>JAITYX010000052.1:3962500-4527126 GCA_021018815.1 Talinum fruticosum | reverse complement strand
AGAAAAAACCCCCATGTTGTGCTTCGACGTTCAGTTACGTATTGCTGCATATTAAGCGCCGAAAAATTTAAGAACCCTTAGTTAATCTACAATTGAAAACGATTTTTAAAAAAATATAAATAAATCGAATTTCAATTTTAAATTGGTAAATTTCAAGTGAAGACATATAGTAATATCAAATAAAGAAGTCATTCTCTTTCACATAAATCCTTACTTACTGATTTAAGACTCACCAACAAGACTCCACATATTTAAATAATCCTAATAGAGCCCACTCATCAACATATTTAATTATTTTTCACATCTTATATTTTGTAATATTATTTATTTTTATAAATATATATACAAAAATTGGATAAGAAAAATCTTACTATATTTTCTTCACTTCAATCTTCACAGACTAGTTTCAATTAACATCTTTAATTTTGTAACAATGTGAGAATGAAATGATGTGAGTTAGTTGTCAATTTAATAGGTATTTATACGGTAGAAAATACACACGCAAAAATACAAAAATAATATTTTAAAAAATTGCAACATAAAAAAAAATTACATGACCCGCTATAAAATAGCCGTTGTAGCTGCATAAAAATCAGTGCTCAAGTTTAGGATTGAAGCTATAGTTCTATTCTCTCCAGGAGAATTAATTATGTACCGGCCAACTTTTTATGCGTTAATTAATTACGAGACTCATTAACCATTCACTAGCTAGCTCGCGTCGTCCGCAGCTCTCTCTTCCGGTGCCCATACGCTTTCTGGGCTTCCACCGCGCCGCCGTGGGACGACGTGTCCCGGGAGGCGCGCTGCTACCTGGTGCACTTCCCGAACGCCCGGGGCCGTGGCAGCTCCTGCCGTGATGGCTTTTAGATATCAAGTCAATCATGGATGATGCTTGGATCAAGAATACTCCTCACTTTTTGCACAACTATCTAACTTAAGTATAATATAAACTTGAACTAGTAAACTCCTTTTATCACAAAAATTGTCGCCTATTTCAAACCATTTTCACCCAAACTCAGATATGTTTTTAGTGGGTTGAAGACCCACCTACCTAATGTGAATGATGAGATTTCCTCCTAGGCCTCCCAATGGAAGCATAGAGCTTTTCTTTTAAACCGTCTCACTATGGACAATAGAATAAGATGGATATTGGATCATATAAGATATGGAATGAGTAGCCACAGTTTCATGGGGAATTTCATACTCCTTTTATTTTCATTCAATACCTGTCAAATTATGAATTAATAATTGCATTTAATCTTTAAAATAATTTCAGTTATTTCGAACATTAAACAAGAACTTTGGTAATATTAATAAGAACTAAGAAGTGAGATCAACCACATCCAAATCATGCTCAAAGAGGATTGGGTACAATCCGAGAGGAGGCTAGGAAATAAAACAAGATTAAGCACTTAATCCACATCAACATTGGCCAAATACTCAACCTTCCGGTTAGAATCTCCATAGCAATATGTCACTCGAACAATCTAAGTTATATTATGGAGAAGTTGAGACTCCCCAACATAAATTTGCACAAGACATGGCTATTTGTTTTGAAGAAGACGAAACTCCCCAAATATAAACTTGTATAAAACAATAACGACAAAAATAAAATTAAAATACATATTATATCGATCACCCAAATTGATCCATTCAAAGTTGTTATGTCATGTGTCAAGTGTTTTGAGATAATTCATAAGGATTAGCAATAATTTACTGACCACATGGTTAGAATAAAGAAAAGTTCAAGCATCATTATTTTTAGCTCTTGTTAGGATGCATGAAAGAGTATAGTTGTCACGAATGAAGGCGTAAAGGTCGAATAAAGCGTAAGGCGTAAAGACTAAAAAAAAAAAAAAGAAAGAAGAAAAAAAGGAATGGAGTAAGAACTTACGGAAAAGGTGGGGAAGCTCACATAGAAAACACCAAGCATAACCAAGTTACTTATTGTAGCTACTAGCAAGCTATCAACATTACATTCTCTTGCTTTATTCATAATTTAGAAAAAAACAAAAGAGGAAAGCAGCGGTTTAGGAAATAGAGCTTAATATAGGAATAAGCAGCAAGTAGTTGTAGTAATATCTGCATCTGCATCTACCGCGTTGGATTACTTTTCTGCACATTAATTCTTGCCATTTGTTCCTTCTTTTGGTGGCTGTTGCCCACCTTTGCCGCGGTGATGATGCTTATCCACTTCCATCTGGGCGGCGACACCCGGCTCAGCTTGGTTGTTTCCAGTTACACCCATGGGGTCAATACTTTCTTCCATGTCTTCCGCTGCATACCCACCACCACCGTATCCACCACGACCGCCACCATATCCACCGCCATACCCGCCGCGACCACCACCGTACCCACCACCATAGCCACCTCGGCCAAAGCCACCGCGGCCAAAGCCACGGTAATAGAGGGATTCTTCTTCAGGTGGAAAACCGAAACGAGGTGGAAAACCAAAACGAGGTGGAAAAGGACGGCAACGTCTTCCAAATGGACCGCAGAATCGACCAAATCTACCACGACCACCATATCCACCATATCCTCCATATCCTCCACCATAACCACCACCACCACCACCGTATTGGTCAACGTTCACGGCAGTTTCTTCCTCTTGTGGATGATCATTAAGGTCGACAGCTTTTTCTGCCTCTATAAAAAGAAATGTACATTACAAAGTCAATATGATTTTATATTTTAAATAGAAAAGTAATGTCCGCGTCTTACAAAAGATTTAAGTAAAATAATGAATGTCTTACTATATATAGAAAAGTGTTAAATTTTTTTAAAAATAATAATATTATTATGTATTTAATTGAAAAAATTATAATTAAATAATATTAGGGTGTGACCATTTATAATTTATAAAAATTACATTTTTATCTATGATTCCTCACAATTATACAATTGTACGCTTAATAAGTCTTCGCGGTAAGATGATTTGATTAGATTAATCTAGTTATGGTGTCATTTGTACTATTCGACTACATCGACAAATACATAAATTTTGTTAATTAATTATAGCTATTAAAAATTTGGTGATTTTAAAAAATGTACATATAAATTTAGCTAAGACAATACACAAAAAAATTAATTACATGCTACATTAAATATACTTCACAAAATATCATGAAATATAACCGCTCAGAACTTTTCCTTTTTCATCTATCAATGTGTATAGTAATATTTATCCATATCTAATGTTCACGCAAATATTAAAGCAATTGAGTTATGAAGAAGGCCATATTATTTTTTAACTTATTTTTACTGAACTCCTTCCAAATTAAATTTATTAAACTTATTTTAAACTTATTCTAAACACACTTAACTTATTTTCAACTTATATTATAAGTATATTTAATTACTATTTACCTAATGCAAACATATAGTATTTATTTTTTATGAATGACATGCATATTTTTAAGACAGTAATATTAAGAAAATGACAATAACTTTCTTTCTAGCATTGACAACAAAGGATGACATATATATATATATAGTATGAGTTGATGCATGGATGTAATATCAAAGTTAATTATACATACGTGGTTCTTGGACAGGTTGATCAAGAGCAGAGACCACAGAGGAAATAAGAAGAAAAAATACAAAGAGCAAACCACCCAACTTAAAAGCCTTTGAACCGCTCATTTTTCTTTTTTTTTTAGTTCACTTAAATTTGTAGCTACTGATATCTTGGTATCTGGCTTCCTGCCTCTGGTATGTTGGTGATCAGGGTATCATCTATTTATAGGCAAGATTATGTAGGGAGACAAAGGACAAGGGTATACATTGTACTGATGATGTTTGGTAGAAAGTCAAGATATATGGACAGATCAATTAATGGTGGGCTATGGATAAGGTCAAACTTTATATACTAAGAAGAGTTAAAAAGCTACTCTTCACAAAATCTTAACTGTTTTCTGTATGTATTTATGTATGTGGCTTGAGATACCCTATCATATGTCATCAAAAGGCTTCAGAGAAGTGCCCTTTTTTATTATACTTGCCTTTTTGAAAAATAATAATATAATTTTACTTTTCAAGAAAAATAAAAAAGTTGTTCAATTCTTACTTTGACTTGTATACACATTCTTTGTCGAAATTATAAGCTTTAAATTGCATTGTGTTTAATCTTGGATTGCGTAATATTTAACTAGTTGAGTTGATAAATTTAAAATAATTTATTTTAGTTAAGCTTCCGTCGAATTGACATTTAGATTGATATAATTTTAATTGAAGTAAATTCAAATTGATAAATCTAATCATATGCTTAGGTCAAGATATCTCACTAAGAAACTCATAGGTATGATTTGATGGGAAAAAAAGTTAAATGAAAAGAAAATTAGATAAAAAACAATAGAAACAAACGATAAAAAAATAAATAGAAATAAAAAAATAAATAAAAAAGATAATAATTTTTATACAAATTCAAATAGGTCTAAAGCAGTCTTTTTTCTTTCTTTTACTCGAATTGAGGTAAACATATGATGGAGAGGGAAAAAAGGAGAAATTGCCAATAAAAGGCTTTTTCTTTCTCCAACCAGAAAACAAAGAAAAAAAAAAGCTTTTCTTTCTCCTTAATCAGTGCATCCTCGAGCCTCAAACCATGCTTTCATCTCCAGATTAGTCTGTGTCTGTCTCTCTTCCCAATCACTTACACTCCAAAATAGGGTCAAACAAAATACACAAGAACAGCAAAATTGAACTTCCGAATTGTAACCAGTGAGCTCTTTTAGGTTGAATTTCGTTGTAATATCGTCAATTTGCAGCAACTGTGTGGAAGAAAAGTTGGAACTGGGAGTCCTCAAAAATCAGTCCCAAATCACAGTCAATATCGACAATAATCAGCCACCATTAGTAGGCGGCGAATACGACTGCGCCGTTAGAGGGAAAACAGAATAGACCTGGAATGAAGGTTGAGAAAGATGAGAGTAAGCTTCACAGAGAGAGAGAGCTGTTCCACGAGGAAAGAGGGGTATGAAAGGGTTCAACTCTTCGTGGATGAGGCTCGAGAAATCTTCCGAAACTTTCTACTTCATTTCGGAAGGAACTTAGATTAAATTCATCTTTCACTAAATTTTGTTTTCGACTTTTTTCTTTGTAATTTTTCTTGAATAAAATGAGAGAAGAAAAATTACTTTTCTATTTCTTTTCACCGTATTTTTTATAATTAAATAGAGTTTTAATACGCTACTATTAGTAGCAACCCAAATTTTTCGATGAAATGTAAGAGCTACAAAATCAATTAAACAACAATGAAGAGTGGGTAGAAAAGAAAGTATATATATACTATGATTGGTTAATTATAGTTCTGTCATAAAAACTAACATATTTTTTAGTATATACTAAGTACTTTAATTCATGCTTGTTGGCAACATGGGTTATAGTTAAATTTTATACTGTATAATGAGTAATACTGACAGTATACATAAAATTGCTTTCAAATAAAATTGTAATTAAATCCTTGATAATTGTCTTTGCACAAAATTGTAGCAATAACAAGTCGAAAAAGTTGTCTGTTTGGTTTTATGCAAACCTTTCAATCTTACAAATATTACATTCTTTTAAACGGTCCTTGAAACAGGAGGAAAAAAAGGATTTGATGCTTGTGTGGATATAATTTTCCTGCATTAAACGATATAAATACAAATATGCACAAATCATATATTGCAATTAATAAAAAACTATTTATAGAATACTAAATAAGGAAAAATATCACAGAAAATAAAATAATAATTTGGCAATTCTTGTCATCAATTAGCACCATATATTGGGTTAGAAATGTATAGTCATTTATATTGTCTACTCTCCAAACTTTTGTTACTCTTATTTTATTTTCTAGTCGTCTCTTTCGACGATAATTGGTGAAAAAATGAATAAGACATTGTAATTGGTGCTTACCATATTTTTTAATAAGGTAGTCTTATAGGGTTATATTGATCTTAATAATGTACCTAAATGATCACATTCAATCTTTATATAATAACATGATTTAGGCCATCAATAGGTTTAAATAATAAATTTTACTAAATATATGTTAACTTAGGATGTGGTTTTAATTAAAATATTTTCTAAGGCTTTGTCTCTTCTTCTATTAACTTGGCAGTTTTTAGGAAATTGTTATGCACATTTTGTTATCTATTTTCATAATAGTTTAGTTAAGATAAAAAAATAGCCAAATACATCAATTGTAAACCATTTTAATTATTTAATTATGAACCATTATGTTAATTAAAAAATATATAAAAATTTAGATAATTAACTGGTTACCCTACAAAGCATATTATAGTTTTTATAAGTTTGTAAGAAAAATAAAGTCACATATTAAAGAAATTATTATAAAAAATTTAATTTTATAATCATATTAAGATTAAAATTGACTAAAAAATATTTCTTTAATTTTCTATATAAACGAAACTAACAGTTTTATAAACTTATCTAATACAATCAATCCCAGACCAATATAGTCATATAGATATGGCTTATTATATTAGTTTTTTGGGTTTATGGATGCAATCATTATATTAGATTTAATCTAACTATATTAAATATAAGCTCAAAAATTTAAAGAAAAAACAAAACAAAACTGAATATAATCCATCAAAATTTATATAGAAAATTTGACATTATTGTAAATTAACAGTAATAATTCAACCAAAGAGTAGTGGCGGAGCCAAGAATTCGAAATAAGGGTGTCCAATGTCTTTTAAGTCAAATTAAAAGGTGTCAAATTACTTATAATTTAAAATTTTTACTTTAAAAATAAACTATTTTTTAAAAATTTTTTTAGGCAACTTGACCTTCATGTAGCTCCGCCCTGTCAAAGAGATGAAGACTATGTCTATGTTTGGATTGAAGGTTAAGGGAGGGGAAGTGAGGGGAAGGGGAATAATTCCCTTTGATTTCCCTTATTTGGGATAAAATAGAAGGGGTGAAGGTCGGGAACCGTTCCCCCTTTCACCCTTATTGTTGACTTTTCATTCTCCTTCAAATTGAGGGGAAGGGAGGGAGGGAAATAAGATAATGAATAAAAGATAAATTTATTTAATTTTATTATATTTTATTTCTTTTTATTATTAGATTATCTTTTCTTATTTCCCTCCAAATTTCTCTTTTTTTTAATTTTTCTTCCAATATATATATATACCAGTATTCTATTTTACATATCGTCATGAAGAATAATACCTCTTCACTTTTTTTTTCCTTTAGTTAATAACTAATCTAATTCATATGTTGCCTACTGTTTTTGGACAAAATTATTAGCTTAAATATCTTTTTTGAATTCGTAATTATGATAAATAAAGTAGATGATATATATGTTAATCACCATGAATATACATGTAGACATTAATACCTTTATCATTCTCCTACTTTTTTTTTTATTATATTTTGGGTGCTTATATTATTTAATTTATTTATTTTACTTTGGGTAATAATTTATAAAATGAAAAAATAATTATTAAAAAAATGAATTTTTTTGGGTGGGACGTTGTTGGGGAAATGAGTTCCTTGTACTAAATTTAAATTCGTTATTTTTAATTTAAAATGGTGATGGTGGTAATAATAATAATAATAATAATAATAATAATAATAATAATAATATGTTTTCCTTCCCCTCCTTTTCCCTTTTTAATACTAATAGGAAAATTTTGATAACCTCCATTCCCCTCCATTTTAAATCCAAACAACGGAAAGATATCTTTCCTCCCTTCCATTTCCCTCCCCTTGATTAACCTCCCCTCCCTCCCCTCCCCTCCCCTCCCCTCCCCTTCTTATATCCAAACATAGGGTATAATTCATACTATCTTGGAGTTTCGTTAGAGTTTAAATAAAATAACCATTAAAATTATTAATTGATATGGGCCTTTGAGTTTTTCTAAAAAAAATAAATTTAGATATTAAAATATTAGTTCTTTTAATATTATATTTTTTAATTTAATTAAATAATAATTCATGAATGCTTTTTCGTAAAATTAATATATGACGTTTGTTGTTGAGCTTTTGTTTTAGTTTTTAAATTTGGACATTAAAATATTGGGATTCTTTTATTAATTTTATTTTTTAAAATTTAATTTAATAATAATTTATGAATATGTTATTCTAAAATATATATATATAAGGTTGTGATTGGTTGATTTATGTTTTATCATAAAAACTCACATATTTTTGTGATATTTTTATTCCCTCTATTTTAAAATATATGTCAATTTAACTAATTTTTTTCTAATCCCAATATCTATTATTTTACGATTCCCGTGACTTATTACTAATTAGTTTACCAACTTTATTTTTATATAACTTTTTTTCCTCTTATTTTTTATTAACTTTCGTCATAATTTTAAAATGATAAATTTTTTAAAATTGAGAGAATATTTAATTATATCAAGTTGTATTAATAAAATAGAGATATTTAGTTTAGTATATTCAAAATTGTTGGATGAAAAATTGATGCATGGCACACCCACCAACTCCCTTATTATCTAGTGTAGTGTAGCGCTGGAAATCCAAGTAGGAGTAAAATATGACGGCGAATTTGTCTGAGTTGACCTCCCCGCCCCCACCGATTCATGCAAATCTTCTGTTTCCATTCAATTGCTAACATATATATATATATATATATATATATATATATCTTTTCTGTTTAAACATTTTATTAGAATGATGCTATCCATACGTTGAAGCTGCCATTTTCTCGTTCTTCCAACAAGAGGTTCAAACTAAGAGCATGTTAGAATTAACGTTTATAACCGTTAACCACTTATAACCGATAATAATTGCTCATAAACGCTAATAACCGCTTAAACAATTATAACAACTCATAACATCTTATAAATCTACTTAATATTTCAGCATTAACTAGTTATCATCAAGACTTCATTAATTTTACTTTATTTTTTTATTAATTTATTTGTTTTAGAATACTTGTCACTTTAAGTATGAGGAAATACCAAAAAAAATATAAATTTTACGACAAAATTTGTATTAAAAAAACAAATTATCCCAATATTTTATTAAAAATGAAGAAAATCAATAAAAAACTGAGAGAAAAAGGAATAATTAACACGAATAAAATTGATAAACTAATTATTAATATGTCATTAGAAATATAAAGTGATAAATATTATAAAAATAAAAATAACTGAAGAGAATATTAGATATTCTATGAAGCAAAAATTAATTTGGTGCATGGGCTGGCCGAAGCTACCAAACCAAAAGGGCCCACATCCAAAGCATGAAAAAGGGGTTGGGCCTCATGAAGGGGCATAAGAAATCACGAAACCCTAAAGCACCATTTCCAAATTAGCAAGAACGCGTAACTGATCAAATATTATAAATATCTTACCTACCCACCTAAAAAGATAATTTTATTTTAGGGGTCCAAAGGCGGTAAAGGGTTCATTTCAGAAAAAGATAATAAATAATAAAAAATTATTATCATTTATCACATTTTTTCTAATAAATACTTTTCCTCTCTTTTCTTTTTTGTGGACTGACCCACGTTTTAGATAAATTTTATATCTTATCTTGTGAATCCAATTTCATTGTTAAAGATGACAAGAGTTATGTGAACTGCGGTTCTAGATATGTCTTTGGGTTATTAAATCGAATTAAAAGAATGACCTTAACATTTTATTCATATTAATTATACTATGCATAATGTAAAACTTAAAAAAATCATATGTAATTTATGATAATATAAATACATAAAAATTGGAAGCAAAAACAAAACTATATATTTGTAAGGGGCATATACTAGGAGAGTCTAACCCCATGTAAAGGCCCATAAATAGAGCTTCAGATGTTCCCTGGTTTTCTATTTGTAAGGGGCATATGGCTTCTTAGTTTAATTTTGCTCAATTTGTCGTATAACAATTAGGTTTGTTTCGACAGCTCCCAAAGATGCGAGAAATACAATACTGTGCCTTATTTCTTTTAAATACAATACTGTGCCTTATTTCTTTTATCTGTGAGGAGTTATAAGGATATAAAGAGTTATAAGAAATATTTTATATTGTATATGACTATAAAATATTTATACGCATTAGTTATGTGTATTAAAATAGAACAATCATATTTTATTTTATTTGTTTATGAACTTTACATAAATTAAATTATAAAATTTACATGTTTGTAATGTCAAATGCATTGTTTAGTATTGTGATCATGTTTGATATTTTCTTTTGTTTTTACAAAAAACGAAATTATGTTTGATATTTATGAAATTAATTTTTGTACCTTAGATACAAAAATTATTTCATAAAAAGTAGAATGGTCAATAGGGGAAAGAAAATAATAGTCTGTTGGGGAGCAATCACTTTCATACAAACAAGTAATAAAGAATTTGAAGAGTATTAAAAACATGTAAAGAATTTATGAAATATTAGTTGATGATATATTAATTTTAAACTTGTAAATATTCTAGTAATGATAGAAAAATAAACTAAATTTTCACATTTATAAAATAATTATAAAGAAAAATGTGAACAAATGTAATATTTGAGTGGAAAATATATTTAGTTATAACTAGTCTGTGAGCGACGAGATATATATAAAGTTATAAGACAAAACTAAAAACAACAGGGCTTGCATCAAATTTGTGACCAAGGTTTTCCCCCACTAAAAACAGTGGGAAAAACGGTCGGAGACCTTTCTACCGACCATTTTATGAATTAAAACGGTCGATAATACACTCGATAATTTGATGTTTTCTTGTAATAGAATGGTCAATAAGGGAAAGAAAATAATAGTTTGTTACGGAGCAATTACTTTCATACAAACAAGTAATAAAGAATTGAAGAGTATTAAAAACATGTAAAGAATTTGTAAAATATTTGTTGATGATATATTAATTTTAAACTTGTAAATATTCTAGTAATAATAGAAAAATAAATTAAATTTTCACATTTATAAAATAAAATTATGAAGAAAAATGTGAACAAATATAATATTTGAGTGGAAAATATATTTAGTTATAATTAGTCTGTGAGCAGCGAGTTATAAAGTTATAAGACAAAACTAAAAATAATAGGGCTTGCATCAAATTTTCGACCAAGGTTTTTTCCACCACTAAAAACGGTGGGAAAAACAGTCGGATACCTTTTACCGACCATTTTATGACTTAAAACGGCCAATAATGCACTTGGTAATTTGATATTTTCTTGTAGTGGAATAGTCAATAGGGGAAAGAAAATAATAGTTTGTTGGGGAGCAATTACTTTCATATAAACAAGTAATAAAGGACTTGAAGAGTATTAAAAACATGTAAAGAATTTGTGAAATATTAGTTGATGATATATTAATTTTAAACTTGTAAATATTCTAGTAATGATAGAAAAATAAACTAAATTTTCACATTTATAAAATAATTATGAAGAAAAATGTGAACAGATATAATATTTGAGTGGAAAATATAAACAGATCAATAGCAGTTATAAAGTTATTGATTCCGGCCTAATCCTTTTCGGATGGCCGATCAATTATGTGGGCAGCTATTGCCCTCCAGACGAGTTAGGAAGTTAGTAAAGTTCTCTTCATCTCCTTGTTTGATCAACTATAAGTCTCGAAGAGTAACTGGTAAATCGGTATTGTAGAAGTATTGATGTAGAAACTCCTTGCACAGATTGATCCAATTGGTGACCTTGCGTGGGTCGATAGCATTGTACCACTTCATGACGTCCGTGCTAAACGTCCATGGAAAGATAACATGGTATGTATCCTCCGAAATTCTTTTAGGGATTGAAGTGAATCCCTGGGCACTGATAGTAGTGATTGAACATTGAGGACTCCCATAACAATTTCTCTATCCGAGCTATTCTTGGATCGGATTGAGGCTTGGGTTGAGGTTCGGGCGGGATCCTTCTCCTTCTTTTTCTTTCCCTTTGGACTTTGATTTCTTTTCCAGTTTTGTGCATATCGGACTAAGGGTTTCATATATATACTCAATCTTTTTATCCCGAGTATCAAGCTTAGCCTCTAGTTTTACACCGGACTATTTGAATAAGGTCATAATGGGAGTTTTCTCTAGCTAGTTGACCATTTTTTGAGGATTGTGTTTAGACCTTAGACGGCGCACTTATGTCACAAGTAAAGAGGGATGTATTGATGTAGTAAGTGCTAATGTAGGACGTATCGGTGTTGACCGTGTTGGTGTTGAAGTAGATTTCTTACTTCCTAGATGCTTCGTACTAGGGTTCCGGACTTGCATAGGATTTTCTATCCCATACCCCAAAAGAATGTATGCTCGGGACTGGCTCTTGGAAAAAGTTTTAGGGAGATAGGGCTTAAGCACTTGACCCGAGGAACAACCGATCCTAAGAGAAAAGAAAATGATATGCTTTTTGTTTGGATGCACATAAAGAAAGCAACTTGGACCAAAATGAAATGCCAAATTGGAATGACCTATTTTGAGGCTAAATGCAAAAAGAAAATGCAAATATGGCTGACTTAAAAGGAGAGAAAAATGTTTGGACTTCAAGCTAAATCCAAATGGAAATGCCAAAATGGATCAACCTTAAAAGGATAGAAAAATATTTGGACTTTTGGCTAACTACAAATGGAAATGAAAAATGGACCGACTTTATTGTAGGAACCACGGCCAGCGGGGCTCGACAAGCTTCCCGCTTATGTCGGGTCTCTATTTTAAATATTGATTTTAAAGATGGTTTAGAAAGTGGATTTTGGAATGCGAGGATGAACTTTTTATTAAGATTTCCGAATTTTATTAAATCCGATTTAAAGCGAATTAAACAAAGTTTGAATGGCGGTTTATTAAGTATTTTATTTTAGAAATTATTTTGAGAAGTCCCGAGATATTATTTCTTAACCGAACGATAAATAAAAATAGGGTTTTGAATCTATTGTGAGACTTTAGGGTTATATCAGTGTGAAAAATACAATCTGGACCGAAGCCTCGTTTATTGACCACTTCGAGCAGGCGGCAGCCTGCACCCGGTGGTGGCCGACGCGAGCCGGAGGCCAAGGCTCGGAGATCAGCCTCGGCCTCTACCTTGGCTGGCAAATCCAAAACCTGTTTTCTTCTTGCTCGATCATAAATAGTCGGGAAGCAAATTAATAGAAGTAAATCGAAAAAGGGAGTCGTCGGTCGGCTTTTAGGAAATTAAAAACTAACAAAAACAAAAATAAAAATCTGCTCTCCCGATCTTAGTATGGGAAAACTAAAACCGAAAAAGGCTAAAAATGACCCATCGTCTTTGAAGATTCGGGGCAAGAGTACGAAACGTAGGGATAAACCCTTCCATTCCGCCCGTCCGAAGACGGCCATTACTAGTTCGAGTAGTGGACTAAAATAATGTACAAAAGCAAGAAAGCAACATGAGAAATGAAAATTAAAGCAACCAAAACATAATTAAGGAAAGCGATAAAAGAAGAAATAAAGAAAGCGGTAACGGCAGAAACGAAAAGTGAAAGCGAAGGAAAACCGAAAAAGGAAAAGAAAGCGAGAAATCTAAAAGATTACATCGGGCGGGAAGGAATTAAAAGTGATACATTGTTTGTCCATAATACTGGAAAGTAATAAAGAAAACATAAAATAAAATAAATCGTTGTGAAAACTGGATTTGTGCCCTCAAGTTGTCCCACTTGCTAATTTGGATCTCGGATCCGTACCTCTTGACGCGACAGTGGTGCATGAGAGGGCTTTTTGTGAGTTTTCGGTGTAGGTAGGTAGGCGAGATGTGTGACCGATGGAGTTTAGGGATCGGATGTAGGGAGTATGATGGAAGTAGAGAAGGAATAGGTTGAAAAGAGACCAAGAGATCGGAATACCAAAGAGAGTATTCAATAGCTCTTAGGCGATTTCAACAGCGTGGTGCTAAGGTAGGAAGTCGTGTAGGAATGAGAGCCAAGGCTCTCTATTTATAGGGAGACGTTAGGTAAAGGAATGACCTAGGGTAAGCTCGGCCAGCCGTCCAAAAGCGACAGCAGAAAATCGAGCGGAATATTGTGAAGATTGGACCGGATAGAAAAGATAAGACCGGATAGAATCGGGATGACCGGCGCCAGCCATCAAGGGATGCCTAGGGTTTCGTGCCCTAGCATGCTTCCAAGGGAGTCTTCGGGGCAAAATGCAACATTCCACTTTAACATTTTGGGGTGGCGACGCCGACCATAGCAGCTATCCATTTTTGGAAGGTTTTCATTTTGGCGGGTTTATATTTTTGGCGGTTTTCATTTTTGATGCGGGAAGCATGCTCCTAGTCTCGGGTGGACTGTCTTGGAGCCAAAACGCAACACTTTGATGCTTGTGATCATGAAATTCAGCGTCTAATGTCGTCTTAAGGTCATCAACTCCTTGTCCGGTTGAACCGAAGTGAAACGCGTGATTCTAAGCCTAAAATTTCCGGATACGCAACACCGGACTCTGTTATCTTTGGAGGCTTGGCCCGATTTTGGATCGTTTGAAAGAAAAGGGGATTTTTGGATCGACCAAGGCAAAAGGCTATTTATGTAGTGCTTGGGGTTCCTTGTGGTTTATCGGCTTCGTCACACCAATCGGACACGATCCAAGATCCAAATTCTCAAACGAGGACCGGGATTTCATCATCAATAAATAAAAATAAAGAAAAGGACGACACTTTTTTTTTGTCTCTACACCTTAAAGGAGAGAAAAATGTTTGGACTGTTGGCTAAATGCAAATGGAAAAAATGAGATAATTTGATTTGGTTATGAAAGAATAGACTCACCTATTTGAGATGAAATTTTATTTGGCTATGAAAGAATAGACTCATCTATTTGAGATGAAATTTTATTTGGCTAAGGAAAGAATGGGATGAATAGACCTAAAAGGGAAAGGTGATTTTGACTTTGGCTACAAATGCACATATTGAACCGACTCAAAATTTTTTATTTTTTTCACCCATGCAAAGATTATTCAGGGCACAAATTTTTTTCACCCATGCAAGGATTATTCAGTGCTCATCACCTATTCCTAAAGGCTCACAAGCAGGAGATTAAGTGGGTGTTTGGCCTAAATTTTAAAAGTGTTTTTGGATTCTAAAATTTAAAATTAGGTCAAACAGTAGTTTTTAAAAATTAAAACTGTTTTTCAAAAGTGATTTTGGAAAAAAACTCTCCAAAAACAGAAACAACAAATAGTTGTTTATGTTTCTAATTTCTGAAAAACCCCCTCACAACCGCCCATAATCTTATTCATTCTCTCTCTCCTCCCTTTCCGCGTTATTTACTCTTGTCTCTCTCTCTCTCTCTCTCTCTCTTTTGTTTTATTTTATCTCTATCTCCTCTCTCTCCTTTTCTAAAAAATTTGGCCAAATAAATTAATTATTTAAAATATACTTATATAAAATTTAGGCCAAACATTTCAATTTTTCTCTAAAATAATTTTCAAAAAATATTTTTAAAAAACAAAAACTACTTTTTTAAAACTAGGCCAAACATGCTCTAAATCTAAAAAACAAACACACTCATCCAAGCATGCAAATAAAGTCAAGGGACCAACTAATAGTAAAAGGTTCTATGGTCAAAGAGGTTTAGACACGGTAGGATACGTGGTGACTCATAATCCGAGGATTTGGTCTTCTATGTGGGGCACAATAAGAGAAAAGTCCAGAATCCTCGGTGCCTCTCGTTGAATCAAGTCTGTTTGAACCAAGGGCGAGTGCTACGAGGGAAGATGTACCATTTCCGTTGGCAATCAAGCCTAATTGGGCCAGCCAGAGATTCGATGACGAGCCTCTTACCGAAGGGTTAAACAGGGGTAAAATAAATTTTTAGGGTCCATAATAGCAATAAACTATGTTCGAAGGTTGCTAAATGTATGATGCCTAATGCAAACACATCATTAAAACTCACTACTCAAATTTTCAAGTTTTGCCTCTTAATAAAAAATTTATCCCAGTGAGTCGCCATCTGTAGGAACCACGGCCGACGGACCGCATCAAGCTTCCCACGAATGTTTGGCATAGGTTTTAGAAAGCTTAAAGAATTATTTAGGGTTTTTGAAGATGGTTTGGTTTTTGGAAGATGACTTTTAGAAAGTGGGAATGAACCTTTTATTAAATTGAGTTGAAACGAATTAAATTAGATTGATTGGCGGTTTTATTAATTATTTTATTTTGGAAATTATTTTAAGAAGTCCCGGGATGTTATTTTTTAATGAACAAAATAAAAAAATTAGGGTTTCAAATCTGCCATGACACTTTAGGATCAGATTAGTGTGAAAACATCAATCTACAACGAAGTCACCACTGCCGACCCCAGCGGCGACCGAAGCCAGCACTTAGGGGTTGGCGGTGCCGGCCACGAGGCCATGGCTGAGAAATAAGTCTTGGCCTCTTAGTCCGGCTAGCGGATAAGGAGCCCTAAAATTTTACCTGTAATCGAAAAAGTCGAGAAAAAGTGTAACGTAAATAAATCGAAAAGATGGAGTCGCCGGACGGTTTTAGGAGAGAAAAACTAACAAAAATAAAAGTAAAAATTTGCGCTTCCAATCTTAGTACGAGGAAACTAAGAGTGAAATAGGCTAAAAGTGACTCCATCGGTATTTGAACCGAGAATCGGATTAAGGGGTAAGGGTACAAAACGTAGGGATAAGCCTTTCCGCTCCGCCCGTCCGAAGACGGCCATAACTAGTTTGAGTATTGAATTAAAATAATGCACAAAAGCAAGCAAGCAACATGCAAAGTGAAATTAAAGCAACCAAACATAGTAAAAGAAAGAGGTAAAAAAAGAAATGACGAAAAGAAAAGCAAAACGAAAAAGAAAAGAAAAGGCAAAGCCAAAAGAAAAGAAAGCGAAAAAATTAAAAGATTACATTGGACAGAGAGTAATTAAAAACGATACATCATTTGTCCATGATACGGAAAGCAATAAAGAAAACATAAATATAAATAATTAAACTGTTGGAGATCAAATCGTGCCCTCGGGTTGTCCCACCCGTTGATTTGGATCTCGAATCTGGATCCGGTGATGCAACGAGTGGTGGATTGAAGGGACATTTTGTGTGTTTTGAGTGTAGGTAGGTAAATGAGATGTATTAATGATGAAGTCTTAGGTTTAGATGTAGTTGGAATGGGAAATAAAATGGGAAGAGGATGAAAAGGGACAAAGAGATCGGAATACGGAATGGAGTATTCGGTAGCTCTTAGGCGAATTTTAGCAAAATAAAATTGAGGGATGAGCCATTCGGGTAGAATGCAGCAATGTGATGCAAGGTAGGAATCCGTGTTAAAATGAGAGCCAAGGCTCTCTATTTATAGGGAGAGATTAGGTCAATGACCTAGGGTTAGCTCGGCCAGCTGTCCAAAAGCGATATGAGAACCTTGCCAAGAATATCTTGAGATTGAACCAGAGAAAGCAAGGATAAAATAGGATAGAACCCGATTCGAAGGCGTCGACCACCCGGGTATGCCTAGGAATTCATGCCCTAACGTGTTTCCAAATGAGTCTCCAAGCCAAAATGCAGCGTTTCACTTAAAAATCCAGGGTTGCAAGTGCCGACCACGACGTTGTTTTGAGGGTAAAAGCTCTAAGTCTCATGTAGACTATTTTATGGAGTTTAAATGCAGCACTTTGATGCTCGTGATCATGAAATGCAACGTTTTAACGCCGTCTTCGGTCTTCGACTCCTTATCCGATTGGACAAAAGTAAAATGCAATATTCTGAACTTGGAATTTCCAGTACACGGCACTCTGGACTCCTTTGTCTCTGAATGCTTGGCCCGATTCTTGGATCGCCCAAAAGAAAAGGGGATTTTTGGATCGATCCTAGGCAAAAGGTTATTTATTTAGAGCCGGGGTTCTTTGTGGTTACTGGCTTTTGTCGCACTAATCAAACACAGTTCGAGATCCAAATCCTCAAACACGACTCGGGATTTCATCATCGGGCCAACAAATAAAAAAATAGAGAAAAGGATGACACTTTTTTGGTGTCTACATGAACGACGCTAGATAACCATAGTAAAAGGTCTTTCGGAACCGTTGTTAAAAGTTGTTCCTGTATTAGTGAAAACCTCTATATTTTCATTGTGCTATTTTTCATCTAATTATTGCATGTCATGTCAGTAAAAATTTGTATCCATGTTATTAGTATATCTAGAATGGTTGCCTATGAAAATATAAATAACTTATATAGATCCCATTCCCATTAAAAATTAATGTGAAGTTTGAGCCATATAGCTTGACTAGTTTTCTAATAACCATCTTAAGATATATACAAATTCGGACAAGAAATAAAACCTAGGTGCATAATAAATAAAATCGGTAAAGAGAAACAATTGGAATGTTTCACGGCATGTTCGGTAAAAATATTTATTTTAATAGTAATTAAATGTTTTATTATACTCGTTAACTATTTTATTAGTGATTAGTTGTCACCGACTAGTGGTTAGTAATTAGGTGTTTAACTATTGATTTAAAATAAGTGTGTTTGGTAAGCTGTAACAACCTGACCCTAAACCACATTATTTATTTTATCGATTACAAATTTGCAAAATTAAGCGCGCACTTCAATTTGATATTTTATATTTAAAATTATTTTTATATGTGTGTTATGCAGCGACGGCGACGAAGTGGCCACCAATGAAAATATCACAATAATGATTGTAATTTACACATATGTTTAAAAAGAAAATTTAGATATATATATATATATATATATATATATATATATATATATATGCGTGTGTGTGTGTGTGTGTGTGTGAGAAGGTATATGGTCATAAAACCATTAATATTATATTTCAAACGAACTATTATATTTAAAGTACATCATACAACTTATAACCAACATTATTAAAATAAATTAAGTAATTTTAAATTAAAAAAAGAGAATGATAAATTTAAATAAAATAAAAGGAGTAAATTATTAATTGAGAAAGATAGTTGTGATATTATCAGTATGTATTATTTTCAAGGAAATAATGGCCTAACTAAACAAAAATAAAAAAATAAAACAAAATTGATTTTGATGGGAAAAATCCAAAATGGCCTTCTAGAATATCCAGGTCGCAATTAAAAGCAAGGAAAAAAAAGGAAGTTGGCTCAAACAACAAAAACTCATCACTGCCTCTAACTCTCTCTCCCGTTCTACTACCTCCCTCTCCCCTGCTCCGCCTCCCGAGTAGCAGACCTTTCGTCGGCCACTAGGTGCCACCAACGCCTACGAGAAGCCGACGCCGAACCAACCGCATACCTCTCTCTCTCACCCTACCATCCCTGCTGCCAGCCATCGGCCAAAGCTCAGCTATCGAATTCGACTCCGATGCTTCCCGAGTAGCCGTCGGAGCCCAGCCGTGCCCCACCGCGACTTGCTCTCCTTCTTGGCTTCCACTCTTTGGGTTTTGAAGGTAAAACCCTAACCCCTAGATTATCACACTTCATTATTTACTTATTAATTGTAATTGTTAATTGAATTATATGGGTTAGAAGGATGTTTATAGTGTGAATTTAAAGGTTGAATAAGAAAAATTTGAGTTATTGTGAATAATTGTGATTTGGAATTTTGGTGGAATGATTGTTGTGAAAGTGAATGAATAGATTGCTCTTGTGAAATTGTGAGTTGGAGAATTTGTAAAATTATGAGTTAGTGAATTAAATTAGGGATGTTTTGATATAGATTTTGAGTGAATTTGATGGTTTTCATTGTATTTTGGAATTGAATATATTTGAGCAAAAGAAAAAGAATGTGTATATAGAGATTGAAGTTGTAATAAGTAGAGTTGGAAGTATGTAAAACTTTGAGAAATTTAGCGTACTTAATTGTATATGTAGATGTGGATTTTGTTGAGGAAAATATGCATACAAGTTTGAATTAGTGTATTTTGATGTATGTGGAATTTTAGTAAATTAGTTAATTTGTGGAGTAAATTGATTAATTTGTGGAATAGATGATAAGATGAGGTGAAAGGTGACTTAAGGATAGGATTGAAAGTAAGATTTGGTTTGATATAATTAATTGAGTTAATAATAATAATAATAATAATAATAATAATAATAATAATAATAATAATAATAATAATAATAATAATAATAGTTGGAGTCATATTTTTGTATGTTATACAAGTGGTAATAGCTAAAGTATAAGTAAAATTTCAAAATGAGAATATTCGACCTAAGTAATCAACAAATCAAATTGATGTAAAAATCAACGAATCTAGTTTAAAACCAACTCTTATGAAGTAAGTTATTAACATTACGCGAAGTTAATTACCAATGGTATTACAATGAAACTTAATTCAAACGTTATTAATAATAAAGACATATTTGAAACAGACGATGAGGTCATTCTTGTCGTTGACAAGCCGCTAAATCAATATTTCATAAAGGGTAAGAAAATATTTTAAATTCGAGTACGTTCATCGCTCGTACTCTTCAAAAATTCACATGTTTTCCAGCAAATCTCAATATCTCTTATTTATATATATATATATATATATATATATATATATATATATATATATATATATATATATATATATATATATATATATATATATATATATATATATATATATATATATATATATATATATATATATATATATATATATATATTACTAATAATGACTCATTTGGAAATCAAGTTTTGTCACCTAATAAAGTGGTCCTGATCAATTATTAATTATAAATTATCGGGGCTTACGCCCTTTAATTCCATCGGGCGGATTCAACTCGGATTCTCGACCGGCCCGTGAGGTGTGCACTTTATTGAAAGATCGTATCAATTATAAAAGGGGTTCCACTTTCGAGATAATAACCGGCAAACAAGTTTGACTCATATTCTCTCCCTCTTATTTCGAAACTAAAATGAACTGAAATGAACGCGCTCAATTAAAATGTTTTCAAAGATATTTGACTGTGCCAGAATGTTCATATTGAGTTTCGACTCATTCTTTGAATTATTTTTCTGTTTTTTATTTTAGGAAAAGGTTCTGTCATTAGCCCATTCCCTAAGAAGCCTCACGGAAGCAAGACCTAGCTGGATGTGTCGTTTTCATAGATCTATGATGGATCTAGATGCTCACAGTGATTTTCTCCTTATCCGGTTTTGGGTTTGACCTCGTAATGCGTTACATGTTGCTTATTCTTACTGCATACTATTATATGGGCTTGCATAATATAAATGTATCGGAAGCTGTATTTTGGGGTTGGTTTAAATATTTTGTATGGTTTAGCTCCTTGGGACATAATATTTAGTGCTATCAAGACTCACTAAAGCATAACCGATGGACACAGGTTTTTATTATATTTGATTTTAGCTCTGGTCCTATTATTAGGGCGGCGGTAAAGCCTTCGGTCATCAACTTTGGCTGCGACCATACCTAATATTCTCTAATTAGGGGATTATTAAGTAATGGTGATTGGGGGCATTATAATTGTAGTATTAGAGCCAGGTTTTGAAATCACTATGAGCAATAGGATTCTAAGGTGTCATGATTTGACCTTTAGGAAAATTACACGGCGATTATTTCCTTAAGTTGTCGTTTTGGGACTTATGTATATAGTGTAGTTAATGTTGGGTTGATATATATACTTTATGGTATGCTAGTATAAACGATGTACGTAATGACTTAAGTTGCTTGACGTGCATTCCATATGCTTTTAAGTGTTGTAGCTTGTAATTAAGTTCATATAGTTTGTTTCAGATGTATTATGAACCATTTAGGTTGTTTTAAGCCTTAATGTATATTGGTTGGACTCCAGCGTGTGGCCGTTAAGTGATATTATGGTCTTTATGCAGGTTTTAAAGTTTCAAGTTTGAGACCATATTACAAACAGAACTCCGACAAATTTTTAGAAAATATCAAACTCTTTTAGAAAATTTCCTTTATTACCTTTAAGTTGGAATTAGAAAGCAAAGCGACACCTAAATGAGCCTTGGGACTTCTTTTAATTGAGGATTTCTCAACCGATGAAAATTTCCAAAGTTGAATGATAATGTAACATACAATTTGGTGTTGCTTATTGTATAAACGCAATGAAAGTAGGAGTTAATTAAGTATGTTTTATATTAGAAGTTGTTAACAATTTGTTTCGTACGAGAAGGAAAAGAAATTAATTAGGAAAATTTATATTTATATGATGCAACATGTCTCAGCTAGAAAGTAATAACATAATTTCGAATGTAACTGTCGAGTTGGGCAATGATTGAGGACTTGCCAAATAGGCATTAGAAACTTCTCCCAACTCGCAACAAATCCTTAGTGAAACCCAATTTATACCCTTAGAGATTTTCAATGATACCATAGATTCAAACTATTGGAGGAATTTGGTGGCGGAGTTAATGAAAAGGATTCCTCCTACACCTACTGAATCCACTTCTAAGCCTAACAAGTTAGCCGACAGAGTGACTCTTCGTAATCCTAAGACTTACGATAGAAAGATTGATACAGTGGAATTAGAAGAATGTATTAGGAGAAAGAAAAAGATATTTGCGGTTGTTGAATTATCTTTAAAAAAAAATTGAACATAGGGACATATTATCTAACTAGTGAAACAACAATGAAAAACAAATTTCGAGGTTGTGAATTCACTTGGGAAATTTTTTTAGAAGAGCTTACAGCTGAATTTTACTTAACTACAGTTCAGCGACAAAAGAGAAAGAGTTTTTAGAGTTGAAAATGGACAACAACATGACGGTAATGCAGTATGCTAGTAAATTTGTGGAGCTATCTAGATTTACCCTAGACCTTGTCAGCTACTTGATAGGATGAAGATGATAATATTTGAGGAAGGCTTGGCCTATTATATTCGGCATCAACTTGCTATTTAATCTATAAAATATTATCAAGAATTATATGAGAGAGCAGTAGAGGTTGAGCGAGTAAAGAAGCGAACTAAGGGCCTTAAATCCCGAAGACTCAAAAGGAAGTGAAACAATACAAGTGAGAGTGTAGTTCGAAAGAAACATATTACTAGTTCCAACAAATGTCACTCATTGATTATTTTTGAACTCTATGGAAAATGTTGCCAAACAAATCACACCGCACTAGATTGTCGAATGGGTAGTAATAAATGTATGTGGTGTGGTAGCCTTGAACATTTCGTAAACACTTTCCCAAGAGGACAGAAAGTTGTAGAGAAGGGAGTTGCCAAGCCCCTAATGACACCATATGAAGGACACGCACCATCTTCCAAACCTGTGACCAGTAGGACAAGTGTAAGTGATGAAAAGGAAAGAAGTCGCAACTTTAGGAATGACAATTGTCACCGGTACTAAACTCAAAGTCTTTTTATGTTTTATTTGATTCAGGTGCCACCCATCCATTTATATTTACTCAAGTTGCCTCTCAATTAAACTCAAATGATCATAAGGCTCGAATAGAGTGCCAAATTGGGTAGACGATGAAGAAGTTTTAAAATACCCAATTCTTTATCGGCATGTGCCAAGGTCATATGTGGGGAGTTATTTCCATAGGTTTAATCCAATTTAATCTGTTGGAATTTGATGTAATGTTAGGAATGAATTGATTGACAACTCATGAGGTGAACGTAGATTGTAAAGGTTGAAAGGTTATCTTAAAAGGCCGAGAGAAGGGAAACGAGTGTGTTTTGGGGTGACAGAGGAGTATTCCATAATTTCAGTCATGAAGGCTAACAAGTTATTAAGACAGGGTGGTAAAGGGTGTTTATGTTACTAAGGATGTAAAAGAAAAAGCAGATATAGATGATATACTCGTGGTATGTGAATTTCCAAAAGAAATTCCTGACTATTTACTGACCTACATCTTCGAAGGAAGATTCATTTTAAAATTTGAAGTAATTCCCGGTGCAAAACCTATTTCTAAAAGTGCCATATAGGATGACCTCAACAGAACTTTAAGAGAG
The DNA here is from genome assembly GCA_021018815.1 of Talinum fruticosum. NCBI lineage: Eukaryota > Viridiplantae > Streptophyta > Magnoliopsida > Caryophyllales > Talinaceae > Talinum > Talinum fruticosum. The sequence goes on along the minus strand of JAITYX010000052.1, from coordinate 4,503,329 downwards.
CTATAGGTCAGCTTGATAAGTTATTACAAAAATGATTTATTAGGTCAAATGTGTCACCCTAGGGAGCTTCGGTCTTGGTTGTGAAGAAGAAGGATTGCACTTTGAGACTCTATACGACTTATAGCAAGGTAAACAAGATAACTGTCAAGAATAAGTATCCTTTCTTTCGAATTGATGATTGGTTTGATCAATTACAAGGATTTAGCATGCTTGACCAACTTAGAATTGAACAAGAGGATATTCTCAAAACTGCGTTTAGAATGAGATATGGGCATTATGAATATATAAAAATACCGTCTAGACTTACCAATGCACTTGTTGGATTCATGTGCCTCAGGAACAAAAATTTCAGGACTTATTTGGATAAGTTTGGTGGTAATTATTGATGATATTCTTACATACTCTAAGGCTAAGGGAGAATATGCCGAGTATTTGAGAATAGCACTACAAATATTAAAAGAACATCAATCGCTTGCCAAATTACAAAAGTCTGAATTTTGGTTGTAAGAAGTGGCATTTTTATGGCATGTTGTTTCTATGGAAGAGAATAAGGGTTGTCCTTATAAGGTAAAAGTAGTAATTGAATGGCCAAACCAACTAATGTTACAAAAGTGAAGAGTTTTCTTAGGTTAACAAGTTATTATTGGAGCTTTATACATGATTTTTCAAAATAGCATCACCATTAACCAATTAGTTAAAGGAAACAACAAAATTTAAGTGGTCGGATAAATGTGAGGAGATTTTCAGGAGTTGAAGAAAAGGTTAACCACAACCACTATTCTTACCTTACTAATAGGAGGTAAAGAGTATACCCTCTATAATGATGCCTCTAAAAATGGGTAAGGATATGTGTTAATGCGGGATGATGAGGTCATAGCCTATGCATCCTATTATCTCAAACCATATGAAAAAAAAATAAAAATTATCATATTCATGATTTTGAGTTGGCTGCCATTGTGTTCACTTCAAAAAAATTGGGAGACATGATCTATGTGAGGAACCATGTAATATTTAGACCAACCATCATAGTTAGAGGTATATTTTTACCCAAAAAGAGATTAATCGATCTAATGCCATCGATTGATGTTACTTGAGGATTATGATTTACAAATTCAATATCACCCAGGAAAAGAGAATATTGTGGTTGACATATCAAGAAGGAAAACGCAACACGGTTTGAATGCAATAATAGTAACTCAACCTACCATTTTGCTAGATTTCCACAATTTGGGTATTGAGTTTGTCTCACATGGAAAAACGAGTGGATTTTTAGTAGCAATAAAGGTACAACTTATTATAATAAAAGAAATCCGGTTATGCCAAAACAATGATGTGTTAGAAAGTAGTAAGTAAAATATTAAAAAAGGGAAAAATCCCTGGTTTTATACTACATAAGGATAGAACCTTGAGGTTTCGTAATTGGTTATGTGTACTTGAATAAAGAGAAATTAAAAAGAAAAAATTCTTGAGGAAGCTCACACTACATCCATGAGGAATAAAAATGTATATAGACCTGAAGCAATATTTTTGTGGAATAATATGAACGAAGATATCACGAGAATATGCAAATAACGGTTTGACTTGTCAAATGGTTAAAGCCAAACTTTGAGAGTATAATATGAAAAAGGATATCAACATCCTGTTGGTAACTTGAAATCCTTGGAGATTCCTATCCGGAAAGGGGTTCAATTTCAATGGACTTTGTCGGGGATTCCCTCTTACTTTTTCAAAGAAAAATGCTATAGGAGTATTTGTTGACCGATTTACTAAACCTGCAAATTTTGTACCAATACTTGACACATGGAATGTAGAAATACTGACACAATTATATGTTAAGGAAGTTGTTAGGTTACATGGAATACCGAAGGACATTATATCAAATAGTGATACGAGGTTTCACGTGAATTTACGGGAAGCTTTATAGCGAGCTTTTGGGACTAAATTGAGTTTTAGTAGTTTGTATCATCCAGAACTAAATGGGAAAACTGAAAAAGTAAATTAAATATTAGGAGAAATACTCATATTATATGTACTCGACTTTCGGGGAACGAGAAAATAATTTACCTTTGATGGAATTCTCCTATAATACAATTATTAGGTCACCATTAAAATGGCTCCATTTAAAGTGTTATATGAAAGGAAATGCATAATCATGTTGTGTTGCACTGAAATGGATGAAGCATTGATTATGGGACCGAAAATGTTAGGAAGATTCAAGAACATATCAAGGAAATTTAAAGTTGACAAAAGAGTTATACGAGATAAAAGTGTTTTTGAAAGTGTCCCCACTCGAAGAAAGGTCAAAGATTCAATGTTAAGGGAAAATCAAGTCCTAGGTATATTGAGCCATATGAGATTATAAAGAAGTTTAATCCAGTATCCTCTATGTTAGCTCTGTCATCCGAACTCAAATGTGAGAATAATGTCTTTCATATTTAGCGACTTAGGAGGTATATACCCATTCCAAGCCATAATGTTGTGACAGAGTTACTAGAAATCACTGAAAATTTAATATATGAAGAGTTTTCGGTTCAAATATGGGATTATAGGGTTAAGAAAGCCGGTACTAAAAGCATTCCTTTGGTTAAAGTCTTTTGAGCTAACCATACGTCATCGGGAACCAAGCGAGGAAGACATGAGGAAAAAGATACACCAGCTTGTTTTAAGGCCAATCTAAATTTCTTTCCAAACTTGCAAGTTTCGAGGACAAAACTTCTTTTAAGGGGGAAGACTGTAACAAGCTGACCCTAAACCACATTAGTTATTTTATTGATTACAAAATTTACCTAATTGAGCGTGCGCACTTCAATTTGATATTTGATATTTAAAATTATTTTTATATGTGTGTTATGTAGAGCTGGCAATTTTGACCCGACCGAAAACCCGACCCGACCTGACCCGATTTTTTGGGTTTTAGACAAGAAATTTGGACCCGAAACCGAAATTACCCGAACCAGAAAAACCCGAAAATTTACGGGTCGGGTCCGGGTCGACCCAATGGGTCATTGACAAAAAAATCACAGTTTTGTTGGGCTTGGTGAGCGAAACTGGAAAGTTGAAGTTGGGCTTGTATTTGTTTAAAAAAGTGGCCCATGAAAATGACAAAACCCTTCCTGTCTGTCACTCGCCTCCCCTCTCTCATGGCTTCCATCGCAGTTTTCTTCCCCAAGGTCTTCTTCCCCAAGCTCTCGCTATCATTGCCTGCTACATCTCGCCTCCCCTCTCTCGTCTCTCACCTCCCCTCTGTCTCTCGCTTTTCGCTCGTTTGCCTCCCCTCTGTCTCTCGCCTTCCCTCTGTCTCTCGCTGTTCGCTACGTTGCGGGCCTAGCACAGTCGGTTCTATTCGCCTTCCTCTCGTACGTCGCTACTCGCTTCGTTCCCTCTGTCTTCCTCTTCCATTGCCGACCCTCATGCCGCCACAACGTCGACCTAGCACAGCCGCCCGTGGAAGAAGAACATCCTGTTCGGGTAGTTCGACGGCTGGTCTACCTCCTCTTGCCGAAGTAGTGGAAACTCTAGCCCTCCTTGCTCCAATTCTCCGGGTTTACCTCTCGATTTATCTTTGTAATCTTTGTTTACCTCTTTGTAATCTTTGTTTGAATGCTTAAATTGATCGAGTTACGCTTGTTCATTTCTTCCTTTTTCTTTTTGAGGGGGCACTTGGGGTAATTGGGTGAATTTCGATATAGTGCTTCACTTGATTTCACTCGAAAACAATGGTGAGTTCAGTTGTAAAAGGATTGTGTAAATTGATTGATAATGGTGATGACACCTTTGACTACTATCATTATTGTTAAGTGAATGCCAACCTACTAGAATTAGGTTTTGGGCCTTGAGAATTACTGAGAATAATGATACTAACTTGTTTAGAATTCTTGGTTGTATTTTTGTTACAAGGGTGATTTGTAAATGTAGGTTGTTTAGGGTAAGCCAACTACAATTTGGAACTAGTTTTTTGAATCTAGGCAATATGTATTTGTGAATCTAGGCTCTAATGGAACTAGTTTCCATGTACTTCTACGGTTTAGGGTAGGGTAAGCCGGCTACAATTTGGACCTATCCACACTCTGCTTAGGCGGGACTTTGGGTGTGTGGATTTGGATTCAAATTTTTGGTTGTGTGAGGTTCCTACTTGCTTAATGTTTGTAGAGCTCGTTTCACTTGCTAATTTGTTGGATATCTTATGGCCATGGTTTCGAGCTTAATGAAAACCTATTGCGAGAAAATAAACGTATTCTCAATCATTTTCAATTGTTGGTAGTGTCGGGCACCACATGATTGAGACGGAACGAAACCCAAGTATATATTACCCACATGCTATATTGCTTGCTAATTTGAAGCCAATGAGAAATGGACAAAGTGGTTCGAGTGCAACTACTTATTTCTCGATAGAGTAGTAGGTTTCCCTTTCATGAATTATGTTAGGTTGGAGTTTCTCTATGCTTTTAGGTACTTGTGTTTTGTTCACATGCTTTTGCGAAGATTAAGTTTCGATTTTAAGATTCTATTTAACTTGCAATTTGCTTGAAATTAAGTTTTAGATTTGCTTGTTTAATTTTAGTGGTCAATATTTGTTAATTTAGTAAGAAAGATGCTAATGTGTCAATATTTTTCATTTTATAGGAAGCTCTACCCCATCATCAGCACCGTTTAGTGTTGAATCGGATGGAGATATTTCTTCATCAAGGAAAAGGTGGTGGAGTTCACCTATGTGGGATCACTACAACATTAAGGAAGGCAAGTTCTTCGCCGATGGTAAGGCTCGTGCTTATTGTAAATATTGTAATGGAGGGCCCACAATTGCGGAATCTGGACATGGTACCTCTAACTTTAGACGTCATGCGAGAGTTGTAGTGCCCGTGCAAGTAACGATGTGGGTCAATTAATGATGGCTAAAGATGGAAAGTTGGCTAGAAAATTTGAGAAATACGTGTATAAGGAATGGGTTGCTCTAGCTATTATTAGACATGGTTATCCTTACATGTATGCACAACATGAAGGAAATCGACTAATTCATCGTTATTTGAATGAAGATTGTAATCCAATATCTAGGAACACGACAAAAAATCATACATTGAAGATCCATAAATGGGAAAAGGAAAGGCTTATAAAGTCATTATGCCACGTTCCTTCTAGAATTTGTTTGACTAGTGACTTATGGACTTCTTGTGTGGGTCATGGTTTTCTCTCCTTAATTGCTCATTATATTGATACCCAACGGAATTTGCATGCTAAGATACTGAGCTTTAGTCACATGCCTCCTCCCCACAATGATAATATGCAAGACTTGTTGTGTGATACTCTTAATGTGTATGCTAGATTGCCTTGTAGTGGTGAATTTTTCCATGTGCGATGTGGTGCTCATGTATTAAATTTGATTGTGAAAGAGGGATTAAAGTTGATTGATGTGGGGATAACTAAGGTTAAGGAGTTGGTGAAATATGTGACTGGTTACGAGGGAAGAAAATTAAGATTTGCGAAATTGTGTCGGGTCTTGGCATTGATTGTTCAAGAAGCTTATGGTTGGATTAACCAACAAGGTGGAACTCTACCTATAAGATGTTAGTGAGGGCATTACCTTATCGAGGTGCATTTTCAAGTATGAGGTGGATGGAGAGATCTAGTTCTAGTTTTCCCGAACTTCCTACGAGATGAAGAATGGTCTAGGATTGAGAAAATTTGTGAGCTTCTTCAACCTTTTGATGAAATAACCACTTGTTATATCCGGTCGAAAATATCCAACGAGCAAACTTGTATTTGAAAAATGTATGGAGGATTGAACTTTTATTGTCTTCACTTGCTAATTGTGATGACCCTTTTATTAACGCTATGGCGACAAAAATGAAGGGGAAATTCAAGGACTATTGGGATTCTTATAGTACAATCCTTTCTTTTGTTGCCATTTTCGATCCTCGTTACAAATTTCAATTTGTCAAGTATTGCTTTTCACAATTGGATTCGAAGCTGCGGAGTTAAAGTCCAAGCTTGTCAAAGATCAATTATACAAGCTCTTTGGTGAATATGTGAACGACAATCCCATATCAAATGTGGGTGGGGCAAGGAAAGAAGATGATGCTCTAGCGGTATGTTTTGAAATTTTCTTCTATTTGTTCTTTTATAAATTATAATACATTACGTTTCATTTTTATAATAACATATTTTCATGTCATAGGGATTTGCTAATTTTGACCAAGTTGCGGCATCTACTTCCACAATTTCAAAGTTGGACAAGTATTTGGATGAGTATAGATTACATAACACTTTGGAATTAGATGTTTTGACTTGGTGGAAACAAAATTCGAATCGATTCCCTTGCTTGAGTGACATGGTGAAAGATGTATTGAGCATTCCTATTACGATTGTGGCTTCCGAGTCATGTTTTAGTATGGGATCTAGAATTCAAACAAAATGGAGAGCTTCTCTTTTGCACGATAATGCGGAGGCATTAGTTACCACTCGTAGTTGGGTTTTCGGATTTGAGATGCAAGGGGGTAAGTTTCATTGTATTTTTGTAATCTTTATAATCATTTTGTATTTTATAAGAATATTAGTTTAACTTGTGATTGTGAATATTTGATGATATAGATGAAGAGAATCAAGAAATGAATGGATTGGCGGCTCATTTTGCTAGCGTTCGGTTGAGTGTTGAAGAAGATGTACAAGAAGAAGATGATGAAGAAGATGTGGTGGAGTTAGAATCAAGAGACGGAACGAAGTCGAAGATTCTACCATTAGTTAGTAGATTAATATTACAAGTTGATGTTGATGGACTTGCACTTTATTAATTTAGTATGTGTTTTGTATGATTGTCTATGGTATTGTGAGTTTATGGTATTGTGAAGACTTTGTGATATGTAATGTGTTTTATTTGCTTTTGAATACTTTGTAATTTGTAATGTAATATTACGATGGACTTTGTGATTCTATCAGTTTAAAACTTAATGTTTGGAGTCTTATTTGCTTTTTAATATTTTGTAATTTGTAATGAGTTTTATTTTAGCTTTAATGGTGAGTTTAGTAAGCTTGTTTTATACTTTGTTCGTCAACAAACGTTTGAGATAAATACTTATGAAATACTCAACATGACTTGTTAATAGATTTACGTAGTTATAAAGTGCTAATTCTTATTAATGTTTAATTTATGCATTCAATTTATGTTTAAAATTATAATGGTATTATTGTTACCAAAAAAGTGAAGGATATATATTCATACAAGGTTGATTAATTTGACTCTAAATATCGATTTTATTTTCTCGAAAAAATAAGAAAAAATGGCGCTCTTGACCCGTTGGGTTGACCCAAAACCTGCAAAATCGAAATACACCCGACCCGTATTTTACCCGAACCCGAAATACACCCGACCCGTATTTAACCCGTTCGTCCGAATTGACAGGTCTAGTGTTATGTAACTAAGGCGACGAAATAACCTCCAATGAAAATGTCATAATAATGATTGTAATTTACACATATGTTTAAAAAGAAAATTACATACTATGAATATAAATGTGAAGGTATATGATTATAAGACCATTAATATTATATTTCAAACAAACTATTATATTTAAAGTAGATCGTACAACTTATAAACAACATTATTAAAATAAATTAAGTAATTTTAAATTAAAAAAAAAGAGAATGATAAATTTAAATAAAATAAAAGGAGTAAATTATTAATTGAGAAAAATAGTTGTGATATTATCGGTATGTATAATTTTCAAGGAAATAATGGCCTAACTAAAACAAAAATAAAAAAATAAAACAAAATTGATTTTGATGAGAAAAATCCATAATTGGCTTCGGAATATTCAGGTGGCAATTAAAAGCAAGGGAAAAAAAAAGAAATTGGCTCAAACAACGCAAACTCATCACTGCCTCTAGCTCTCTCTCTGTTCTTCTACCACCCCCTCCCCTGCTCTGCCGCCCGGCAGCAGCCTCTCTGTCGGCCACCAGGTGTCGGACTAGCAGCGTACCTCTCTCTCTCTCTCTCTCTCTCTCTCCCTCCATCTCGCCCTGCCATCCCTGCTGCCGCCCACTCGTGGGCCAACCACCTGCCGCAGCTCGGTTGCTGGAAATCGACTCTAGTGCTTTCCGAGTAGCCAGTCGGAGCCCGGCTATGCCCCACCACGACTTGCTCTCCTTCTTGGCTTCCACTCTTTGGGTTTTGAAGGTAAAACCCTAAACCCTAGATTAGCACACTTCATTATTTACTTATTGATTGTAATTGTTAATTGAACTATATGGGTTAGAAGGATGTTTATAGTGTGAATTTAACGGTTGAATTAGAAAAATTTGAGTTATTGTGAATAATTGTGATTTGGGATTTTGGTGGAATGATTGTTGTGAAAGTGAATGAATAGATTGTTCTTGTGAAATTGTGAGTTGGTGAATTTGTAAAACTATGAGTTAGTGAATTAAGTTAGAGATGTTTTGATATAGATTTTGAGTGAATTTGATGGTTTTCATTGTATTTTGGAATTGGATATATTTGAGCAAAAGAAAAAGAATGTGTATATAGAGATTGAAGTTGTAATAAGTAGAGTTGGAAGTATGTAAAACTTTGAGAAATTTAGCGTACTCAATTGTATATGTAGATGTGGATTTTGTTGAGGAAAAGATGCATAAAAGTTTGAATTAGTGTATTTTGATGTATGTGGAATTTTACTAAATTAGTTAATTTGTGGAGTAAATTGATTAATTTGTGTAATAGATGATAAGATGAGGTGAAAGGTGACTTAAGGATAGGATTGAAAGTAAGATTTGGTTCGATATAATAATAATAATAATAATAATAATAATAATAATAATAATAATAATAATAATAATAATAGTTGGAGTCATATTTTTGTATGTTATACAAGTGGTAATAGCTAAAGTATAAGTAAATTTTCAAAATGAGAATATTCGACCTAAGTAATCAACAAATCAAATTGATGTAAAAATCAACGAATCTAGTTTAACCAATTCTTATGAAGTTATTAGCGCTATGCGAAGTTAATTACCAATGGTATTGCAACGAAACTTAATTCAAAAGTTATTAATAATAAAGGCATATTTGAAACGAGCAATGAGGCTAATTTTGTCATCGACAAGCCGTTAAATCAATATTTCATAAAGGGTAAGGAAATATTTTAAATTCGAGTACGTTCATTACTGTACTCTTTGAAAATTCACATGTTTTCTAGCAAATCTCAATATCTCTTATATATATATTACTAATAATGACTCATTTGCAAATCAAGTTTTGTCACCTAATAAAGTGGTCCCCGATCAATTATTAATTATAAGCCCTTCAATTCCACCGCGCAGCTTCAACTCGGGTTCTTGGTACTGCCGGAAGGTGTGCACCTTATTCAAAAGATCGTATCAATTATACAAGGGGTTCCACTTTCGGATAATAACCGGCAAACAAGTTTGACTCACATTCTCTCCCCTACGATTTCGAACTAAAATGAATTGAAATGCGCGCGCTCAATTAAAATGTTTTCAAAGATATTTGACTCGTGCAAGAATGTTCGTACTAAGTTTCGATTCATTTTTGAATTATTTTACTATTTTTGTTTTTAGGAAAAAGGTTACGTCAATAGCTCACTTGCCTAAGAAGTCGACGGAAGCAAGACCTAACTAGATGTGTCGTATCCACGGATCTATGATGAGTCTAGACGCTCACAGTGATTACCTCCTTATTTGGTTTTGGGTTTGACCGTGGAATGTATTACATGGTTCTTATTTCTTACTACGAGACAATTATATGGGCTTGTATAATATAAATGTATCGAAGCTGCATTTTGGGGTTTGTTTAAATATGTTGTATGGTTTAGCTCTTTGGGACATAATATTTAGTGCTTGTCAGGACTCACTAAAGCATAAGCCGATAGACACAAGTTTTTATTGTATTTTATTTTAGCTCTGGTCCTATTATTAGGGTGGCGGTAACGCCTTCGATCGTCAACTTCCGCTGCGACCATACCTAATATTCTCTAATTATGAGATTATTAAGTAATGGTGATTGGGAGCGTTACGGTAACGATAGTTGTTTAAGTAGCAAATATATATAAAATAATTTAAAAGGATATAATGCATTGATGCTTTTGCAAAATAAAAGAGAGAATTTTAGAAATATGCAACCACTAGACATTGGTTTCTAAAAGCCAGATGTGGTGGCTGTAATTTTTCAGCTACATGTATATGTTTGGTTCACTTGATTGAATGGATATTGATTTGATTAATCGATTTTTGGGTTTAAAGGACAGAGGATAGAAAAAAGAATTTAATGTATGGTTGATTGCATGTTATTTTTTATATAATAAAATTAATCGTTATCCATCAATTTTAATTTAAATTTTTAATTGAAATGGCTCTTATATATTAAGAAAACGACATAGTTGATTTAAACAGTTTCTATAATTTTCAGAATGGCTCTAGAGACAGTGGAGTTACATAAAACCGTGGCTCACATTAGAAAATCCAAGCATTGCCAGCATCACCAATTGCAGCTGGTGGATAGCCAGCGTTTACATATTTTCATTTTATTTGGTGGAAAAAAGAAAGAAAAAGAAAAGCACTTAAGCAGAGGATAAAACACCACATAAAAGAGTACTAGTTAACTACTACATACAGTAGTATCTAATGGCCATTGGATTCAGTGGTAGTGGTTTTCTGCACATTGTTGCCAGCCTTCTCTTGTGTTGGAGGGTGGTGACCGCCTTGGCCACCATGGCCCCCTCGGCCGAACCAACCTCTTCCACCTTTGCCTCCACCGTGGTGCCCGTTGATGTCAACATTTTTTCCACCTCGGTGGTGGCCGCCGCCTCGGTAATTGGTTTCTGCTCAACACTTCCCTTCACATTTGAAGTGGATTCTTCTTTTGGTGGTTGGCCTTTGCCACCTCGTCCAAACCAACCTCTTCCACCTCCGCCATGGTGGCCATTGATGTCCACATTTCCCTCGACATTCAAATTGGGCTCTTCTTGCGGCGGCCAAGGGCGTCCTCCTCCTCCGTATCCACCCCGGCCTCCATACCCACCACCACCATGTCCACCTTGACCGCCACCATATCCACCACCATACCCTCCTCCGTGGTGGCCATTAGGCTCTACAGTGGCCCCTTCCTCCTGGGGTGGCCAGTGGCCGCACCGTTTTCCGTATGAACCACACCCTCCACCACCATACCCACCATGTCCACCACCGCCGTAGCCACCATGTCCTCCACCGCCATATCCTCCGTGTCCTCCACCGCCATATCCTCCATGTCCTCCACCGCCATACCCGCCGTGCCCTCCACCGCCATACCCGCCATGTCCTCCACCGTACCCACCACCACCATACCCATCAAGATTCTTCACAGCACTTTCACGCTCTGTTGCGAGAGGTTTGCTGTCTCCAACATGTCCATTGAGACCAACAGCTTTTTCCGCCTCTAAACAAACATGCATCACATTCAATATCAACTATTTCATTTCATGGAATCTGGTTGAATGCAATCAAATTTATCTTGTAACTGAATTTGTAATTGTAATCACACTACCATATTCAGTCGTATGAATATTATAATGTAAAAAAATTATTTGATAATTACAATTATTACAAACTAACAAAGAATATGAACGTAATCGTAATTAAATTACAAGATTGATCTTTATTATATTATCATTACACATAAAAATGAATGCATGGATAGAATTAAGGGTTAATAACGTACGTGGCTGTTGAGCAGATTGATCAGGAGCTGAGACAACAGAGGAAACAAGAACAAGTGAAAACAGTAACCCCAGCAACCCAAAAGGCTGTGAACCACCTCTCATTTTTACTTTTCTGGTTGACGCTATTGATATCTATAGCTAGTGAATGCTCCCTTGATGTGTTGGTACCAACAGGAATGGTGGACTATTTATAGGCAAATTAGGAGAGAGAAAGGAAGCAAAGCAAATCTAACGCACTGATGTAGTCAAATTTATTATTGTAGAAATTGTATCGACTTTTAAAGTTTTTAAAAGTTGTTACACCAAATTTATATTCGAATCTTGTTTATATCAATTTTTAATCCTATTTATAATCGTAAAATAATTATAAAAATTATAAAGTGTAGATGTATATAGAGATTAATTAAAAGGGTATACAAGGGTAAGGTCATATTTGATTAAAAAACAGGATTGTACGTCGGTTGTTTAAATTAAATTGAACTTATATTGATATAAATATGATTGAGCAATATTCATGTGAGTTGATAAAATAATACAATTGGTCAAACTCAATTTGATTGAGTCGGTTCAATACTATGAATTCGGAAATTTGATATTTAATTTGACAAATGTCAAATTTATGAATTCAAACACTCATACTTTGGCTTACCTCATAAGAATTACAATCTAAATTTATTAAATATTACTCACCAATAAACTTATCAGAATGATCTGATTTTTTTTTTTTTTTGAAGATCTATTTATTAAATTTGTCTTAGAAGTATAAGAAAGAATAGAAGGAATTGAATGATGTAGTGGTCAAAGCTTTTGTTGAGAGTCAAAGAGACATAAATCGATAAAACTAGTACTTCTAAGAACAATCATTCAAAGATAGAGGGGTTTTCTTTTCAAATGTAAGTGGGCTTATTTACCGAGCTTTATTATAAGGTGTAAGTTTAGTGGGTTTTCAGATACGAGGAGGGTATGTAATTATCCTTGGATTAGATCCAATATAAGTCTAACCCTATTTTCAAGCCTAATCCTGTCTTCGGATACATAAGAAATCTGTCGGGAATCCACAACTTCCACTGAAGAAATTGTGGTCATTACGATTCGAACCTGGTGTAAGTGTGAAACTCCACTCACATATCAATTGAGGTATGAGTTGACTATAGAGTACATAAAATTAGGGGGTTGCTCGATTTGTTGTCTTGGGTTCAGGTAATATTTGATTTTAACAATCAAATATAAAAAAAAATGTGCCCTTGAATAATGCGATTATTGTAAAACGGTAACTATAGTAACCATGGTATCTAATATTATGTGGCTGGTACAGGTGGCTTGATTTAGTGTCATCTATTAGTTTATTTATAATTAATGAAATAATACTTTCTAATTATTTATAAAATATTAATAAATAAACAAATAAATAATTTTTTTAGTAGTATTTGGATGTAAAATAATTCTACGTACTGGCGATAAATCAAGAAAGAACAACTAAAAAACCACGATCCTCCATTCTGTCAAAGCCGTCATATTTCTCGATGAAGCCTCTATTTTTTCCGGTGACCACCTTCCATTCTGGTCGGCCTTCTTTGCATTTTTAAAGCCAGATTCTCCATTTTGAAAGATTCCCATTCTGTTTTCTTGGCAAGCCACGTCTCAGTTCACTTTCTCTCGCCTCCTTAGTGGCCGATATATCTCAGTCCATCACCTCCTCTACGCTGCCGTTGTCGACCTCTAGAACAATATATGCGATTCGTCCCCAGGCCGTTCAATTTCGACAACCACCAGCGCCATGAAGTCTATCTTCGGAATCAATCGATGATCTGGATATCTCGCCGAACAACAAAGGCACGGAAGGAGAATAGTGTATTACCAAAAAATAGCAGAGCCGACGAACAGAGAAGGGGGTTTTGGGGTAGGGTAGGGGATCTTCTGAGAGGATGTATTATTCAAGTATCAAGTGTTCCCGGAAACATGGTCGGAAATATCAGATGTTGCTGGCGAACATGGTGCTCATTGGAGCACATGGTTAACAGGAGCAATGACCTTGGGTACAGTCGTGAAAGGCACTGGGGAATGATCAAGTTTTTTGTTTTCTTTTGTAAAATCCTTTAAGTAAGCTGTTGTTGGGAGCGGGGATGTTAACATCCAAACACTAACCTAAATCATACTCTCTCAATCCCAAAAAAACTGCATAATTTGATATTTTACGCTCTTTAATACTTCACTTTAACCATTTTTTAAAAATTATGTAATAGAAAAAATTACAAAAATATATTATAATGAAAGTATTTTTTAAAAAATTCATTGATGATAATTTCATATTGTAAATCAATGTATTAGACACTGGCAAACCGACCTGAACCGAATGGATCAACCCGAACGACCCGAAACCCAAACCGAACCGACATCCGAAACAGTTGAACCGATTTTGACCCGAAAACCGAAATGAACCGACCTAAACCGAACCGACCCGAAATCTAATGAACCCGATTCCGACCCGAACTAAAATGACCCGAACCGAAACCGAACCGAACTAAAAATGACTCGAACCGAATCGGACCGAATCGATTTAACCCAAATAAAAGTGACCCAACCCACTTTTTTTTTTAAGGATGGACTTTTGTGCCTATAGTGGCATAATTTTGAATCGATTTTGACTCAAAAGCTGACCCGATTACGACGCGATCCGAAAATTAACCCGAATTGAAACCGAACGAGATTAATTCGAAGTTGAACCGAACCGAAGTTGACCCGAACCGAAACCGAACCGCACCCGAACGAGATCGACCCGAAGTTTACCCGAACCGAAGTTGACCCAAACCCGAAATCGAACCGGACCCAAACAAGATCGATCCGAAGTTAACCCGAACCGAACCCGAACCGAACCCGAACCGAATGACCCGATTGCCAAGTATACAATGTATATTTTGGTTAAATATTGGTCAAAGTTTGTAAAATTTAACCTAAAAAGTAAAAAACAAGCAATTATTTTGGGGCTGAGGTAGTATTTCTTTTTCTTTATCATAAATTATAAATATATCAAAATATATTTTTAAACAAATTAAATATGAGTGTAAACTTAAATGGTCGAAATTAAGTGGGTGTTTGGCCTAGATTCTAAAAGTGTTTTTGAATTCTAAAAATTGAAATTAGGCCAAACACTAGTTTTTTAAAAATTAAAGCTGTTTTTTAAAAATAATTTTTTAAAAAAAAACTCTCCAAAAATAGAAATAGCAAATAGGTGTTTATGTTTCTAATTTCTAGAAAAACTTCCTAACAAACACCCACAATTTATAGTATAAGAGATACCATGGTTACTAACTATGGTTATCAATTTGTGGCAATAATTGTGCTTGAAATTTGTTCAATTATATATTAGAATTGGATTAAAATCGAGTTGGAATATTTTCAATTATATATCTGAAAAAATCGGATAAAAAACACAAATTAATTCTAGCATCATATATATATAAATATATAGTTGGGTATAATTAATATATAGTTGACTTGACATGTAGAATGTTTATGTAGTATTACAATAATGTAAGTTAGTTATATAGGATATTTATACGGTTCATATATTTAATTAAATTAAATATTAACTATTTATTTTTGTAAACTACATATCATTTATTTATTATGTTGGATGTGTATATTTTTAAAATTAATTTATTATAATTTTTTGAATAATATCGAGTAATATTATGAATTTAGATAGAATATTATCTTTAGCTATCAACTTTTAAAAAAAAAAAAAAAGAAATTAAGATTTTAAAGTTTAAAATTGTAAAAATGAGAAAAGATAAATCATGAGTTAAATATGTAAATAATAAATATAATTATCATAATAAGTTATAAAAAATCTAAAAAATCTTTTATATTTATTATTTAAAAAAATATATCTACTTCTTTTTTTGGACAATAGGGCCCCTATCTTTGGGAAGCCTAGAAGGTCGTCAAGAGGCGTCAAAGTCCAAAACCCTCAGGCTCCTCATATGAGGAAATTGCCTCCTCCCGACCCCTTCCTCGAATCAAGCCTGAAGAGGAGGAAGGAAAGTATATTCATTTACATTCTTCTAACTTATTATCAATTTTTATTATTATAAATTAATTGAAAATAATAAAATTATAAAAATAAAAATTATCTAATTTTCTTATGAGTATAATCCTAGTATTTAACAAAGATTATTCTATAAATAAAATTCTTTTTGGGATTTAGAGAGTCATGTAAACAATACAAATAATAAGAGATCAATTTGATATACTTAAAACATCAATATATAATCCTTAGATGTATCCCTCATTGACAAATGTGAAATTTATGTATGGCAATTCATATTAAAAAAGAGCCATTTGCCTTTAAAAAGAAAATGCTGCAGGAGTCCAAAAACAAGGTAAGTTGATAAACATTTTCCATAAGATATTTGTTTATATATTTTGAGTTGCTCGAATTGTATAATTATTATGCACTTGAATTTGAAAAACAATTGCTACAGTTGAATAGTAACAATAGTTATCACCCAATCACACATATTTTTATTCATAATTTTTTATAATTAATTATAAAATATTTTTCTTTCATAAAGATATAATTAATTTAATTATAATATGTTCTATTTATCATAGTTGTTGATTAAAATTTTTAAAATAATAATTAACTACGACCGTTAAAAAATTTATTATTTTAAGATAGGATGTACTCATATAGTATGATATATCAATTTATATTATAGAAAGAATTAAAAGAACCTCTTATTATAAAATAGGTATCATAAAAATGGTTCATATTTAAAATACAAAAAAAAAAAAAAAAAAAGAATGAACTGAGCCGACTCCCTTGGTATTTATTGGGGCAGATGGAATTGAATTAGAGTAAAATAAGACGGCGAATTTGTCTGAAGTGGGTAGCCTCCCTCCACCTATTATTGCAAATGTTGTGTTTGCATGCTTTTGCTTCTTTAGGTGTCTCAGAGTTGACAACTTTGCTATATTACGTGTTCTCATGCAAATTTATTCCACTTTATTCTTATTCCCAATATTAATCTTTTATTTTTAATTTAGATTACGTCTTACATCACCTCTAACTGAAAAATAATTTTTTATTTTGAAAAATAATATATTAGATGGCTTATCAAATCCTCACAAACTTAAAGATAACAGGATCTCAAATATATTTTTAAATATATAAAATCACATATATTTAATATACACGTATATCGCCCTTTATGTCATAGTAGCACATAAACACACACCCATTTGTTTTGTGAGTGTGTTGTTAGTCAGATAATCTGTTAAAATATCATCTTCTTAATGGATTTTAAGCCATTCGTGATCTCCAGTCAGAGAATTGCTCAGCAGCTAGATCAACAATTCAAGAACAAACAGAAAAGACAGATCTTTGTGCTCTGTCTCGGTACCATTACTTACGACATTTGGACTGCTCGGAATTATAGTATTTTCAAAGCGATTTAACAAAACAATGTCATAATTTCAGCAAATTGTAGGCAGATAATTATACTAGAGTCAATCATCCTGTGAAATGGTGCAAAAACCCAAAACTTAAAGAGAACGTGAGCTGGGTTTTTACATTAAAGGCCTAGGGCAAATTGTCCTTTGCTTTAACTTTTTCTACTGTTCTTGTGGTAATGATAATCCTCTTTATCAAAAAAAAAATTATACACTTACATCAATTTGTTAAAATACCTTTAAATTTAATATTGGTGTAAAAATATTAAGTACTAATAATACACATGGTTAATAATTAATATTATAATTATAATTATAATAATCCAGTATTCCCAAAGTATATAATTACTGTCAATATCGAATGAATCTAAAATTAAAAAAAGGAAAACAATTAAAGTTTGGAGGATTTTCTTTTAGATGTACATTTTTTGAGAAACACAGAAATCTATGAGAGTTGACTTGTATGTGGAGAAAACAAAATCTTTCCTTCTCCACCTCCCTATCATCTTCTTTTCTTTTATGTAGAAAGGACAATTATTGGTGAAAAATTATATAATATGTATATTGAAAATTTTTTGGAAAGGATAAATTTAAATCGTTAAAATAAATTTTAATTTTAAAAAAATAATTATAACTATATAAATAAAATACAAATATATAGCATCAATCTAACCAGATCATTCTCAACGTTAATATATTATTCCAAACATCAGCACGTTTGCTATAACTTCATCCAATAGTAATACATTTAATAAGATATTTAAAGTTCAAGTATCATCTTGATAGACTTCTGAGAATTTTACTATCAATCCATTCTCTATAAATAAGAATAAATTCAAAAGTCAAAAGAAATACTCATTTGGTCATAAAATCTCTAGAATTATATACCTTTTAATTGAATCCACCCTTAAACATTGTTAAAACACTTGCATTATTGGCCAAAAGAAGTCTTATTTTATAGCCTAGAAACCTAAATTTAAACATATAAAAACAAAGGAAACTTATTAAGCTGAATAACTCTATTCTTATCAACAAAAAGTATATTAAAAGCATACCAATATACATTTTAATAGTTGATTTTAATTTTATCGTTATTAAAATCTCTATTATCATGGTGATATTTTTTCATTTAGTTGTGTCATATCGTGATAATAAAAATCTGTTATTCATTAGATTAATATATTTCAAATGTTTGTTATTTTCACCGAAACGTCAATGGTGATTTGCATTGATAAGTCAAAAGAGTGGACTTATGTGCTTAGCAGGCTTGAGTACTGATTTCGAGGGTTGGATCCTAAGAAATGCCCCTCCGATGATCAAGTCAAATAAATGAGGTATATGATGAATAAAGACTGAAGGTATGATTTTCAAAGATGCAACCTTTGAAGGTGGATTCTTCAAAGGTGGAGTCTTGACAAATCATGATTCATCAAGATCAATCTTGGATGAATATGCAACTAAAGATCTAATCTTCCTGAAAATTAGGGCAGATGCGGATGATGATGCTTGTAATCCCTAGAAAGAGTATTTGACACCCTTTGTGCAATGATAACATGATGAGAATATTGTGCATGAGATGATTATGTTTATAGATCAAATAAACAGCGGGTAAAAGGATACTTTACTGAGAAACCTTTATTTTACCTCTTACATGGAGAGTTTTGGGTCTTATTAAGCCAGATGAAGAGTTGATACTTTATCCCAAACTTAATCCGATCTAGCTTAGTGTTAACGTAGTATGTTAATGGATAATACAGAACTATTTCACATCAGTTGTGTATTGAAATAAATAGTAGGAATATTGGATTTTAAAATTACGAACTTTGGGGTCTATTAATGGGAATGTCTCGAAATATTAATTAGCCCCACAACTTCTCGAATTTTTACCCTAATATTTTTGGACATTTCACCACCGAGTTACAGGTGAAAAGAATCGATGACACTATGACGTGGCGATGGTGGTAGTAGACATGTTAATGCTGACCTGTATTTTGACTCTAATTAGTGACACGTTAATTTTCAGTCTATCTCCTCCTTCTTTTCCCCCTCTCTAACCCTTCTCTTTATCAACTCATTCCTCAATTTCCAACTTCAACATTTCTGCTCTCTATCCTCTCTATTTCTCTGCAAGATGAAACAAATCCCCTGAAGAATCGAAAAATCATGAATTAAAGGACGCACACTATTGTTGGGTCGTGAACTTATGGAAGGAGAGGAATTTCAAGTGGCCAACCGCAAAGAGAGCAAATGTTTTTGGTGAAATACGACCATGATTTACCTGTAGTGCATGATATTTGCAAGAAGCTCCCATATAGAGGGAAGAATTTTTTCGGATGCCCATTATGGAAGGTGAATTGATTATTAAGAAATTAGGGTTTGAAAGTGCATTAAAAAAATTTTTTACTGATTTGAGGTATGGGTTTTTCCAGTGTGATGATTAATAAGAAATTGATATGCTTGAGGAAAACAAGATGTTTCAAAAAGAGAATGAAAGTTTGAGGAAGAAGGTTGCAAAGAAAGACAAAAAAGGTCAAGAGCCGAGGAAGAATTGAAGGAATCAAACAACTCATAGCTGGAGAATTATTGATATTATGCTTGTTAATTCTATTGGTAGCTGGTTTATTTACTAGGATAGTTTATTAATTAAATTCATTGGTGAAGGTATCAAGTGAAGAATTACCTGTTATTGTAGTAATTGAGTATCGTAGTTGAAGGTTTGTTTGAATGAAAAATTCTCAAGTTATTACACACTTAAATATTGTCTAGAATATGCACATTGTAAGAATTGCACATTCATTTGAAATTATAGCTTACAAATGCAGTTGAAAAACATGTAAAAGATAAACTGTAATTAAAATAGTTGTTTACATTATTTACATAATAGTTAGAAACTTAAGTAACAACTAATTGCATTGATAAAATATGCTTTGCACAGTAAAATTTAAGGCTTGCACAGTCCAATTTGTCCAAAAAAATTAAGAGATTAACACTTCAAAAAGCTTCATTGTGGTCCAAAGGGTGGTCTTCATTGTGGTAGGAAGGAATCTTCGTTATGGTGGGAAACCGATTGGTTGGAAGTTGCTGCTTGCTTGGCTAAATACAAGAGAGTGGCCTCCATTCATAATTGACTCTCCACCAACAAAATATGCAGCATTCAAAAAGATGTGAGTATAATTAAAAAAATTGACTAGTTGTAGTATAATAAAAGTTTGAGAAACACTAAAACCCTAATATAACACAAGTAACAATATATTTAATACCATGTAATCTCCTCTCTGCCTAGTTGGTCCACTCCTCCTCCTTGCAACCTTTCATCCTCTTCCTCTTCCTCTGTTCAATACTCACCCTCTCGCTTGCAGCTGTTCTTCCTATTCAAGATCCTCGTAGATGGCACATCTTCATTTGTAGGCTCGATTGGTTGCTTTCTTGGTTAGTCCCCGGGTCTTCTTTCAGGTGATGGTTTCATAATAGGGGTTTTTGCAACTCCTTTTGTTGTGGCCAACAACATAACACTTACTATAGACAATTTGAGATCCATATCCTGCAAGCTTGCCTGGCCTCTTAGGGTCTTCATGAAGGTCCTTTCGTCTCGTCTTCTTTGGTCCCCGGGATCTATCTTCACAGTTGGAGGGTCAAGAGGCATATTCAAAATTGGCCAATGCCTCTCATCAACACAAGAAACAACTGAACCAGCATATGCTTGGAGATATTTGTCCTTCTTGAAGTAAGAGTGCACATACTTATCTGCATCTTGTTTAAGCGAATATGCACATACGATTGCATGACAATATAGGATCTCGGTCAAATCCCATTTCCTATGTGTGCATGAAGCAATGTTCATATTGAAGACTCGGACACTGCCCAACACATTTCCGAGTTGTATCGAAGGAATCAGGTATAAGAACTTCTTAAGTATAGAGTTTTGATTCCAAGGCATTGTCCGATCCTTAGAAACTTTTATGAAGTAATAAAGCATATTTTCTAAGTGATATAGCATTTACTTCTCGTATTCTTGCTTGTCTCGTGTGACTCGGAAAACGGATATGCGTGTCTCACTCAATTCCGAGTCCCTCTTCACTTAGATATATCGCATGCTTGAATAGACTAGTATTTTGCTTTATCTCACTCGGATCCGACTTCATGTTATAAGGTCTATTTTATTGGAGTCGGTGCTTCTAGTCCGAATCAAGCTTAGTCTATATCAAGTTATTTCACTCGATATTCTTTATGTAACTTGATTCTTCGCTTAGACTAAGTCGGATGAAATTTTGAGTTTCATGGATATTAGATTCGGAATATTCCACTCACTTTCCGACTCGGATAATTAGTTACTTAATTATCTTAATTACTTTATTATCCGTGTCTAATCTTGGACCAAAGTATTTTATACTTTGAGAACCAAAATTGATTTACTTTTGTAGGTTATTCAAACGAGGATTCACTTTTCGAAATACAAAAGTAACCGGCTTCAAAACGTCAAATCACCAGCGAGACATGGCTTTTCACCTTCTCTGTTTCGGTCCCGAAGTGTGTGTCGTGGCTGTCTGTTTCCAAATCTGGAAAAGCTGAAATGCCAAGCTTAACGAGTGGTTTCCACCTTATCCTTCAAGACACCGCCGGTGGTTTCGGGACTTCCAAGAGAGTTAATCCGTTGTCCAACGTTCATATCACAACAGATACTTTATGAGTGACTCAAAAAGCCCTTATCAACGGTCACAAAGGACTCTCGGTCGGCGAGATAGAGATAACGGCTACTCGCCTGATCATCTATAAATAGAAGCTAACTCACAAGACTTGAAGATTGCTTGAACCTATTGTTAATACACGTACTTGAGCAAAGTCATTGTATTTACTCTCAATCTTCTACTTACAACTCCCACTCTATAATTCATTACTTTACGAGTTGTAAGGTCTTGTACTTAGTTACAAACACTTTCTTACTTTACGAGTAAGGTCCCTTGACTAAGCTGTAAGGGTTAACTCGACTTAGTTGTCCCTAGTTGTAAGGGTTATCTCAGCTAGGAAGTACTAGATCGAGATAAGGGAATTTCGAGTCTAGGAAAACTTGTAAAAAGTTGTTTAAGGGAGCAACTTGGGTTCGGTCAGTCTACTGTATTTTGTGGACTCAAAATAGTGGATTTGACTTCGTGCTTGGACTAGCACGGTCCGTGGTTTTCTACCCGGGAGGGTTTCCACGTAATCTCCGAGTGTTTACTTTCCGAGTTCATTCTAGACTCGGACAGTCTCAAAGCTCTAGCTTAATTTGCTTCTTTACTCTTTACGAGCATTTACGAGTCCATACTTTTCGACTCTACTTTTGAATCGAGAATCGTTTACTGTCTCTTCTTTGGCAAAAGAGTTTGAATTTCTAAGAAAATCCTCCATTACCCTATTCACCCCCTCTAGGGTGACTCACACTCTCCCCGAGCAAATCTTCAATTGGTATCGAGCTTAGCCTTTCGAAAGGATCTAACCATCCAAAGGTCTAAAGATCAAATGGCTCGGAACAACGGAGAGTTCAATGAAGGAAGATCTTCCAGCGAGACCACCAAAATTCAAGGGATCAAACTTCGGGCACTTGGAAGAAACTTATGGAAAGTTTCCTTATGGATCATGATGAAGATGTATGGGAAATCATACAATAAGGAAACTACATTCCAATGAAGACAGAAGAATTCAGAATCATTCCCAAGACAAAGACCGAGTTTACTCCAGGAGAAGCAGAGAAGTTCGGGAAGAACTTCAAGGCAATGAACATTCGATGTGCGCCATTAGCTCGGAAGAATACAATCGGGTGTCTGCACTGTGACTCAGCAAAAGAAGTGTGGGACACACTTGTCAACACTTACGAAGGCACTAGCCGGGTCGGACAAGCGAAGATCAGCCGGTATCTTCATAAATACGAGCTATTCAAGATGGAGCCGAAGAAAATATCACTCGGATGTTCATTCGATTTCTCGAGATTACCAACAATCTCAAATCATTGGGTAAGAAGATTTCCCAAGAGGAAATGTGCGGAAAGATACTCGAAGTCTACCCAAGAGAAGATGGGGTCCCAAGGTGATTGCCATAGAGGAAGCTCGGAACCTGTCACTTTTAAAGCCGGACGAGCTCATCGGAAAGCTTCTCACTCACGAAATCCACTTAGAAGAGGAGGATGCTGAGGGCGTACCAAAAAGAACATAGCACTGAAAGCCTCGGAATCCGAGAGAAGCAAATCGGGTTCCTCCGACTCGAAGAGGATCCCATGGCACTCATTACAAGAGGCTTCAAGAGAATAATGAAGCACAAAAGACCAAAAGAAGAATTCTACAAGAAAGATAAGAAGGACGAGAAAAGGTAAGTATTCTTCTCCCTCAAAGTTATCATTATCTAAGAATTACGGATGTTTTGAGTGTGGCAGCAAAGAACACATAGTCAAAGACTGTCCAAAGAGAAAAAGGGATAGAAAGAAGAAGGCTATGATGGCAACATGGAGCGATGAGGACTCATGAGAAGATGACGAGGACTCGGACGACTCAAAATGTCCGATGGCAATCTCGACTCGAAAGCTGAAAGAGAGTCGGACTCGAGACTCGAACAATAAGGAAACTAATTTACAAGAGGTAATTGAATACTTTCTCAAATTCTCCAAAGTTGATCTAGCTAAATACATTTTTACTTTGGAAGAAAAGTCCAATTCGACTCCTCTCGATTCAAAGAACAACTTGGGTCAATTTCTTACGAGAGCATATCTTTGAAAAATAAATTGGAAAAGCTGAGACTTACACTCGAGAGAACTCAAGGCTAGTACTCAATCCAATGAGGCCGAGTCTACGTTACTCGAGAGAAGAAAATGGGCAACTAAAGTAGAAGCTCATTGAGTCTCGAGATCCGGTCTTAAAATTTACTCAAGGTCGGAAAAACCTTGACATGCTCTTAGGATCACAATGTGTCTCCTTCAGGAAAGAAGGTCTTGGTTTTAACAAAGAGGAGGAATCCAATTCCTACTCAAATCTATTCAAAAAGGTTTCCGAGCTGTGAAGTTCGGGAAAGCTGAGCATGGTCCCATTCACGAAAATGAATGGAGGACCAAGCCCGAAGCTGTTTACAAAAGAAACCATTTTCTCCGGTTTCAAAAGGAAAGGGTTTCCAAAAGAAAGAGACACGGACTCGGTTCTCTACAAGGAAGACTCGAGAATCGGACTAACCCTAAAGTCATTCAAATGCGGGTTCGAAAAACCTTCTTCCTCGAGAAAGGACCACGAGTAAAGAATGTTCTTGGGTTCATTAGAGGGAGTGAGAAGGGTTAGACTGTTTGTGTTTTGCGGAGTCACTCGGAAGAGATCAAAAGGTCACTGGTACCTTGACGGTGGGTGCTCACGCCACATGTGCGGAGACGCGAGGACTCTTTTACGAGTTGGAAAAACATAAAGGAGGAAAGGTCACGTTTGGAGATGATAGCAATGGAAAGATAGTTGGGATAGGAAAGATTGGAAAAGGATGCAATCTGGTCGATCCGGTTTATCCGGTCAAAGGATTAAAGTACAATGCGTTCGAGCATCTCTCAACTGTGCGATAAAGGTCAAGAGGTAAGATTCACTCGGACCAACTGCTACATTTCGGATGTTACAACCAAAGAGATTAAGCTTTTAGGTAAAAGATCGGGTAACACTTATGTTATTCCTCTTTCGACCCAAGTCGGAATTTATCTTGCTTAAAAGCATCTCTTCATGATGACTCATAGACATGGCATCGTAGATTATGCCATATTAGCATGCATACTATCAAAAAGTTGGCATCTCAAGGTCCAGTTAGGGGTTTACCTAAGCTGTGCTTTTGAGAAGGATGAAGTTTGTGAAGCATGCACAAGAGGGAAACAAGTCGGATCCTCATTCAAATCTCTGAAGACAGTTTCCACATCCAAAGTGCTTGAGCTCACGCATATGGACTTATATGGTGAAATCCCTATTAAGAGTTTCGGAGGTAAATCATATATCTTTGTTATTATTGATGATTATTCACGATTTACCTGGGTGTGTTTTCTTAAGCACAAAAATGAAGCATTCAAGGAGTTCAGCAAGCTCTGTAGAAAAATCCAAGTTGAGTCTCATACTCGGATTCGAGAGAATCGGAGCCGACCATGGAAGAGAGTTTGATTACTCGGAATTCTCGAGTTTTGTGACAAAAATGGCATCTCTCACAACTTCTCAGCACCAAGAACTCCTCAACAAAATGGAGTAGTGGAGAGAAAGAACAGAACCCTTGAAGAAATAGCAAGGACTATGATGATTGAGCACAACTTGCCTTACTATTTACAGGTCGAGGCGATCAACACGACCAACTATACTTTGAATAGATGCCTCATCGAGACCAATATTGAAGAAAACACCTTATGAGCTCTACAAGGGGAAGAAACCAAATATTTCCTATTTCGGACCATTTGGATGTAAGTGTTTCGTTCACAACAATGGTAAGGATCACTTGACCAAGTTTGATGCTCGGTCGGATGAAGGTATTTTTACAGGTTACTCTTCTTACAGACAAAGTTTATCGTATTTTCAATAAGAAGAATAACAAAGTGGAAGAGAGCATCCACGTTATGTTTGATGAGCTTGAATAGGAAAAACCAAGCGAGTCTTCTTACTCGGAGTTGAAGCTCGGCAGAGAAGATGATAAAGCCGAGTCTACAAAGACTCAAACTCAACCAGCTCGGAATGAAGTCACTCGGAATGAAGTGACTCGGAATGAGACAAGTCAAGAGCTCACTCAAAACGAATAAGCTAATGAAGAAGATCACTTAGAACAAGCTTCGAAGATCGGGTAGCTCAGCCCACAAATCTTGTGAATTAGAGAACTGGTAAAGCATTCAAGTTTACTTCTCGTCACCCACTAGAAAACATAATATCCGATATCAACGGTGGGGTAAGAACTCGTTCCTCTCTTCAAAATCTATGTGCATTCACTGCATTCATTTCATTAACTCGAACCCAAAAATGCACTAGAGGCCCTAAATGAACCTGAATGGGTAGAGGCCATGCAAGAGGAACTCAATCAATTCGAAAAAACCAAGTGCTGGACTCGACCAACCGACCTTCGACCACCCAGTTATAGGAACCAAATGGGTTTTCAAAAACAAACTGGATGAGGGTGGAGTGGTAGTCGAAACAAGGCTAGACTTGTGGCTCAAGGTTACAATCAAGAAGAAAGAATTGATTATGGGGAAACCATTGCACCTGTTGCCGGAATCGAAACTATTAGAATATTGTTCGCATTTGCATCCAGCATGCATATTAAATTATATCAAATGGATGTTAAGTGTGCATTTCTCAATGGTTTTATTGAAGAAAAAGTCTATGTCGAGCAACCTCCGGGTTTTGAAAACTTAGAATTTCCTGATCATGTTTTCAAACTTCAAAAGGCTCTCTATGGTCTTAAACAAGCTCCTCGAGCTTGGTATGAAAGACTGAGCAATTTCTTGGTTCAAAATGATTTCAAAAGAGGTCAGATCGACAAGACTCTCTTTATAAAAACCAAGGGGAAAGATTTCCTTATTGTTCAAATCTATGTTGATGATATTATCT
This sequence comes from Talinum fruticosum, assembly GCA_021018815.1. Lineage (NCBI taxonomy): Eukaryota > Viridiplantae > Streptophyta > Magnoliopsida > Caryophyllales > Talinaceae > Talinum > Talinum fruticosum. The sequence goes on along the minus strand of JAITYX010000052.1, from coordinate 4,476,613 downwards.
TCGGAGCTACTAATGAATATACGTGCGAGAATTTTCTAAGTTGATGAGTCGGGAATTCCAAATGAGTATGATGGGAGAACTCAATTTCTTCCTTGGTTTACAGATCAAACAAGATAAAGATGGGATCTACATCAATCAATCCAAGTATACCAAGGAGCTGCTGAAGAAATACAAACTTCAAGATACAAAGCACGCATCTACACCCATGAGCGACGAGTATAAAGCTTGACTCGGACGAGAAAGGTAAAGCAATAGATCGAAACTCTATCGAGGTATGATTGGATCTTTGCTATATCTTACTTCCAGCCGGCCGGATATAATGTTCGAGTTTGTTTATGCGCAAGATTTCAAGCTAATCCGAAAGAATCACATCTCACTGCGGTGAAGAGAATATTCGAGATATCTTGCGAGAACTCGGAACTTAGGTCTCACGGTACTCAAGAGACTCGAAGCCGATCCTCACTTGGATACTCGGATGCGGACTACGCTGGATACAAAGTTGATACAAAGTTGATACAAAGTTGATAGAAAGAGCACTCAAAGAAGCGGAACTCGGTAGCTCTATCAACTACTGAAGTCGAGTATATTGCAGTTGGAGCGTGTTGCGCTCGGATTCTATGGATAAAACAACACTTGAGAGATCTTGGACTTTCTTTCAAATCGGTTCCAATCAAGTGTGACAATCGAGTGCAATCAGCATCACCAAGAATCCGATCCGAGCACTCAAAGACAAAACATATTGAGGTCGAGATATCACTTCTTACGAGACCATTCGAGAAAGGTGATATTGAACATGAATTCATTCCTACTAATCTTCAATTAGCTGATATCTTTACTAAGCCTCTTGGTGAAGATCGGTTTTGTTTCATTAGGAATGAGCTTGGAATGTTGAATGCATAAGTATGTGCTATCTTTGTGAAAATCTCATTGCATGATTATGTGTTATGTGTTTTCAAAGTATTAATAACCATTAGCTCGGTTGATCCAGTGATACTTGGGTTAGTAGTTGTTAATTATTTCTAGTTTACGAGTCACTCGGAAACTAATCCGAGTTAGACTCGGACGTGGAGAAAAATTGGACTTCAAATTTTCCGGAGTTATCTCTAGATGAGTGGAGAATTTCAAAATATGTTTTTCAAATTTTTTTCTCTCTCCTGCTCTCTCGCGATCCGTGATGAAACTCTAACCGATGGATTTCAAACTGCGCTGAATCTTAACCGTCAAAGAAGAGAACCATCACACCGGTTAAAGGTGATCGATGGACGAGCCGAGTCGAACGGAAAGTTAACGGACGTTTTTCTTTCTATAAATAGCGCCTATTCATCTTCGTCTCGTTACTTCACATTCTCTCTCTCTCTCTGTACGTAAAACTTCTCGCGAAAGCTTTCTACGTCTACGAGTGCTCTCTGGACATTTTCAAGCAAGGCAAAGATCATCTCAAGTAAGTTCGCTTGCTCTCATCTCTTTCTTCTACTCCTTTTCTTTTGCTCTCATCTACCTACTCTTCTCTTCTCTTTCTCAGAAAGTTTCATATTTCTTTCTCATACTCAAAATGCCTAAGAGAGGTAATCATCCAGACTTTCGGGTCTCTTCCTCCTCCAAAAGCCTCGCACCAAAAACCCGAAAGCTCAAACCCCTCTAAACCCATTGTCACCCAGACATCTCGCGGCTGGACGACAAGTTCTTCCCTACAACCAAATTTTCTTGGTTGGCTCACATTCAAACCACTTGGAGCGTATAACTTTCTTTGTTTCAGCGAGTTTATTTATCCTAAACTCGTTTATGAGTTTTACACTCACCTCACTCACTCGAAGGTGTCCTAACCTCCAGAGTTCGGATTGTGACTGTTCGCATCAACACCTCTCTCCTCCACCGCCTGTTCAAGGTTTCCTCTCTTTTCTTGAACAGCAACCCCATTCCTTTCACTGAAGTCACCGACGACTTCTTTGAAAAATACGCTAAAGAGTTTCCCGAGTCACGGAAAAATTTTTCAATGACTCGGATGAAGTCGAAGCACTCCTTACGTGCTTCCTGCCGATGAGAACCTTTTTCTCTCAGCATTCTAGCAAGGAGAACCCCAACTCCAAGCACCTCAAATCTCTTTTTGACATTCTTGAGGGCTACGAAGTAGACCTCTTCCCTTCAATAATTGAGCGGATGGCACTGTACCAGCTCAACTCCAAAATAAGAAGAACACCTCTCTTCCCTTCGGTGCTCTTCTCACCCTTGTCTTCAAACAATTCAAGGTTCCTCTCCCCTCGGACCCCAATGCTGTGTCTAAGGCTGCCATTGTTGTTGGCAAAAGGAACTCCGAGGGTACGGATACCAGGAAACACAACCAGGTGTCCGGGTGCACAACTCGGAGCCGGGGCCTTCTTCTCCGCCTCGGACTCGAAAGAAACCCCTCTCTCTCTCCCTGCCCCACTGTTGGTGCCTCCACCTCGGGTGCCTCAAAATCTCTCTCCACTATTTTGTCCCCGTTTTCTTGGACAAAATCAGCTCTGTGTCCTCCGAATTCAAGACATTGCTCGGCTCACTCAAGTCTATCTATCATTCTTTGTTCCTCCACCAAAAATCGCCCAATCCCAAATCCGAGAGCGAGCAAACAATGGTTCTTGAGATGAGGGAGCTGGTGAAGTAGCGAAGGAGCTAGTCGAGCTTCTCGAGAGAGAAGGTCTAAGGCGGCTTAGGATCGTGGCGACTCGAGACGCGTCCGAAGCGTCTTCAAGCCCGAGCCCGACCTCCTCGGACAGCGGGAAGAAGAAGAAAAGCTGCAGACAACGAAGCAGCAGACGCCGAGGAGCCTGCAGGCGAGGCAGCTCCATCCGGGCAAGGGGTGGAACACAACGAAGAGGCAGCGGGAACCGCTGAGGGTTAAGCTGCTCCTCAAGCTCAAGTGGCAGTACTCGGCTCGAGACGGCGATCCGAGTGGGTCGAAGGCCCAGCTGTGCTACGACAACATGCGGCGGGTCGGACAGAGCAGCCCCTCCAGCCTACCGAGGTCCACAGGGAGGCACCCCTAGATCCTCTCGTTCTAGGTCGGCCACTCAAAGCCGAGCCCTTAACGGCGATCCCGGTTCTCCCTCCACCGCGCTCAAGCACATCGTCAAGATCCTACCGGCGCCGGCGTACCTCCAATCCCTCCGCTTCCACTCGGGCATCCCTCTCTCCCTCGTAGGCGCCATGCACTCGAGTCACAATTCCACAATCTGCCAGATTCTTCTTCTTTCGAGATATTTCTACTTATTTCTTTTGTCCGGACATCAAACTTATACTAATTATTTTTTTTCTCACTTTCTTTGTTGTTTTTGCTGAAAGGCAAGGGGGAGAAATAGAGTCACAAAAACTTGTTGTCTTGTTTAGGGGAGCTTTCCCTCTCAATCTGTGTATTCTATTTAATTTCAATGAATTAATGCTTTCTCTTCAATTCTATCCGTGATTACAACGAACCATTTACGAGTTAACCTTATTCATTGTTAAGCATTTTTTTATGCTATGATACATTAAGCTTGCTTTACTCATCTAACTTCATGCGCAAGTATCCAAAAGCGAGATCTTTTTCACTAACAAAGTTTTTGTCTAAGTATGGAATGCCCTTCATCAAAAAGGGGAGATTAAAGACTCGGACACTGCCGAACACATTTACGAGTTGTATCGAAGGAATCGGGTATAAGAACTTCTTATGTATAGAGTTTTGATTCCAAGGCATTCTCTAATCCTTAGAAACTTTTATGAAGTAATAAAGCATATTTTCTAAGTGATATAGCATTTACTTCTCGTATTCTTGCTTGTCTCTGTGTGACTCGGAAAACGGATATGCGTGTCTCACTCAATTCCGAGTCCCTCTTCACTTAGATATATCACATGCTGAATAGACTAGTATTTCGCTTTATCTCACTCGGATCCGACTTCATGTTATAAGTTCTATTTTATTAGAGTCGGTGCTTCTAGTCCGAATCAAGCTTAGTCTATGTCAAGTTATTTCACTCGATATTCTTTATGTAACTTGATTCTTCGCTTAGACTAAGTCGGATGAAATTTTGAGTTTCATGGATATTAGACTCAAAATATTCCACTCACTTTCCGACTACGGATAATTAGTTGCTTAATTATCTTAATTACTTTATTATCTGTATCTAATCTTGGACCAAAGTATTTTATACTTTGAGAACCAAAATTGATTTACTTTTGTAGGTTATTCAAACGAGGATTCACTTTTCGAAATACAAAAGTAACCGGCTTCAAAACGTCAAATCACCAGCGAGACATGACTTTTCACCTTCTCTGTTTCGAGTCCCGGAAGCGTGTGTCGGGCGATCCGTTTCCAAATCTGGAAAACCGAAACGCCAAGCTTAACGGTGGTTTTCACCTTATCCTTCAAGACACCGTCAATGGTTTTGGGACTTCCAAGAGAGTTAATCCGTTGTCCAACGTTCATATCACAACGAGATACTTTCGAGTGACTCAAAAAGCCCTTATCAACAGATCACAAAGGACTCTCGGTCAGCAAATGGAGATAACGGCTACTCGCTCAGATCATCTATAAATAGAAGCCAACTCACAAGACTTGAAGATTGCCGAACCTATTGTTAATACACGTACTTGAGCAAAGTCATTGTATTTACTCTCAATCTTCTACTTACAACTCCCACTCTGTAATTCATTACTTTACGAGTTGTAAGGTCTTGTACTTAGTTACAAACACTTTCTTACTTTACGAGTAAGGTCCCTTGACTAAGTTGTAAGGGTTAACCCAGCTTAGTTGTCCCTAGCTGTAAGGGTTATCTCAGCTAGGAAGTACTAGATCGAGATAAGGGAATTTCGAGTCTAGGAAAACTTGTAAAAAGTTGTTTAAGGGAGCAACTTGGGTTCGATCGAGTCATCGCATTTTGTGGACTCAAAATAGTGGATTTGACTTCGTGCTTGGACTAGCACGGTCCATGGTTTTCTGCCCCAGGAGGGTTTCCATGTAATCTCCGAGTGTTTACTTTCCGAGTTCATTCTAGACTCGGACAGTCTCAAAGCTCTAGCCTAATTTGCTTCTTTACTCTTTACAGACATTTACGAATCCATACTTTTCCGACTCCACTTTTGACTCGGAATCTGTTTCTGTCTCTTCTTTGGCAAAAGAGTTTGACTTTCTAAGAAAATCCTCCATCACACTGTTCACCCCCTCTAGGGTGACTCGGACTCTCCCAGAGCAAACCTTCACATATCAACATGTAGGCTATCAAGCCTATATGTATCACTTCAAATACCTTATTAGCTAAAGGGTAAGGCTAACAAAATCTTGCTTCTTGCTTCTCTTCCTCAAACTTCTCCCTCTCCCTTGGATAGATCTCATCTTCACTTCTTTCCATCATTTGTCTTTTTAACACCATCCTCTCCATGAGTGAACATTTGATATCCTCTAACATGTGTATGTAGTATTTGGCTCTAGCTTATAGGATGTATGTATTGAATGTCTCTGTCATATTGTTAACCACAACATAACATTTTGAGTCTCGTTCTCATGAATCTCCTGTAGAAGCAACTGCTTGTTTTGATGCTAAGTTGCAAATCCTTTAATGTATCTAAAAAATTTACCTCATTGTAGGCTTTTGTAACATTCCACAACAATGTTTTTAGTTCTTCTCCCTTGTTATTTTTCTTCCAATTTGCATAAATATGTCTTCACGAGTGTTTATGCTTACTTGTTTGGGAGTATTGTTGATGGTACATACAAGATTGCCTGCATATTTCATTAAGCAAAATCATTACCAAGTTTAATGTGGTCATAATACAAGTCAAATGTTGATTGCTAATTACCCGATATTCATCCGAAATTACTATCCATCCAAAACCTTATGTCCCTTCTAATAGAAGTTGTCATTGTTATCCCCTTTAGCCACTTGCCCAAGCTATTGGAAACCTCTAGTTGTTTCCATCAATATCAATTGCGGTGAGCAAGCAACCACCCAAAAATGTCTTTAGAAAGCATGCATCAATGCACAATATAGTCTGCAGACCTATTAATAATCCCTTTTTCATGACTTTAAAATATACAAACAGTCTCTTGAAAATAGGGATTTTTCTCGTAATTGATGTTTCAGATTCAAAAACAAAGTGTTACTGCTATTTGATCTTTTCAACTCCTTAATGTATCTCCCAAATTTGCAATAATGTTCTTTCATGGATCCATGTAACAATTTGTGTGCTTGTCTCTTAACACAATATGCAAACCATGGATTTAGTATTATCACATACTCTTTCTTCACTTCTTCGTTCAATTCTTTTGCTTGGCCAATGAGGTATTTCCTCGTACCTTAGAATGTGGTACTTTGCAACCCATTTATATTTAAGTTGTCTATTTTTCAACATATTCCTATTGCACTTATGTTAATTGAATGTAAATACAAGGACATATGTAAATTTTTGCTTGTCCCAAGAAGCATATAAAATGAATTTGCGAGTTCTCCTTGCAACATGCAAGCAATTATGTTCTTGTACTTCTCGACCTCACAATCTTCAAGTCATAACCAACTTTCAATGCATACAAAGTAACTGCATCTTTGAATCTTTGGATAATACAAAATGTCATACCAACTTCCCATTTAAAATTTTTCCAATCAGTCACTTATCTAACCTTCAACACTCTCTTCTTCCTTCTTAACAACCTAAGCAAACCATCCTCATCACTTTCACTTTCATCCATTGTCTCCATTTCTTCTTCGGAATCTTCATAATCACTATGACACTCGTCCTTGTGTTGAAGATTCTCCAACTGAACCAGGCATAAATGCATTCTTATTTTCGACATCTTCCTCATGAACCTTTTGTCTTTTATGCTCTAACAATTTATTTTGACAAGTTTGCCATTCTTCATCATTGGTCTCAAAAATCCTCAAGGTCGGGATCATTGTGCTCTTCTTCTTCTTCCGATATATCACCTTCTTCCTCCAACTCCTCTTCATCATCTCCCTCAGGTTCATACAAGCTATCACCTGATGAGTCGGTTTCATTATCTCCCCATACTAAATCATGTATTGGAATATGTGAGTCGGGTCGAGAGTCTTCCTAATCATATTCAACATGTACATCTACTTCGGTTTCACTATCTCGTGGGTGCCATTTTCAAACTTATGAAGAATATTTGAGTTAGGGAAAAATTTTGTGGTTGACTCATGGGGAGCATTTGAGCTAAGGGTAATTTTGCGGTTGACTGATAGGGAGCATTTAAGCAAGGGTCAATTTATGTGGTTGGCTTATGGGGATAAAGAGGAGCATTCTTTCTTGCCTTTGATATAGGGGAATTCTTTGGGCCATGTTTCACTTTACAACCACTAAAATCTAGACTACTAACATAGGTGGTAGCCACACCTTTAGGGCTACATAATTTAGGGATATTAGGGCAGGTAGAGGTAGTGGCATTTCGAGCAATAACTCAGCCTCATCAACTTTATGAACAATATACACACTAATACGCCCGCAACACTTGCATGTTTAGCCATATATGTTGAATCACGAGTCATCCAATAACCTTCGCAAACCAGATTTCAAGTCCAACCCAGGTATTGCATAATAATACTCAATTGCATTGTCAAAACTAGCATCTTCAACATAACATTTAACCAAAAAAATTCTAACTCATCAACATCATAATTCGGAATCTCAAAAGTATCACCCCTTTATATTTGAACTCATCTTCCGTCACAAACTTTTCCTACTAATTGATCTCCAAACAAACTTCATCCATTCTCGACAATGACACTATTCAAGAAAAACACAATAGAATTCACAAATTATGTTACCACATAAACTAACTCCATCCCATTTACTCAAATAAATAAATACTAAGCAAAATTAAGTCTTACCTTCATTCTTCTACCAAAATTAAAACCCGGAATCTTTCTTCTCGTACACTTCAAGTGAACATAACCCTAACCTTCTTTGAAAGGAGAGTCTATACACTTCATTTCCACTCTTGACTTTGACAGACACTTGAGATTTTGTTTAAGTGAGAGAAAATCTAGAGTTTGGAGTACTTTCGAACCTAATTGTACAATTATCTCACACCAATTGGTTTTGAAAGTCTTTAATTTGAGGTGTTGGTTTCTTTTCCAAATTTCGTACTAGGAATGGGAAAAAAGTGAAGTAATTTTGAATACAAAGAGAGAGAGGGAGAGAGAGTGAAAATTAACATGTCACTAATTAGAGTCTATATATACAGGTCAACATTAGTCACGTTTACTACCACCACCGCCACCTCATAACGTCACCGATTCTTTTCATCTCAGTAACTTGACGGTGGGATGTCCAAAAATATTAGGGTAAAAATTCGAATATCTGCGAGGCTAATCAATATTTCTGGATATTTCCATTTACGGACCCCAATGTTCGGGATTTTGAAATCCAATATCCTAAATAATAATACTACTTAAGTAAAATGGAAAAAAATTTAAAAAGAAAGATAAGGCAACTTACCACTTATCAAAGATCAACACGGCCTGGATATCAAAAAAGAAAGAGATCAATATGGCCCAAACAATCTAATGGTTTTCTCTTTAACTAACAATCTAAAAGATTAGAAAAGGCAACCTATCACTAACTTCAACTTAGAACCCGTTCGAACTTATATAAAAAATACATATAAACATAACCGAACATAAAAAGCATAAACAAATAGAAATGAACATAAACAAACATAAATGAATAGAAATGAGTTGTACGAACACGAACGAACACGAACGAACACAAACGAACATAAAAGAACATAAACGAACATAAAATATGAATAAATTCTGTTTTTATGTAAGTCGACTCTTACTTTTATTAATTGGACTTTCAAAACCTTAGAACCAACATATTCTATTGAACCGAATTGATTTTGCTGAATTAAATTAAGTTGAAATTATTTATGTTAAATAATGAGCGTATTTCTTCTAAATTAACTTTACTTTTGCTAAACAACAACTGAACTTTTTTTTTTTATAAACAAAACACTGAAATAAATATATTCTAATAAAAAATAAGTTAAAAAGAGTCAGAGCTTAAGCGCAAACCTAAGCCCCAATCAAAGTTAAAACATGATAAAATTTACCCACTTGGTCATTTTTCTTTCTTTTAGTTTTTTTAAAGAAGAAACTGCAAGAAAGGCAATAATTGTGAGAGTCATGATTTTTAAAAAACGACTAAACTTTTTCAAGTATTAAAATATGTCAAGTAATTTTTTTTTCAGTTGAAAATGCCATTTAAATAAATAAAATATACCACTTAATTGTTCAAAAGCATTCAATAATAATACCATATTAACGACATATTTGAATATTTGTGAAGTTTAGCAACATTTTTTTTTACTGAAAAGAAGTGTAGTGATTTTTTTGAATATTTGGAAAAATTGAGTGGTATTTTGAGCAAGATTTTGCAATAATTGCTTATGGAGCCCAACCCAAAGGAGAGAGAAACCCATATTAGGCCCATAGATTGACGGCCCAGATTCCTGCAACACGACGATCATTGCAGAGACAATCAGGCGACCCTCTCTCTCTCTCTCTCTCTCTCTCTCTCTCTCTCTCTCCTCTCAACGTTTTCTGGAATTTCTATCTTGAAAATTCACTCACGTGGCTGAGTTTTCATTTTTCCCCCAATACTTCCAATACTTCGTGATATACATTGCCCTCTGCAGATCGCAAATAATTGAATCAAATTCAAGGACTTTCTGTTTTCCCCCTTCTTTTGTGGGGTTTTGATCTATCCTCTCTGTTCGATCGGATTTTGGAGAGGAAGAGAGGATTGATATTGAAGAAAAGACATGGGATTTCTCATCACAACCCTAATTTTCCTGGCAATTGGGATCATTGCTTCTCTATGTACCAGAATTTGCTTCAACAGAGGCCCCTCCACCAATCTGTAATGCGTCTTACCTCTTCAATTTATTCTTTTTGTTTTGTTAATGTGTTTGATACATTTTGTTGTTGACTTTTGAATCCATGGTGGTAGAAGTCGAAATTAGATGATTAAATGGAATGCTAGTTTTAGTGTTATTATTAGCTGTATGGAGAATGTTAAATTTGTTTTCTTGGCCATTGCTTGTCGGACAATAAATGATCATTGATTTGTTGAATTTGTAGTTCGGTCTAAATCTCAGCAGGCTATCAGTTGCCTTGCTGAAGTGGATATGAAATGAGATTTTGGTTGCCAATTTGTTGTGGGCATTGTGCATTTGTTGAGTTTTGGCTGTTAGGACTTAGGAGTACAGTATGCTAATCATCCAAAATAAAATGGATGGGTTGATGGAAATCATATGCTTAACGGAAAGCGGGAAGGAGCTATAGCGAACGATGAGGGTTAGTTGTAAGGCGCAAGAAGCAATGAGGAGCAATGAGCGGTATGCTAATACTGAAACAAATAGGAAGAGAGAGAGAGAGACAGAGACAGAGACAGAGTTCGTTGCGGAGATTTTCCTGTTTGCGGAATGAAGATTGTACTTTAAACTATCCTTGATGCACTAGTTTTTGTGGCACTGTTATAAAGCAGCTCATCACTGTGATACTATGGCTAAATGCATGTCGTAGATTTGATATCTACACCGTATCTTTTATATCCAGTAGCTGGCTTCCTCTAAGTTGAACTAATTGATTGTGCATTAGCCTATGATTATTCTTTAAGATTTTCCCTTTTTTACCGAATCAGTCTTAGAAGCCACATAATCTGGAGAACTTCAGGTGGAGTTTGACCTATGATATATTTTATGTTGTGAGTGTATCTTCTTGAGGTGCCAGATCTTGTCAATCTGGAAATTTGATGGGTACTTGGCCCAATTCATCACACTAAGGAAATTATAACTCAGTTTATATTTCTCAACAAGCATCCGATAAACATGTATTGGCAATACTGCAATAAATTCTTGTGTATCACACCTTTGCTTCATGTCACACATGTTCAGTGCGACATACTCTGGTTGAGTATGATGTTGTTTGCTTGTTATTGAAGGATCATGGAAGAAGTTCTGATCCAAGGTGCACTTTCCAGTTAATTCATCATACAAAATTGTTGTGTTGTGTGGGCACCAATATCGTAGAGGAAGTGATGGTAATTTTGTCTTGAGTAGATCATGATATTTCTTGCCTTTCAGGTTCAAAACAATGTTGGTTCTTCACAAGAATGAAAATAAGATGTTTAAAGAATTTTAAAAAATTATCAGAGCAACAAAAAGGATTAAGTGGATGTGGTGATATACTTATGTATTAGAGCCGGTGGACTTTTTATGGTTTCCATTGACAGCAAGGATGGTCTTTGTTCACACAATCTGTGATATGAGAGTCTAGCCCAGGGAAAGTCAATGTTCGATTAAAGAAGTAACGGTATAGTACCATTGTCCAGCTGTGGAAATCACAAATTGTAACAGGTGAGCACCTATTGTTTTAGTATGTTCCTCTACGAGGAAATTGGTGCTGTTAAAAGGGAAAGTGAAACTTTCAAAGTAAGTATTCATTTGTAGGTTCATGATGACAGGCATGGACTGTACTCATGGAGGTAGAAGAAATAGTTGTCCTTTGTTCCTCTTGCCATGTGCTCCAATGACAATAATGTTTCAAAGTGGTAAATAAAATTATTGAAGAAACAAATGTCTATTTTTAAGGATGCATTACCTTAACCACTGCTTCAGTAATGTATTTCTACTCTAAATGTTTACACATACTTCATTACCTTTGCGATTAGTTTATCACCAGAAACTGGGTGACATTTCTGTTTAACTGACTACAGTCAATAAGTAAAAGTTGATTGACATTATATTATGAATTGCTTTGCATTTTGGTCTTTCCATGCCAAATGGAGGTATAGCGCTAAAGCTTTCATCCACTTTGGTTATATATTATATTTCTTCTGTGCATAAATTTCAAGCCTGACATTTTTATTGTTATTCCTCCAGGAAAACAGATAACATCTTCATATGTAATTGCCACTCCCTAGTAAGCTAATGTATTATCATTTTGCAGGTTGCACCTAACATTGGTTATCACGGCAACAGTTTGCTGTTGGATGATGTAAGTGTTTTTATTCTTATATCTTTTACTCTAGTTCAGTGGTCAAAATAAAGGAAATAAATGTGTTCTTTTTAAATGATCCTTCTTCACGTATTTGCTGTTTGCCTTGTCTATTTTTTTTTTTTTGGAGGGGGTAGGCATTATCATCTCTGAAGAGTGAGTTGGCTAGTCAGAAATAAGGCTAATTATGTGTTCATCTTCCACAAATCTCGCACAGTTCCACATTGGTTCTCACTGTTGCTGTTGGAGCTAGTTCCCACCCTCACTAGTGTTATCTATCAATAGTGAACTGACAATACGAGTTACTAAGATCAATCAAGCATTTTTATCCCGTCCACCTCAATTTTGAAAAATAATTCAAACCCCATTTATTGCTTGTAAATAGCTATTTTAGTAGACAAAACCAGAAGGTGCCTGCTTGCAGTGGCTTGACAGGTGTGGAGCGAGGGAAGGGAGAAGGGAGGTATATAAGATAGTAAGGGTGATGCTGTAGTAGTTGAAAGACAAAGCAAATATGTTGCCAAGCAATGGGAATTTTTTCTCCCTATTTTGGAATAGGAAAACGGATGCTAAGAAATGAGGGAAAAAATGTAGGAACTTGAAGTTGAGTGTTGTGTTCAAGGAAGAGGTCTGCACTTCAGTTCAGAAACTAACTTTACTAAAGATCTTTTGGACATAACCATGGTTTCTTTTTTTTTTTTTTTTTTTTGGGGGGGTAGCTTTTCTGCCCCATGCCCTGCCTGAGGGAATCCTCACTTGGTGGTTTTACCCTAACATTTGCATTTGCAATACAATGAATACTCCATATTCCACAACAGAGATCGAGATAGACTGGTGTTTTAGACCAAATTAGAAGGGAGTTTTATATGTAGGGGCTTTAACTATGGAATGCATGAGACTAGTGAGTGATTTATCATGATACTTGTGTATTTCTGATCCATCAGTTTTCCAACCCTTTCATACTCCTAGTCCTTCCCTTGCACTTACATCTTTTTGGTTTCTTTTGATTATGATTGAGAAGCTCTTAGTATATGTCCCGGTATTATCATTGTCCAATAATGTCTTCTCTATGTGTGTTCATTGAGACTTGAGAAGCTGTGTAGAAATATTCTGGTTTATAAACTTGCTGGAAAACTGAGCTGCGTCACTGTAGTGAGGATCACCTTCGCTATTTTGTTGGATATGCAAAACAGACATTTATGAAAAGGCAGAAAATGTTCTTTTAACTGCATAGTTTCATCTCGTCCCTTTTGAATTTTTTTTTCATTTCCTCCCTTTTGGTTTTTTAATCAGTACCTTATGAAGAACACATTGATATGGCAGCTAAAACGGGCATTTGGTTACCAGCCTTTTCAAGTCCATACTCATATCCATATCCATACCTTGAAGGTCCCGCCGCCAAGTAAGGTGGGGGCGTCTAATGTAGCTGAATTGTAAAATTTCGTATAGATTGGTTCTATTAGGCTCTAGATTCAATAAACATTGATCATATACTACTCCACATAAAGGAAGTAGAGGAGGTTTAGAATGCATTTTGTTTTAGTCCACTATAAATAACTTGAAAAAAATAGTCCAAACTTGTATTTTTGAGCTGTTAAGAGTACGAACATTTTTTCATACTTCGCCGAAATTAATTTTTTGATGCAAAGCAGCTATTTGACCTAGATGATAAGTCAAATTACTGATTTTGGTATTTGGTAAAACTAACTTTTTGAACTTGCTTTTTATCTCTTATCTTCTTTAGAAAAAGTTCATTACCAAACATTTTTTAAGAACATCGAATGCAAACAACTAATGCAAATGTAAGGAAATAATAACTAACAAATAATTGGCAAACTCTTCTAGTGAGAATAAGCTTTGTTCCTGCGGGTCTTTTATCGTGGAAAAAACTGTCAAGTTATCCTTGGAAACTCTGGTTACATATAATCAGAATATTTTTTTCAAAGAACCAGCCTAGGATTGCACAAAAGTCCATATTTACATTGTTTGGTGAAAGATGACAGACAATCTAAGTGCATTTGCGAATGTTGGGTCTTGGGTAAGTGCCCATGCCACCAACCATGAGGTTTTCAGTCAAGAGGTGGGGTGAACCTGATGATCCACCTCCTTGACACAACCCTGACCTACCCGAGCCAGGGTTTGTTCAGATTTATTGGATGGGCTGTGTTGATTGTGGCAAGAGGTAGTTATGTGTTCCAATTTCCAAACCCCCCCAAAATGTTCACACTGATTGGGCTTTTAGAGTAGATCACTAATTGACAGGAAAGGGAGGGTCAAATAACCCTTTTACCCTTTTTATGTAGGGGGAGGGAGCGGAAAAAAGAGAAAAGAATAAGTGATGAGGGGGAGGGAAGAAACTTTCTCTATGCCGATTCATGTCGCATTCATTGATTATCGTGAAAGCGTATAATGGGAAGACTCAGGGAAAATATACGTGTATGTTTGCCTTACTGATAGTATTACTGTTCCTTTCTTCAAGGACTTCCAATGACCCAACCTCTATTGCATTGCCTTCCATGCTAAATGTGAAACTTTCTCTACACCCATTCACGTCTCATTCATTGATTATCCTGAAAGCGTATAAAGGGAAGACTCGGGAAAATATACATGTATGTTTGCATTACTGTGATAGTGTTACTGTCCCTTTCTTCAAGGACTTCCAATGACCTAACCTCTATTGCATTGCCTTCCGTGCTATAGAAACAGAGTGATGGTATTTGTCATACTATTGAATTTGGTATTTCGAATTTTGTTTGCTAAATGTGAAATTCTTCTGTTGGTGTGTACGTGTAGGTGGGCAATTGTATATCTTGCACAAATGAGGCCCCTTATTAACCCCATCCTAAATGAAGGGGAGTGAACTACTTTTGATGGGCAAACAATTAGCAAAGTGTGCCTCTCTAGACATGAAATGTTTCCATTTTGCAGATTGTCAGCAGAGAAACTCATGCAAAGCCTTGTAATAGTGATGCTTTCTCTGAGTGCATTTGTGTGTATTCCTATAATTGCCGGGAACACCAGAAATTCGTTTTTTCCCCGTTCTGTACTTTATGCACGAATATACCTCACTTCTATTGATGGAGCTCCTATTTGGATGAAATAATCATCGGATGGCAAAATAAATGGTGTATTTTTCCCCTGAATGGATTTTTTTCTGGGATTTGATCACGTTTTGTTTGATATCAGTTTAATTTTAATTTTGGTTGATACAGGAAAGGAAATTGTCTGTTTGTCTTAGTTTGGACAATCATTGACAGCATAAATGATAAACGAATTCCATAATTGTGGGTTTTTCTTTAACCTATCTTTTTTGGATGGAAGTACTGAACGTTCCATCCTTCTTTTGATCGCCAAAAACACAAATACAAACAAACAAACAATTAATCATTCTAAATCAGTGCATGAAAGAAATAGTCTAATATTTATTTCTTACTAAATGCGCCTTATTTTTTTCGTTAGTAGATACTTAGAATATAAGTCTGAAAGACGAAGTACATTAAGTAAACGACATAAATTCAACTCCTAAACAATAACATTACCCTCGTCATTGAGTAACACATTACCAAATGTGCCTTATTTATGGTGAATTACTTAATAAATTCAACTCCTAAACAATAACATTACCCTCGTCATTGAGTAACACATTACCAAATGTGCCTTATTTATGGTGAAGTTTGAGTGGGTTCGATCCATTTTCCTTGTCTCCATTGTAGATGATATTTTAGATTATGGTTTTTTTTTTTCTTTGGCTAGGTTTGGTCTGACTGTAGTACACAGTATACACTATTGAGAATGACATTCAAAAATGGGACGAGATGGGGAGAAACTTCTACAGTGGATTTGAGGAAACTTTTAAATTATAGAACACTAGCTAATACCCGCGCATCTGCCGCTATATCAATTTTCTAAAAATTTTTCGTAATTTTTAGAAGTATCATTAGATAAATTATTCATCTATTCAACACAATTTAAATCTATTAATATATAATACATACAATTATATAATTTTTAATAAAGTCTTAGCTAGTAATAAATCTGTTAATTACTCCAAACTCAATGATACAAATGTCATTGCAAAGGATGAGGCAGAAAAACTTGCAAAGGAAAAAGAATATAATATCCAACACTATTTTTTAAACAAAATAATGCATTGAAACAATTTTTAAATATTCACTATTAGACCCCAATTCACAAAGAACAAAATGATGCATTGAAACTATATCGTAATTTAGAAATATCATTAAATAAAGTATTCATCTATTCAACACAATTTAAAAACATGATCAATAAATATAAGAGTTGATGTCTTAAACTAAACCAACAAAACTACATTAACAACATAATGTTAATATTTTCCCTATATAAAGAAAAACAAATTGTTCAACATCTCAAATAAAAAGTAAAAGAATCTCAATTTGACATCTTGCCTTTACAAATGAATTCTAATTGTTTCCAAGTTGTACCCATTCTTGTCAAGCACAAAATAATCCATCTTCACCATGCATCATTAGGTGACGGTCCACCTCCATGTAAGGGATTAGTCACCTTCCTATTCCAAAATATAGAAATAACATATTTATAATCTAATATAAGAATTAGGAATCCCTTCTATCAAAAAAAAAAAAAAAAATCTCATCGATATGAAACAATCAATGTATATGGCCAACATCCAAAACATATAAATATTTTCTCGTTGAAGAATGATAAAAAAATAATAAGTATTTTCAAATTACATTTTGTAACAAATGTCTCAAAAAAAAGAAATTATAAGATAACTACACCTATTTTCTTAACCTTGACTGAATTGTGCATCTATTTTTAACATTATCGTGTCCAGGAGATGAATTAGTATTGTCAAAGCCTTTTACATATGCTTCTTTTCCTTATATCCATGAATGGAGTTTAAATATATGCTACTTGTGTTATGGAAGAACAATAGACAAAGGTAGGAGCACATGTTCGATATATTACTATACTTAGGACAGGTAGAATGTAAAATACTACATCCAAGAGCCAAAAAAGAATAGCAATTATTAACACTATAGCCCAAAAGATTAAAGGAAATTTAGCCAAACTTTAGTAATCTTATACTTCACACAAAATAGATTAAAAGAGAGAGAATCGAAGCTTAGAGAGGGGGATTGTGGTTAAATTCGCAATTAAGAATGTGCTGAGAAATTGTCAAAACATTCGATTTCACTATCTAGAATTCCAATCTATTAACCTTAGTGTCCAAATTCACATTGCTCCATTTGTTTCTACTGGAAAAAAAAAAAAAAAAAAAAAAAAACTTTCAAGAGCACATTTGCCTACTTCGTGTTTGAATATTTCCAAGTGTTTGACCAAAGTTTCAGTACTCCCATTACCTTCATCCCTTCTTATCCTCCTCAATATCAGCCCCGAAAGACTCTTTCTTTGCTTAAACATTCTTTGATTAGTTAGGATTTATTATAACTCTTGACAACCCTTTCCTCATGAAAACCTCTCTAACCCATTATTCCCATCGTACTTCACATTTTTTTACTATAATTTGCTTTGATGAACAAAATACAATTATCAAATTTGACCAATAATGTTATCCATAGTGTAATGAAAAGCACACAAACAGAAAACTAATATGAAATGGAAGAAAAAGGAAGGAGTAGTAAAAAAACAGAAGACATCACCTTTGTATGTAATATGTCGAATCCAACCGCCTTACAACCTTGAAAATTTCATTCAAAACCCTGCCATTGCTCTAGAAAAGTGTATTATCTTCTTTCTCATTGCAAAATTGCCCAAAAATTAAAAAAAGAATCAAATCATATACTATCCCAAATGACTAAAATTCTTGAAAGTTAGAGACCTAGATAAAAATGACTTACATAATCAAAATCATATCAAATGAAGGGAGGTAGATCCCATTTTACGACCCAAACCCTCGTGATTACAGTCTACAAACATATAGAAATAGATGGAGGGGCAAAATCACGATTATAGTCAACAAACGTATTTGCTTCCTAATTTTGAAAACCTGCATTGCCGTTTAAATGTTTAACAGTCCTTATCGTTCTTTCTTTTGCAAAGGAGGTACGAGAGGCAATGTAGGCGGGATTAAATCCATACATCTAATCATTTTTCTCAATTCAAGTGAACCTAATGTCTTTTACCTACATAAAGAACAATCACGTATCTTAGATGGGGAATGCAACAATAATATCTTTTAGACAACAAAAGCATACACACACATACACACGATTCCTTGCACATGAGCATTGCATTTCCATTTTTACATGTTTGCTATCCTTCAAACAACTTTATGCTTCGGTGGGAAGTTGACTCTTATTAATAAGCAAAACAAACCTGCCAGCTTTATGTACTTTGATTTGAAGACATATTTTTAGTTCCGGTTTCAGCTTGACCAAAATTATTGTAGTTGAACAGGTAATCATTAATCATATTATTCATGAAACACTGGCCCGACAACAAATTCAAAGGGAAAGAAACAAACTATATTACCTTTTTATAAAATCAAATACCATGGAAATCTTTTCTCTATGCTTCAAGCACTTATCCACCTCAACTATCCTCCTCACCATCCATCTACTTCAACAGGGTGTGCACCATGAGCCTTCCCTCCCCCTCCCCTCCCACACACACACAAAAAATAAAGACAGAGAAATGCTCTCCATGCCTATGCTCGCCTCGCAGCAGCTTCTCCCCCTCAACTATCATCACTTATCTACCTTCATAGCCCATCTGTCGTCTCCAAGTTAAAAATTGCCAAAAGTGATTTATGATGTTCACTGTGATCTGCGCCTAGGCCTACCTCGACATATCCTGTTAAAGAAACTAACATTGGGGCGAGTCTAAATCACACAATTAGGGAAGAGATTGGGGGAAAGGAGGAACTATATAAGCAACATATAGTTGAACCCTAATCTAACATAAATCTCAAAATAAAAAAACACAATATAACAATCAAAATGCACAATTAAAAAAAAAAAAAAAGCATTAGAAACAAAAGAAGTTATGGAGAAACGTAAACTGGAGAGAGAAACTGCAACCTTCTTCTCAACATTAGAGGAGTGAACAGGAGCAGGAAACCGTTGAGCTTAAAGGCCTTCACGGCACTTCTTGAGCATGCTTTCTTCCCTTTTTCTCTTACGGATCTCCACCATGTTGTCCTCCCGGCGCCGGCGCCCTCGTCGGCATTGATCGCAACTTTGTACCGGTTCCGGCGAACCTCCGTCCGAGCATTTGGCCTCAACGACATCGTTTTACGTGGAATTTGAACTCAATCAACGGAACCAAAAACCTAAGCGAGAACAGTGAAGCTAAGCGATCAAGAGCAGGAAAGAGAAAGCTTGGAGTGAAACGAAGAAGCGAAGAGCGAGACTTACCTCGGAAGAGTCGAGTCCACGCTGGAGAGGAAGAAAACCTGCCGGAAATCAAAATCTCCAGATGAAACTTCCACCTTTCGCATTTTGAATCATCTGCAATTCCATAATACCCAGATTTCAAAATCCCTAAATTTCCCAAAAACCCTAAAAATCAATTAGAAACATCAGCCAGAAAAGAGGAGAAAATGGGGAAATTTTTACCAATTTGAAGGTTCTTTCTTGCTTATTTCCGGCCTTTGAAGTTGGGGATTTTTCAAGTAACCAAATCCTCATAGAGCTTGGTGGCGGCGACAGCCACGCCTGCCGCCCGGCCGGAGGCGGTCGACCACCCACACAAAGAGAGCCGGACGAGTGTGAGAGAGAGAAAGGACAGACCACCGGCCGCACGAGGGAGAAAAAGAATAGAGAAGGCGGGGACGAAACGCTCGCTGCCCAACCCGGGAGGCGGCCAACCACCCACACAGAGCCGCCGGGCGAGTGTCGAGAGAGAGAGAACCGGCGACAAGCACACCAGCCGGCCACCGGCCTGAAAGTCGGTCGACAACCCAAAAGAAAACAGAGCAGGTGAGTGAGAGAGAGAGAGAAAGCGAGAGGGAGAGGGAGAGAGCAAGCGGGCAAGACAGAGGGAGACGTGGGGGAGGGGTTGAGAGGAGAGAGAGACTGTAAAAATGAAGAGAGAGAGAGAGAGCGGTATAATAAAACTGTAAAAATGAAACCGACATAGCAAAAGGGGAGACGTGGCCCTTACTAACACTAACGAGTTATAATTACTCGAGTCAATGCAATTTTTTATTTATTTAAATGATAAAATTTAAGAATGGATGGCTTTGATTTTGCAGCATATAAGATCAAAGGCTGAAAATTAGTTTTATCCCTACATTTAAGGGGAGAGAAGCAAAGTCAACTTTACTTTTATATATTAATAGATATGATAGAGGTAAGAGGTCAAGTAAAGAAACAATTAGGAAAAGAAGGTGATGTTCTAAAACATATCAGTTGGCTGAGTTAGCTCACCTTTGTACTAGCTCAAACCATTTAATTGGCCCAAACTCAACAAGCATAGCTATTTTTTTTTCTATTTTTTAAGTAAACAAATTTCTCACCTTTTAGTCCTTGACTTTTATTTGTGCAAGGGTTGAGTGTACTCTTACAGCCTGATATCGCCCAATATCCCCCAAACTTAAATTCATAATTGTTGGATAACACCACCTATTAACCGAGTTAAGCTAAATATTGATGGTGCTTCATGATACAATCTTGATCTTGCCAGCAGTGGTCGAGACATCAAAGGTCATATAGGCAACTTGATCAAAGGCTTATTTGGAAATTTCGGCATGTTAATGAGTTACTCGCTGGTCCTTACTACACGGTTAGAAACTAGTCTAAGACTGTTTGTGGTATTCGAAATCTAATAGTGCACGTAGATTCTCAAGCCACTGTGAATAAGACGTAGCAAAAATAATCTCACATAATTAACACTTTCTTCTTAACAAAGTAATGTCAAGAGCTGATATTCAATAAAAAATTTGAAGTTATTTTAGAACACTTCCTATAAAAAGTAAATTGAGTTGTGGACAACTTAACTAGCATAATAGTTAATTAATCTTCTAGTTTTCCTGAACCCTCCTTTGTTCGTGCTAAACAAATTCTTTATTAGATATTTTAGATATATCTTGGTCATCATCCTTAGTGTGCTAATTTTAACAAATTTTCTTATTATTTATAGGAAAAATTATCCTCGTTGCTGAAATCTTAAAACATACGCATTAAAGGTAAGTTATATGGGTATTATCTTTTTATTAAAAAATTATTTTTTACGTAACCGGATTGTATTTTATCTAGTATCTAGACAATTAATTAAAAAAAAAAAAAACTTACAACACAAACTTACAACCCTAATAACAACTAACAAGTAAAAAGGAGAAACCCGGTATATCTCTCTGTCCCTTAACAAACCAAAACCAATTCTCCCGGTAAACTCTCAAACTCTCTCTTTCACTCAGACTCTCACTCACTCACTCTCTCTTCTCTCCCTCCCCCTGCAAAATTTCTACAACAGAAATTTTCTTTTTCAAAAAAAATGGCTACCTTTCGCCTCGCAAATGCCAGTGAATTGATCTCTTCTCCTTCAGTTCGGACCCCATTTCACTGTAAAAAGAAACTTTTCAGTTCCTTTTCCAGAACTAGCTTCGCTCGTAGAACTTCCAGAGGAAATGGGCAAATATACGCTGCTTTCTGCTCCCCAATAGCAATGGAAACTGCTAAGATTAAGGTTGTGGGTGTCGGTGGGGGTGGGAATAATGCCGTTAATCGCATGATCGGTAGTGCTTTGCAGGTATTATATTATATATATTCTTCCCTTTTGCACCAAATGTTCTTCCCTATTTCCCCGTCTTTAACAATAAACAACGGCAACACCCAATGTGAATCTCACATTGTTCTAATTTTCACCCTAGACCTGGTTAAAGGATACCCATTTGTGTTTGGTTGATTTGGGATTTTGGGTGTTTGTAATGGAGCCAATTTCATAGTTTTGCGCTCCCATTCATTTTTTTCGGCTTTTAGATTGTTACCGTATTATGTACCAATTTGTGAATTCGACCCATTTTTATTTGAATGATTTTCGTAAGTTGAATTGGGGCTTTTGGATATTTGCGAATGCGGCTGGTAGCTCTTTCCTGTGAATGAACAGGTGGCTTTGGAGCCCTCATTTGTGTGGAATATTTTTCCCCTACAACTTAGTTGCTGCTTTTGTACATGTTTTAGAATGATGAGATGCCGAGTAACCTGGTTTTTGCTCTTTGGTGTGCATTATGACAAATAGACAACCTTGGTTGTGAAACTAGTAATCATTGAGATTATTTTGGTATGAACCAAAACCTCCCAATTTCACATCTTTCTCCAAGATTGCCTTTGGCAGCATGTGATGAATTCCAGTTTAGCAATTGAATTTTCAATGATTATCTTGGGTACATGTATTTGCAGATCAGTAGTCAGCTTTCAGCTATGCAATTTGCAGTCTCATTGTTGAAGCTTGATGATCAAATTTTCTTCAACAATGGTGATTTGAATGGTTTTGTACATATCCATGAGCATGTTGATGTTTGAATCTCGTTAGTTCTTTGTGCAACTAAAGTTTTTTGTTTTTTTTTTTTTTTGTAAGAGTATCATTTATGGAACATTTTCCTGTAGTTGCTGGCATGTGCTTGTTCTACAATGTTGTGTTAAGTGTTTTTGGATGTTTATTGTTCTGTACTGACTGTCAAATAGTTGGACAATCTTCATATAGACAAATGGGTGAGATTAGTTTTGCATTACTTGTTAGCTTTCATTGAATTTCAGTGATGGGATTTTAGACATCAGTTTACTATTCGAGGTATCTAGTGGATCAAAAGTTCCCAAACCAAATCAGACTTGCTATACCTTTTCTGATTTAATATATTGGGCCTTCTTATCATGTGACGTTGGGTGTTGTTTAGTTTTGATTCTGACCCATGGGCCAGCATCGTTTTGGCAAATATTGTGAAGTTATGCCATGCCTAGTGGCTTGCCATTGAAGCTTAATGATGGGTCGTTGAAGCTTAATGATGGGTTGTTGACGACACTTGATTATTTGAATGAATTTGCTCTCAGGGTGTTGATTTTTATGCCATAAACACAGATGCTCAAGCCCTGTTGCACTCTGCAGCGGAAAACCCTATTCAAATTGGAGAGCTTTTGACCCGTGGATTAGGTCTGGCACTTTCTTCATGAATCGAAGAATACTTATTTAGGTCCTCTACTATTGGCATTTAAACATTTGGAATTTGAGTGTGGATTTACATGCTGTTTCACTCATAATTATGTACACATCAGTTCCATTCACTTCGTTTTATCTCAAATTGTTGGGTCCTGAACCACCCCCACCCCCTCCAGGCAAGCTTTTAAGGAATCTAAAATATGGTCTGAAATGGCATGAAAATTATAAAGTGAAAAAAAAAATCAAGCTATTTGGAGCCATATTGCCCGTACATTCTTTGTTTTATTGGAATAATTTAGTAGTGATGCAGGTACTGGTGGAAATCCATCACTTGGGGAGAAGGCTGCTGAAGAATCTAGAGATGCTATCGCAGATGCGCTCAAAGGGTCAGACCTTGTGTTTATAACTGCAGGGATGGGTGGGGGCACTGGGTCAGGCGCTGCTCCGGTTGTTGCCCAAATATCCAAGGAAGCTGGCTGTCTCACTGTTGGTGTAGTCACCTATCCCTTCAGTTTTGAGGGGCGTAAAAGATCAGTGCAGGTAGGGGTCACTAAGACGTCCCAAGCATTATAATTGAATAGTCATCTTATTATTCTGATCTGGAGCCACTAACTCTTTGTATCTAGTTGATGAATGAAATTCTTTCATCCACTTAGTTTTTTTCCCACTGCATGTTGAGATTTCATGATAAGTTAAACCCAGGCTCCAAGGCATTTTTTCCTCATATTATTTCTTCTTGTCTATTCCATTTAGGCACTGGAAGCCATTGAAAAGCTGCAGAACAATGTTGATACTCTCATCATTATACCAAACGACGGTCTTCTGGACATGGCCAATGAGCAAACTCCTCTCCAGGATGCTTTTAAGTTGGCCGATGATGTTCTTCGCCAGGGTGTTCAAGGAATTTCAGACATAATCACGGTAAGTGGCATTCTGGGTTGATGCTGAATTGGACTCCCTATTGCTTTGCCTGATGAGGTCATAACTCACATGTGGGGAAGTTTTTGTCAAGTGTTGCATGCTTCATGCTTCATGTTTCATGTTTCATGATGCAAGGAACTGGACTTCTTTGGCCTTTTGCATATTATGCAAAAGATCACTTTATATAATTGTTAGTGAATTTTGAGATATCCACACCAGCATATGGGAATACTAGTCTCACTAGATTACCCACAACCTTAGTCACAGAGCAGTGAGCAGTTAATACTTTTGAATGTAGGGCCTCATGGAAATAGCACTTATGTTATTCACTTGTAAGGGTTATGGGTGCATATAATTGAAACATCCTCCCCCCTCCCCCTTTCACACTTCATGTTGGTATGTTAATGTACGTACCCCATCTTCTCTCTATCTGTGACTGATTCTCTTGTCATTGTTTTTGCATTATGTGCATTATGGAGTAGTTTCATCTTTACAGCAACTCCTCCCAGTGAGGGTCTCACTTTCGCGGGGTGTGGTTTTTGTCTTTATATTCCTCTTTTGCAGATACCAGGACTTGTAAATGTGGACTTTGCGGATGTGAAGGCCATCATGAAGGATTCTGGAACAGCAATGCTTGGAGTAGGGGTATCCTCTGGTAAGAACAGAGCAGAAGAAGCAGCTGAGCAAGCAACTTTGGCACCTTTTATGGGATCATCTATACAATCTGCTACTGGTGTGGTATACAACATAACTGGAGGGAAGGATGTAACATTGCAAGAAGTTAATAGAGTCTCTCAGGTACTACTCTATTTTTTATCTACTCTTTCTCTGGCACAATTCAATTGTCTCTTTTGCACTTGACTGAGTTGACAGCTGACCTGAAGAGAACTTTGCTTTGATTGCTCAGCCGGCAGGCTGCTGCCACTAGTGGCTAGACTTGGCAAGCTGATCTGCACCATGTACCAGTCTTAAAACCAAGAATCAGGTTCAGCGTAGAGCCAAACCTAGGCTACCCAACTTTACCTAACCCAAACCAAACTGACCAGAGTTTTGCTTTACTATTCTTGTATTTTCACAATGTTATTAGACAAACTAACAGTGAACCACTGAACCTAATATGACCTTAATACAGAGTAGTCCAACGTGAGTTGCCAGTTTGTTTAAAAACAGTTGATCATCCCCTTTTCTTTTCTTTCTCTTTGGGGGAAGGGGGTACTTAAGATGCCAGATCTAGGGGCTTAATCTAGATGCAGTTCCATCCTACTAAGGGAACGCGTGGAGCAGAACGGGGCAAGAAAGGGGGGATAACTCCGTCATGACCCATATTTCTAATGAGCTCCAAACATATTCCTTGTCTAGAAGTTTCTTTCCAATAGGCCATTTTATGATGGATTCCAAACATAGAGTTGACCAAACGGTAACTCAGATGCCTGAGTGCATTCTTCTAGAATCTTAGGAGTTTAAATTCATTGGTTCCTGAGGTTCCCTCATACCCTTACCAACTGACTTGAGTTTCATTCTTCAGCAACTGATATGCCCAATTTTGAGCTTTTCAGGTGGTTACAAGCTTGGCAGATCCATCAGCTAACATAATATTCGGGGCTGTCGTGGATGATCGCTACAATGGAAAGATTCATGTGACAATCATCGCAACGGGCTTCTCTCAATCATTTCAGAAAACCCTTCTAACAGATCCCAAGGCTTCAAAGATTCTCAACAAAGGAGGAGTTGGCCTAGAAAGTAAAGGACTCCCTGCTCCTTTCAAGTCACTCACAGCATCCCCTATTTCTGTACCGCCTGAAGAGCCCCGAAGAAAGTTCTTCTTTTAAAACTCCAGAACTAACTGCCTCTTCTTTTCCTTCATTGTAACCATGTTTTGTTGCTTGTTTCGAAAGCACTGATTCTCATAAATGTTTGATTTTTCTCTATTGCTCTCCCTGAGTGTTTTTGGGCATTCATGTAAATCTCCTCTATTTGAAGTGGCAAAGCTCTCTAAATGGAAATAATATAGATGTGTTCCCCGTCTTCTGTGGATTATTTCTTACAGCATTTAGTAAAATCTAATTCGGATTATGTCAAAAGTAGAAACTTTTTTTAATTGATATTGTGTAAATGCCAATTCCATGTAGTTAGCCATATTTGCAGGCTCGTCCAAGCAGCTGAAGATCTGGTGATTGGTTAAACTTGGTAGCGGTAAGCAAGCTTCCAATGCAGGTTTTTAAGACGAGTAGTAGGATCATCAAGAGGCCAGCAGGGAAAGCCACGATTCTGGGATATCTGAATATGAGGGTCAAGATCATTAGGATTTTCACACTGTCTAACACAATGAGGCTGAAGGACAAGTCTCTTAGCACCTTTTGCAAGGGCCAATCTCACCCACTTTATTTAGAATATCATCTGGCAAAAGTGGATAGTGAAAACTTTTATTCTCCGAGTAATGGAGCTCTCAATGGAAAAAACTTTTATTCTCCAAGTAATGGAGCTCTCAATGGAACCCAGAAACTGACTCACGGCTCAATTGCTCACACAGGTCTGAAACATACTAATCCAATCAAAACTCAGCTTCGAAACTCCCATACAGGTCTGAAACATACTAATCTAATCAAAACCCAGCTTCGAAACTCCCATACGCTTGCATCTAGATGATAATACCTTGGTTTTAACAGCGTCCCTGTGTGTTAAGATTTTCATCCGGCAACGCTTTTGTACGATCAAAATCGTGTTTCTTTACTAGACTATGTGATGAGTTGCAGGGATCCACCATGATCAATAAACAAGAACAGAGCCGATTTCTTATTATTGAACTCAGCCGCTCACTCACTGCTTTCCCTACTCTCTCTCTGAAATTACTCTCAATCTCTCTGAACTCAGCCGCACCTCTTTCTTCTCTCCTCTCCATCTCTCACCAAGTCACCTGCCTTTCTCTCGGCGGTCGTCAATCGTCCTGCCACTTCACCAAGTCGCAAGCCACCTCACGACGATCGACCTTTCTGCAACTCTTCATGACGGTCATTCCCTTCTCTGGGTGCTTCGACCAACCCTTTGAAATGAGTACTTCAAATTATTTGCCCAAAATTCTAATTATCTTTGGGGTTATTAGATTTAGGCTGCCAAAATGCTTGTAAATTGCACAAAATATAATTTGCTTGAGTTCCTTTTAACTGAACTAACTAGGACCTGTTGAAGACCCGTACATACGATGGATTTAGGTTCAAGTCTAAATTCGATAAATGGATCTATGTTTAAATGAATTTGATCTAAACCCGATTCATTAACATCTTTATACTTATAAAAGTTTATTAATAGTAAAATTAACAATTCTATAATTTCGGAGGTATTTATTCACAGCATAAACTATGAAAACTTTTCATTTATCTTCATCGAGATTTTAATAGATATTTTTTAATTTTTAAATTATTTAAATTACTTTTTACCCCCTCCATATTTTCACCCAAGATTAAAAAACACAAAACGATAAAATGCCCCTTCCAATCCCACTCTCTCTCCCACATAGACATCTCTACCGTCGGTTTCTCACACTACTCTACCATAATTTCTATATTATAGTCTTAGTGTGCTCCTATAAAACACATAATATTATTTATATTAAATAATAGTATATGACAAGTGCACTTAGAAAATATATGTATGACAAGTGAGACCAAAGCATAAAATAAGTTGCACTACCGTACCCACCCTTTGTCCCCACTAACAGCCGGAGTCGCCGAAGCATTACAGCCAACCTATTAGCTATGGCGTATATATTAGTATGAGAAAATATTAAAGGGCATTTTTGTTTATTTTGTAAGAACTCTTTTTGAACTTTTTGTTTAATTTTTCTTTATTTAGTAAGATTATGTTTATGTATTAATTGCAATTTAAAATTCACATACACAAATTTGTAATAATTTGACATAATGGTGAATACCGAAATTTTAAAAGGTTAAATGAAAATTTCACTTGTTTATTACAGTAATACTTGTTAGTAGGGTAGCAATGAGTCAAATTTGAATCAGATTCACCTGAACCTAAACCCAATTATTTCTGTGAATATGGGACTTAGAGGCAAGACATTTTGGGTCTAGTTATATCGGTCCTCAACATGTCTGGAGCATCTTACGGTAGGAGAACTAGCAATTGTTCTATCCTCTGCTCAGTTAAATATTTTACTTATCTGGGGCAAGTTGGTAGCAAACTTTGTCATTAACATGAAGAAAAAATATGGTATTGGAAATATCTTACGGTAGGAGAACTCCAAAAGGATTTCATGTTGTGAGAAAGAGGCGAGAGCAAGTGATGAGAATGAGGAGGAGCGAATGAGGGGTGGAAGAGCGGTTGACTCAGAGAGAGGAGGGGGGCAGACATGTCTGTCATGATATTGGAAATGTGCCTATTATGACCTGCGGAAATCTGATGTGGATATATTTAAGTACTTTCTGGAAAACGGGCTGACAATGGAGGAAACGAAGCTCAATGACCTCAAAATGGGCTCTAAAGAAACTTCTGATTTCTCACAGGGCATCAAGTGCCTGCAGCAGAATAGCATTCATCAGAAGGTACTTCCATTAAATTTCTCAATGGAAATCCATCAAAGCGTCTTGCTGGAGTTATGTTCTGTGCAATGACTGTCCTAAATAATGTAAATTGACTCATAAGCTATCTGTTAGAACAAATTCATGGTAGCATGGGATGGACATGTACAAGAAAAATGTCAAAGCAGGAATTAGGAAACTTAACTGTAAACTTCCACAAACTTAAGAAAAATGACTGTCCTAAGTAAACCATGTTTTCTCCTCTCTTTCAGATTTTCCATTGCCTTGTGTTAGTTCTGTTTCTAAAAATTCGAATTCGTATAAAAATTAAAAGTCACCAAGTTTATTTTTCTCCAAGAATTGACCGACCTACTGAAAATTTCAGGAAAAGTTGACACTCAAACGAAACGAACATGGCCATTAAATTGATCTACTTTGTGACCCTTGTGGGATCACGTGTAAGAGAACATCGGAGGGAAATTTCCAGATATGAAATGGGAAAAGAAATTCAGCAAATGCTAAAATTTACACTTTAAAATACACAAACCCTACTGCTTACAAAAAGAATAAATTACAGAAACACAGAGAGTTCAGGAGCAGGGATGAAAGAAAACATGCTATGACCAAAATACTCAAAAAGGGAGGACAATAAACGGCCACCATCGGTCTCTTCCTTCCAAGCCTGAGCTAGGACCGATGACGTCTTCTGAGCCTGAACATCTGTCTTCTCCCTTAGAACATTGCTTCCCGGCACATTTTCACTTTGCAGCTGTTGGGTAATTGCTGAGAGACTAGCATCACCCCCAACAGCACTGGAAAATCCTCCACCAACCCCTTGCATGTTAGGTTGTTGCATGGAGTTCATCGGCATTGCTCCTATCGCGCCATCAGTTGATAGTTTCTTCTGTGGTGGCTGTTGTAAGTTGTCCATGCTAACAGCTTTTCGCTTATCTGGATAAATCCCACAGGAAAAGTCGATAATTAAATAATTAAAAGTACAACATTATCATGTTACCCTGAGAAGAAATCAACAATAGCAGCATCACCCAGTGTGGATCTCACCAAAGCAAGATTTGGGAAATCCAGAAGTAAGTAGCCCTAACCCCTTAAATCACAGACTTTCTGAGAGAACCTCAACATCTGGTAATAAACCTTTAGGTTGCATCATAAACAAAAGAAACAATGGTCCCAATATCTGCAATTTACTGTGAGTGGTTACTACAGTGGGATTTTTGTTTTCACTGGTGCATATTCGTCCAGGAAAAGGGGAAAGGGGGATCAAATTCAAGAAAAAAGTCACAAACTGCTCATATTTTGGCTCTGAATGAGTCAAAGCTGCCTTTGTGGAAATTGAGATAGGCTATGCTTGGATTTGATTTGCTACTATTTTGTAACTAAGCGTGTTTTGGGGAAAAGCATGCACATCTGTAATGAGCAAAAGCACTGATTGTTCTCTTGGGATCCAGGAACATGAACAAGTGTTCCAAGAGTAAACACCAAACAACTCAAGCCACC
The DNA here is from genome assembly GCA_021018815.1 of Talinum fruticosum. NCBI lineage: Eukaryota > Viridiplantae > Streptophyta > Magnoliopsida > Caryophyllales > Talinaceae > Talinum > Talinum fruticosum. Next base: position 4,446,498 of record JAITYX010000052.1, on the reverse strand, counting down.
TTTGGCAAAAGCCAAAAGCAAGAAGGCAGTCTAAACACTCTTGTTGAGTTGCAGCAAGACTCGACCTGACATCCCCCTCCCCCGCCCCAACCCCATCCCCCAAAAAATAAAATAAAAGGGTATACATTCAGATTTCATGTTGTGGCAACTTTTAAACCCCTAGTCACTCAAGAGTCAAGATTAACAAGATGGAGCAACCCCCATATGCCTCCTCAACCCCAACCCCCCTCCCCTTTTAAAGAAATGGATGGGAAATTTTTAAAAGAGGAAAAGGGTAAAGGATTGGCATAGAAATAACTCTTACTTGACAGTGCAGGCATAACTTTGTTATTAGTCTCCTTCAATGGAATAGGTAGACTTGGAAATTTCTTCAGCAAATCATGCATACATTTTCCAGCAGCAAACTGGAAGTTTTGTCAACACATCAACTCCTTCACAAGGTGCATATGAAACAAGCTAGGAGCAAAAAAGCAGGGAAAAAGAAACTAACCAGTAAGGCCCCATAAACTCGCCAGGCTTCTTGTCTTTTCATCTCATTCTTCTGCCCCTCTAATTGCATTTCTGGCACCAAGAGTTGCATATACGCCTCTAGATTTGGTAATATGAGTAGACGAACCTGAAGTCGGTATCATGAATCAGCGCACAAGACAGAATAGTATAAGAAAGAAAATAAGGGCACTCCCACATTGACACGAAAGCAAATAAAATTTGGAAAAAAGGGGGTGGGGGCTCAGATGTATACGCTTTATAAGGATTTCTAATGCAGAATCCTTTTTCTGACTATAAAATTCTAATAATTGCATAGGTATATATATGTATTATTGATTTTCTTAGGGAATCTTTGGCTAGAAAAACATACCACTCTAGGTCCAAGAGCAGCTAAACCTTGAATAGCACCATAGTGTTGAGGCAACGCTTTTGTTGGGTCCAAGAAAGCATGAAGAAGAGTCCGGGTGACGCGAGGCTGGAGATTGTGATAAACATGCCCAAATCTGAGAATGGTTTTCACCAGGTAGGCAGCCAAGACGAAGAATCATTCAGACCATTATCAAAAATCAGCAAGCTCAAACCAATTATATAAATACAAGTTGCACAAACCCATGCTAAAATTGGTGGTTATGTGCATAAAGCAGACACCATATAAACAGTTATTTTACAGCTGAATCATATCGACAATGACAAACAAAGATTTAAAAGGACTCAGAGGAGGAGGAAGAAATAACAGCAGAAACTATTGATGTATCTGGTGAAGAATCAGAGGATTCAAGAACTCACCTTTGCAAGATTGTTGCAACTAGATTTGCAGTGAAGTTCCTAAGCTCCCAATGATTGTCAGAAAATCTGTTTCCCAGCCGCTTTGCTACCAGACAGGTCATAACCGATGGCATCAGTTGGTGTAGCTGCAAATAAGTTCGACCATCTCTTCAGTTTTAAAGAACCAACGTTCATATAAAAGATGTTGGCAAGGTCTCAACAACCAACAGCTATGATGACTTCAAAAATAGAGCCTAAATGATTACCTAATTGATCATTATTATTACCCTAATGCCTCTCACAAGGTTCTGCCCATGGCATGTAAGGGAATTAGATGTATGCACTCTTCCACATGCTAATGCAAAGAGGTCATTTTAGTTAGATCAAGTTTAGAATGATGTTGACTGGCCTGAGATACTCTATGCAGAAAAAGAAGTGGACAATTTAGAGATACATTTGATCTAGTCCATCCATTAAATGCAAAGCCAAAACTTGTCTATTTAAGTTTTTAACTTCGAAAGAACATGTATACATATTAATTTGTCAAGATTTATCGATCATTAAATGTGATAGACCAGCATAAAAAAATGAGCCTACATTCAAGACAACTCATTCATGTTCACAGGTTTGCTTTGGAATGGGGGATACCCACTAGCAACTACTGAGATGGTAGTTCTAGAACTAATGGGATAGGAGATATGACAATTATGTTCTTTCATGGGGAACTATTTCTATTTTATTTGCAGGATTTTACTAATGAGATTCAGTTGGACGTGCACAGGGTACCAGACACATTGTCAGCTTGACTTCACTTAATAAGCACAAACACACTGTCTTGTTGGTAACCATATACAAAATGAGATGCAGCAACAAGAATATTCTAGCAATTGAAAACAGAAATCTGGGATGGTTATTGGAATCAGCAGATTAACAGAGGAAAATTGTTGTTTTTAAAAAAAAAGGTCACAAACTTCCCTAACACTAGAAGTATATACCATAGAGAATGAAGCTGGACTTACATAAGGTTCTATGTGTATATGTGGATTTTGGAGAAGGCTCCAAACAATACGCATCAATGCATGTAGGAGACCAAACTTATTCAAGTTCCGGGAGACCTGTAGTCACTTAAGATCATTACTTGCTAAGAATGAGTTGAAAAACACGGGCTAGCTGGCACTTTTTAGTAACAGATGGGAGACACATAGATACATCAACTTTGTTTTACCTCTTCAGCAATGAAGCAAGTGAAATAAGGGACAAGAGGATGGAGACCAGCATCAGTAGCCAAACTCCGCAGAGCTTCTTTGAAGAGGACAGTATCAGACTGATGTGTAGTAAGCTCAATAACTTTGTCAAAGTACAGCTATGTATAGATCAAGAGAGCCATTTAGTCATTTTTAGAAAGAAACAGTTCAGAAAAATATAGAGGTAAAAACAGGTCGACAGACAAACCTTAAGCTCTCTAGATAAGACATGTTTCACAGGCAGCTTAATATCTACAGGAAGTCCCTCTTCCTTACAGTCCAGTTTCTTGCCATCAGCAGGAGCTGCCAATGCTGTAAAAGAAAATTACTTCTCAGAAATTCCTTAAGTTATGAATTCTTATACACAAGCCTTATGCCAAACTATGTAATACTTGAACACCATCACCACTCCACCCCACCCTACCCCCTCCTCCCACCCACCCCCCAAAAAAAAGGAACAGTTGAAGGTGAATAAAAAATGAAGCCTTAACTCTATAATGAATCACAAACGTTGTTTCTATCAGACCTTAGATTTGAAAAGTATTAACAGCCCGGTGCCCAGCACCTTCTCAATCAGTCAATCTACAGTCATGACAACAACTCACGTACTATTATGTTGTAGAGAGAAGATTGCGTACATCTAACACCCCCTCCCCCAAAAAAAAAAGCACCACTTGCAAGTGGAACTTCAGGGTAATTGTTTGGTTTTGTTTCAACTGTTCACTGCCTAGGAATAGAAGTAGAGCATGATTAAGTGAGACATCTGATATTAGTCTACAATCCACACCCTTGATAATGACTCTTTCAGATGCATGAAAATTAGATGCCAACGAGATATATGCAAGTTGTTGGGTATGGCTCAAAATCACCTAACAATGCTAGACGACCGTGCCGCAATGAGAAGAGAAGAAACGGCAAAGCAAAACGGAAAGACAGCAAGGTGGCACGGCTGTGGCCGTGTAGGGATGGAAACTTCACCCGACCCAAAATAACAGGTTTAGGTATGAAAAATTTGAAAAAAACAGGTATGGGGCAGGTGCAGAAATAACGGGTTTGGGTATGGGTACGGGTAGGGTATAGGGTTCACCTTTCCCACACCCGCACCGGACCTGTACCCGGTTTATTTTAATGTGATAATTTTCTTCACACAATCGATGGACATGTCAATTATCATATGAGGATTACATAGAAAAAGATTTAAATACTTCACGACTAGATTGTAATCTTTCTACAAGTAAAAATGATTTCATCCTCATAAGACAAAAACATTGGGATGATTCTCATATGTTGATATAGTTATTTTTTCCCATCACATTCAAACCCGAATAAAACCCGCAAACCTGAAAAAACCCAATGGGTGCGGGTAGGGTATAGATTTTCGAAACCCAACGGATGTGGGTATGGGTACAATTTTTTAAAATGGGTATGGGTGCGGGTACGGCTCCACCTGACCCGAACCCGCCCCATTTCCATCCCTATGGCCGTGCCACAAGGCCCGTGCCATTCAAATAATGGCACGACTGTACCAAGGCATATTTTGTCGGTTACGCTTCAAGGGTGCTCGGTTTCATCCGTTTAGTGTTTTGATTGCTTTTATTGCTATGTAAATGCAAGGCAAGGAGAGTCAATGCGAGCCTAGGGTTGGTTTCTTTTCTATTTAAAGTAAGCTTGTGTACACCTTGAGTGTGGCGGGTGAAAAAATGGAGGGGAGAGCACGAGAAAAGTTGTATGAGTGGATCACCCAGGTGAGAGATGTTGGGGGTGTCTCTTGGTAAGCCTAGCTATGAAAGGCATCTCATTGTAAGCCTAGTTAGATGGTAAGTCTCATCAAATGAGTCAGTTCTAATTAAAGGGGATTCTAATTAGGGAGCGCCAATGGGAGAGAATCCAATTGAAGTGAGCTATTAAGAGGAGTGTTTAGTGAGATTGGGATATCTCGGGTTTTGGGGAGGTCTCGAGTTTGAGATTGTTCATGTACTCTCTCATTAATAGTGAATTTGTTGTGCTTTTGTTGCCTGTGGTTTTTCCCGGTTTTGGGTTTTCTACGTTAATTCCTTGTCTCGGTTTCTGTTTATGGATCTCCATTTCATTTTTGATATTATTTTGTCATCCTAAATTCGCTTCAGCATCATTGCTCTAAATTTCATGTACAAAGTGAGGTTTAGAGGGGTTAATTTCCTAACACAAGCCTTAAGCACCAGGAATTTTGTAAACTCCCAATACTAATGCAGACATATATTACGTGACTGAACTAATATATCAATGTAAAGTGCAAATACCTTCAAGCAGGGGATTCTCAGGAATTGCAGGTTGTACCCCTTCAATTGCCAGCCAATGGACGGTGACAGAGGTATCTAGTGGTGCTCTAGGCAAAGGTGCATCAATGACCTACATTGGTTAGGGAGGTTGTCAAACAATATGTATTACGAAGAGAATAACAAAAATGTCTCTGTTTATTGTAGGTAACAACTTACCTCTTTAAATTCTATATCACGGTCATCAACATAGAACAAATCCTTATGTCCAGCAGCTCTCTTAAATCGTAAAGGATCATTTGAGGCAAAACCATAAATTGGCTGTATTCGTAGACAATCCAGATCAATATCTAATGGTAATAAGATACTAGTACAATGAACCAGCCAAAGTATACCAATGAACCAACCAAAGCACATATATGTCAATGATGCAAGCTTCTAGCCAAAGAAAATCACCTCAACATTTCTCAACTTAAGAGCAGCATCAACATCATCTGCGGTTAGAATTGTTCTCTTGGAGTGTCGCATGCATTTGATCGCCTCCTGCAATGTCAGTCATCAGAATTTCAATTTCCTTTGAAGATCACACTCCAGGCATTTGGGGATGCCAAACAAGTTCTGATTTCCAGAAAGATAAGCAGCTATCCAAAGAAGTATCCATGTACCCTCAAGAGGGGGCTTCTAATTTGAACTAGTGTTAATTGTGCTCCTCCAAGTTAATAACCATTCAAGACAAATTGCACACAAGACATAGAAATTTTCCAAAGGTAGAGCCGTTGCTCAATTTTGACTGGTTACGACCAAACTGTTTTTTCCTCGATTTTGTACCTTTGCCTAACCTATTGACTATCATAAATCTCTGTAAATGTATGCATCTGGATCACCAGCTCAACAAGCTAGCATTTCAATGAGGAAATACTCACATCCTCTAGCTCCAATCAACAGGAAAACCGTAACTATTCTTTCCAATCTTCAGAGAACCTAGCAATTGATAACAATCTCTCGCACAAAAAAGAAAAGAAAAACTTCAATCCATGTGTAGAAGCCACATCAAGAAAGCATGTACATGTTCTTTTGAATTCAAGTTTGGGCACCCACTGCTAGAGAATAAACTGTTTCTAGCAAACTACCCACAACTCCTCCAAAATCATTAACAAACCTAGAAATCCCAAAAGGTTAAGAATTCACACACACAAAAATCAAAGTACCATTAAAAAAGGGTTCTTTTTGCGTTTTTACCTGCATGATTTCCCGAACACGGTACTCGACATCGGGGGCAAGAGCAAGAGCGACATCAGGCGATAAATTGTTGATGCCTATGCTCTGAGCTATCACCTCAATTGACTCCTTCTGCACTATGCTCATCCCTTTTTCACAATCAATTCCGTACTCTCTCTCTCTCCTCCCAGCCCCCTCTTCTAATCGGAAATTTCTGCTGTTTTTGAAGAAACCGATGGCACAAGATTTGTGGGTAATGGGTATGGTTGATTTCTGGCTAAAATCTCAGAAGCATAAATCCCACTTACAAAGAATGTGAAAATTCACCTCAAGAAACTCTCCCCACTGTTTCTCTCACCAGAGGGAACTTAAAACAAGTTTGCTGAGAATGCTGAAAACAAGCATTTGCTCTTCGAGCATTGTCAGCGAATCCCAGAAAGCGTAGATTTGATGTTAGATCAAGGAATTCTTTGGAGCCGAATTGGCGTAGTTCTGCTGAACTTCAGTTTATGAAATCAATGTGGACTTTCATTTAGGGCTTCTTTTATGTCTTGAGGCCTTTCGTAATCGTATGTGTGATTAATGAAATAGACGGATAACTCAATAACGAATTCACTTGTCAAAGGCGCAACCAAAAAATTAAAGGGTTTACAAATCAAAATACTTTAGCAGTGAATTTAGAAATTTAATAGTGTATTGAGAAATTAATAAATAGTATTTTTTTATATAAACTTATAACGACCGTCTCTATACGACAACCACCATAATTAAAATATCTTAGCTAGTATATGTGTCATGTTCAAATCTAAACCATCCATTATTTTTATACTTAAATAATTAAAAGTTATTATTATTTTTAATAAAAAAATATTTATGAATATTAAGAAAATATTTTCTTTGGGTCTTATTTGTTTCTCCAAATTCACCTATTACAAGCCCGAGACCCTCAACAACCTCCTCCCACTCCAACACTAATCCTAATCAATCCCCACTTTCCACTTCCGACTCGGCCCGATTCGCCCAACTCGCCTCCGACAACTCTCTCTCCTCTCACCTCGACTCCTTCCGCAAATCCGCCTCCCTCTTCGCTTCCCGACCCCAGTCCCAGCCTCGAGAAGCACTCCCAAGATGTCGGCTTCTCTAGATACTTCGACAAGAACTTCACCAACTACGGTAGCGAGTTGCACCGGCGGCAAGGACTCCTTCGAGTAGCTACTCCGTCAACGGGAACGGGGCCGTCAACTCGTTCAGGAGATACAGCCGTGACTCGGCGGGTCATAAGGACGATTTCTCCAACTATGCCAACGACGGCAATGTCGTTTCCTAGACCTTCAACACCTACGCCGCCGGAGCCATGGGAGGCGGCGGCAAGTTCACCACCTATGCCGCCGAGGTCAACGTGTCGGGGTTGAAGTTCACCTCCTACTTCGACGAGGGCAACGGCAGGACCCGCACCTTCACTTCCTACTCCGGCGAGGCCAACGCCGGCGACCGAGGGTTCGCCAACGCCGGTGAGTGGCCGGGGTTAATGGTGATTGACTAGGATTAGTGTTAGAGTGGGAGGAGGTTGTTGAGGGTCCGAGGCTTGTAATAGGTGAATTTGGAGAAACAAACAAGACCCAAAGAAAATATTTTCTTAATATCCATAAAAATTTTTTATTAAAAATAATAATAACTTTTAATTATTTAAGTATAAAAATAATGGATGGTTTAGATTTGAACATGACACATGTACGGCTAAGATCATTCTAATTATGGTGGTTGTCGTATGGTGACGATTACTATAAGTGCTTACTTTTTTTTTAGCTTCTTATTGTTTGATAATTCTAATTAAAAAAATTATAAGAGACATGTACACAATGTAATATTCAACATTAAAATATATTAAAGTTACAGCTTATAAGTTTTGTTCTTTTTTGTTTTAAACTAACTTAATACAGACTCCTTATACCTACTTATAACTTTTTTCGACTAACTTTACAATTACCTTAGATCATCTCCATTGGGTGAACCTGTTTTAGGCTCACTTATTGAGGGCCTACAGATGACACATCAACGAAAGGGTATACTTTTTCTCTCTCCTAAATTCTTACTTCTACAAAGTAAGGCTTACCAATAAAGCTCACCCGTTTAAATAATCCCCATGTATCCCACTCATCAACATATTTAATTATTTCACATCTTATATTTTGCATTATTATTTATTTTTATAATATATAAAAAGAATTATTTGGTGCATCTGTGAAGATTGAAATTAATTAATTTAGGTTATGAATTTTTTTAAACAAGTGATACAATAATATTTGAAATTAAATTAAATAAAAAAGATACAATAATAATTGCAATGTTATTACAATAATGCAACATGTAAATATGGGAAAAATAAAATACGGAAAAAAACTACAACGCTAACGAAATATTGACAATATGGAAAAAAAAAGGATCATTTGTTTCTCTGCCAAATTTCATTTTCATATTTCTTTAACCAAGTCCGCTTATAAACGTGCATGAGTTTCGTTGTATCTAACTTCAACCGATTTTCGGAAGTAAGTTACATAACATGGGTGATAGTCATGTTGGACATTAGGTGTCGAGTGCATGTCTCTACTTGCTCATAATCATAATCATAAGCAAGGTATCCGAAGAAGGCATGTCATATCCAAAGATTGTATAATGCCCGGCACTTTGTATATACCTTTAGCGAACGTTGCTTTCCATGCTCGTTGGACAATTTTTCCACTCCCAATACATATAGTCAATACTTCCCAACATTCCCGGAAATCACTGGTCATCCCCTACGGCTAAGAGACGATCAAAATCAGCTTGAATCGGCTTTCTCAAGTACTCATGTCCAAAAACATTAATGACGCATTCTCGCGAACTTCTTCATGCGCTCAAGTGTTGTACTCTCACCTATTTTTCAAGTATTCATCCACACAATTGGCGGATATACCATACGCCAACAACCTCATGGTTGCGAGTACACTTAGTTGGCGGTGACAAGCCCGGTCGACCAAGTGCATCATACCTTAACTTAAAAGTAATCAAAGTAATTCTTGAGGGCTTGCACTATGCGAACAAATAAATGTTTTCCCATTCGGAATTTATGACGAAACTGTTGTTCCGTATACACGGGTTCATGTGCAAAATAGTCTTGGTACAAGCGATTGTGAGTTTCTTCTCGATTTCTCCGATTATATATTTTTTTCTTACGTGGCCTGGATGAAGATGAAGGTTCCATCGATTTTGCAGACTTGCAAAATCTTAAACATTGTTGGAATTTATTCTCATCGTCAAATAATTCTTCCAAAAAGGCATATCATCAGCGGACTCTTCAATTATCCATGTTAAACCGTCCGAAGATGGTGATGAAGTCGAAGATAGATTATCCATTGTCCAACACCTGTGCAAATATAATATTAATAGTGGAAATAACATCGAAGAAAGGTCCGATGAACAGGAAATTGAAAATTTTCATTACACAAATGAAAGTTGTTATAAAAGTTTTCACACAAATAAAGCTGAGAGAATTACTTAAAAGTTTAGAAACATACATAAAGACACATACATAAAGTTATGTCATATCCAACTTCAACTACAACTAAAATTAATTCTACGACTAGTCCTATTCAAGGTAAGGAGGAAGTATTACTCGGACGTTTGATGATACTTGCTCAAAATCTGCTCCTACACACCTCTATAATATTCCGCTTCTCTATAAGACATAATATCAAGGTTAATCCTCATAACATTTACCTCCCATTCAAATTGTTTACGCTGCTCATATTCACGTCGAGGCAAGCCGACTCTTCGACTGCATCTGTCTTCCTTGCCTACTCCTTCACGTAATCACACAATATATAGCTCCTCTCCTTTACGATTGTGGTCATTGTAGATAGTTGATTAGCCACCAAATTAGTTATGCTTGTTTCCTTCTCCTTCGGTTTCCTCTCGGTCGCTTTTCTACCAATAGGCTGAAAAGACCACTCCCATTCTCACCGGATTGATCCTCGCTGATAGGGGTAAATGAGCTAGAGTGTGCCCCCATCTCATTAAGCCTTATTCGTTTTGGGCAACCAGCGTTACTTCCAAAGCAAAAGGTCTTCCATTTCGGTGTTCATAGAGTAGTCACCGCCATACCATATGTTCAAATATTTTTCCATCCATTATTTGAGAATACAACTCTTGTGCTTTGTCGATAACATCTTCCATACACGATCCACTTTGATTGAGACAAGTGAACTTCATCCACAACCCCCGTCCACTTAGACGTTAAAGGGCACACCTCCTCCAACGTCCATTACAAGTCTTCCAAAATCGTCGAGTAGCTCCTGAAGGAAGGTGCTCATTGAAGACTTTGGCCACATTCTTCCAAAATCCTTCCGTTTTTGGTTGGCTCCCATAATGGGGTATATGCTTTTGTTTATCCAAGCACTAATCAAGCGACAATCTTCATCTTCTGTCCACTTTTTCCCCCTCCTATTGAGGGATCCTCCTCAACTACTTCGACCTCATCATTGCTCGAGTTAATAGGAGATTCCGAATGTATCAATGAATGGGGTTGTGGTTGAAGATGGGGTGGAGTTGCTTGCCCCGATACGTAATTATGATGAGGTGGAAAAGGGTAATATAGTGGGGGCATATATGACCCACTACTTTGCATTGGGTAATGCATATATAGATATTGGGGAGCTAGTGGTAGATAAGGCCATTTTGGAGTATGGAAAGACATATTTGTGTTACTATTTCTTGAATGTTGTGTTTCGTTGTCTCGTAACGCCCCAACTTCCAACCCAATATTAACCGACCAAAATTTGTGCATTAACCACAATGACCCCAAGTAACGAAAATTAAGATCGTGGTCGAGGCATTACCGCCGTCTCCGGATACTAGAGACAAGGCTAAAACATTTTTTTTTTTGTACGACATAAACGATAGCGAGTAAGAAACTTATGTTTATACAAACAATGAATCGGGATGACGTTGTTACCATATCCAAAGTTCATACGTAACCCAAGGACTTAAATTTATTCTAGCACAACCAATAGCGGCAAAAGAGATTCAAGACAGGTGGTCAACGGGTCATTGTCCAACCTTGTCGAGTGCTTTCTCGTCAGACTCCTCTACCTCCCGGACCTCTTGTTTAACCTTTGTCTATTTCTCTTTCCCTAAAAACAAAATTAAAAAAAAAAACAGGAAAACTAAAAGTGAGCGGTTGGCTCAATACGTTACTCTTGTACTTGTGAAAACATTTTTGTGAGCCGGTGAGCGCGCCCAGTTTCAAAAATTTATTTAAAACATATCGTTTATGCAAAAGTTAAATTTTCTGTTTCCTGTAAACTTTTCGGTTAAAATTTTCGGTTTCAGTAAATGTTTTAGCTTCCAGCTAACACTAGGACCCCAATTTATATGCAATTGTAGTCATGGCTTTGGCTAGACGATTCGATTAAAATTCTCGTTACGGGAAGGGCCCGATACGATTAATTATGCTAAAAGACAATTAAGAACGGTTAACGATGAACCGATCAACGATTAACGATTAACGATTAATTGGGTCCTAAAATGTTAGGCTGTATTAAAATAAATACGGTAAAGTTTTTCATAACAATTAAAATGTAACTATTTTGGAAGGGTACAAGCAATAATGTACCTCGTTTGGGAAGTTGTTTCGAACTAATTTTTGATTTGCTTTGCTTTCGATGTTTCTAATAACCTTCTATTTGCAAAAGAATTTACCCCTTTACTTTAATATAATTATTATATGTATATATATATATTTCCTCATACCCTTTTTATCAAAATTATTATCCAACTCTTGAACTTGTTTTCCAAAAATAAGCACACACATATATATATGTATATACATATATATTTTTTTCGTTAACTTTATTTCTCCAAATAAATATCCTCAATTTCTCAACACATATAAATATATTAATTCCTTCCTTCTTTGTATCTATTTATTTCCATTATGAATAATTAAATTTAGTCCTTTTTTTTAAAAAAAAGGAATTATTACCTTAGTAGTAAAGGTGTTGACAAAAAGGCGTGAGGGAGGACAATTGGTGGCTGGCCGAAGACAGGTGGCCTGAGTCCGGCGGTCGGCGGCAGCCGGCTTTGGGCTGGAGGCTGGGCAATGCAAGAGAGTACTTTGGGCTTGTGGCTTTTTTTTTCAGCTTGCTTTTGTGTTTTCCGATCTAGCCCAGCACCTCCCCCTCCCTTCTATTTATAATGGGCTCCTGCGACCCATATCTTATCCTCTTTCCCTCCATCATTTCATAAGATTTGGGCTTATCCAAATCATTAATTATTTTTCACACATGGTTAATTTTTTTACCATACATTTGTTCCTAATTTATTTGCTGTAAATTTTGTTTTCTTCTTTTTTTAAATAATAATAATTATTTTTATTTTTATTTATTTATCTATTTTATTGTTATTATTATTATAATAAATCATCTGTTTCCAAATTGAATTTCGTAGTAAACAACTGTACTTATATTTATCATTTGCACATATTATATATATTTAAGCGTGAATCGATATTCCTAAGTCAATTAACTGAAAAATTCATTCACATTTCTCATTTTCATTTTAATATTTATGCACGGCTCATTGCTCTTAAATATTGAAATAGTAAAATACAATAATTAAATACAATTAAATTTTGGGGCCTTATATTGTCATCCTCATTAATTAAAGTTGTAAATAAGCCCAAGTTATAATACATATCCAATCACAATTAACACCTATACGGAATGGAATATAATTAATTCGAAGTTAATTCACATTACTTATCAATATTTGTTAATATAATTAATATATTTATGTCAACTTCTAAATTAATTCAACATATTTTTCTAATATATCAACATATTCATGTCTACTTCTAAAATGAATTAATATATTAGTAAATTCTAACATATGTTCAATTAAACATAAAGTAATATATAACCTCTAACATATATAAGTTCATATCCATGTAACATTATTGACATAAAGAAACTTTTGGCTCATATCATAAATTAATATATAAGTTCTAACATATGTCACATTTATAATTAATATATTTATGTCAACCTCTAAATTAATTCACATATTTTTTTTTTCTAACATGTTAATATGTTCATGTCCACTTCTAAATAAATTTAATTAATATATTGATAATTTCTAATATATGTTCAATTAACCATAAAGTAATATATAACCTTTAACATATATAAGTTTATATTTATATAACATTTGTTCAATTAACATGTACAAATTTTTGGCTCATATTCAATTAACTATAAATTAATATATAAATTCTAATATACGTCACATATTACAATTATACATATTATTATGGTCATATATGTCGCATATTAAATTCATACTAAATCTATACATATATAACTTCTAACATATGTCACAATTCATGCTAAATCCATGCATATATTTAATCACATATGTCATGTATTGAATCCATACTAAAATATTAAATCACATATTCAATTAACCATAAATTATACATATTCATGTAACATTTGTTCGTATAATTTTTAATTTTATTATGGTCATAATTTTGTAACATAATAAACATATTCACGTAAATTTTAATTATAATTTAAAATAACAAGAACATACATATATATAGAAAAACTTACAATTTGCTTCACTTTTATATTGATTTACACACCTCCAACACCCCTATAAATATATTACAAAAATAATAATTTTAAAACACATAGTTAACAAAATATTCATCTCATCAAAATATAACAAAAATATAATAAAAGATATTTTAGAATTATATAAGACAACCTTACTATATTTTCTTCATTTCAATCTTCACAAACTACCTTTGATTAAGATTTTTAATTTTTAACAATGTGAGAATGAAATGATTTAAGTAACTTGTGAAACTGATAGATATTTATAGAGCAAAAATAGACAAAAAAATTATAGAATTAACCGTTTTAAAAAATTACCGTTATAAAAAAAAAATTTTAAAAGACAAAAAAATTTACGAGTGGCTAAAATAGCCATTGTACACAGCTCCTCCATTCTTTAGGAGAATTAATTAACAACTCAATTCTCCACACTAATTAATTATGGCCCAGTTCACCAATCACAAGTTCCCACGTCATCTCGCGAACATCCCCTTCCCAGGCCCCGCGGACCAGGCGCACGCGCACGCCTCAAGAAGCAACACGCTTGATGTGGGATGCCGCGCTCGGGCGACACGCCACGTCGGACGTGCCCAACACTACACATGGTTTTACAATTGTTGCTCACAACAAAAAAGAATAGGCTCATATTTTTATAAAAGGTACGTCGAAGTATAAATATCATTTTCATTATATTAATTTTATGAGATGATTTTTTAAAAAATTACACATAACTCATAAAATTATTAAAACATAAAAAGGTATCAATGTTGTATATGAAATTAAAAAACAACATTAACCGTATATTTATAAGAAAATTAACATTCATACATATAAAAAAAAAACTTACTATCTATTTAACCACAAAAAATAATTTCAACTACTTAACCAAAAATCTTATAATAGTAAAAGAAACAAGCTTTCTAGCAAATAAACATTAAAGATATCCCTCTACAAGTTGAATAACGGAAAAACATAGAACACTCATTTCATCCTTTTTTAATAATAATAACCTATGGTGAGTTCAATATTTATCATCTACAAATTATCCAAAATTCTTTAAGCTAATAATTAGAGGTGAAGTGAAAGATAATTTTTTTGTTTGTTTTAGGATCATCTCCAAATGTAACGAATTAATACAAATCATACAACACGCTACATTATCATGAAGAATCTAACAATTGGACCCATAATTCATAGTTAAAAAGGCCAAAAGTGAAAACCTGTTAATAGGCTTATGAGCATGAAACCCTATAAACTTGAAGTTATTCTCTTAAGACTAAATCCCTTTCATACACACACTTGAGGTATTACATACTTCTCCACTTAAATAACGCGAGGTTTTTACTGCGGGCCTCATATCTGTTCCTTATGCAATGTGGAAATTCAGGGGCATTAATTATGCACTACGTCATTGCCACTCCCACACGTCTCCATACTGGCACCACCGTTTCCTCTGCTGTGCTAGCGGGTCATGGAGACTGTACAGTATGTTAGGGAAAACATAATGAAGTCCATCATTATATAAACCCAAAATTCAATACATCGAATCGAATGAACAGTTAATAGAACGTACCGAATCCATGGTTGACATCAGTTCTCCTTGAATGACGTGGTTAGGTCTTCTAGATCTACACGTACTATTAAGAGAACCTTTAGATTTTCTATAATCTCACAATCTCTCCGATAATGGGATGTCGGGGAGAATTAATTCGTACGTACGACTCGGGGACCATAACCTTTATTTATACTTGTACCCTTCTACGGTTTTTACACACTACTTGTTTTGCCCATCATAGAACAGTAGTGGGCCACCGGTTTCTACACATGTAAGGCCCACACCCTACTAGATATATTAAAACCCAATTAATTGTATCCTCATTAGATCACTTTTAGGTTGGGCTTTAATTATGACAATCCTTACAATAGATATTTAATCACATATGAGCTCATCGTTGAATTATGATCCAACAATCTCCCACTTGAGCTATATGTAATATTTACAATGTGTATCAACCAAATTTTGAGCTCAATATTACTGTCATTATAACAATATATCTAAACCAATCCCGTCCATCAATAATATCAACATAGGACCAAAGCGGCCTTCATTACATCATCGTAACTCGACCCATCAATGATCACTTATGCTAATACAAAAGAATGACATGGATTATGATGCGGATGTGTAGCATAAAAATTTCATGTGATGTGATCTCAACATGTCTATTTCCAACTGGTCCACTTTAAACATTAGTGAGATCCAAAATATAAACAGAGTATAAGGAAAACTTTAATGTAACTTTATTTCTGCAGAAAATATCCTCATAATTGAAAACCAAATTGCATAAGTCAAATGTGCATCTAAATTACAAACCCCCACTAAAACCGAATATCCTCAAAAGAAGACACAACACCTATATGAGCCACATGCTCATGAAACCGACTGGGTGGTATCGCCTCGGTGAGCGAATCCGCAATCATAGAGTTTGTACCAATGTGCTCAATTGACAATTCCCCACTCGAACTCTTTCTTTCACAACTAAGAATTTGAGAGCCACAAACTTTGACTTTCCGAAACTCTTGTTGTTGTTGGAAAACATGATCTGCAGATTTATTATCACAAAATAGTTTAAGTGGTCTATGAACAAGTATCCACTATTCGCAGTCCCATGACAAAATTTCGCAGCCACATCCCATAAGTAGATGCCTCATAGCAAGCAATGAACTCTGCTGCCATAGTGGAAGGAGCCATAATGGATTGTTTGGCACTCTTCCAGGAGATAGCACCTCCAGCTGGCGAGATAAATGAAGCTCGATGTAGACTTCATGCTATCCATGCATCCAGCATAAATCGAGTCGGTGTACCCAATGATCTCAAGCTTATCCGATCTCCGATATGTGAGCATGTACCATTTTGTCCTCTATAAGTACCGTAATGCCCTTTTGACTGCTCTCCAGGTGCTCTAACCCTAGATTGCTTAAGTATCGCCCCAAGTATTCCTGTAATGTATGCAATGTCCGGACGAGTGCAGACTTGGGCATACATCAGGCTACCTACTGCCGATGCATAGGGAACCTTTTCCATTCCCTTTTTCTCAAAATCATTCTTAGGGCACTATGTGAGACTAAACTTGTCTCCCTTAGCCACAGGGGTGTCCCCTGGTTTGCAACCTTGCATGCCGTATCTTTTCAATACCTTTTCGATATAACTCTCTTGTGACAACCCAAGAATACCTCGAGAGCGATCTCGATGTATCTTGATACCTAATACAAAGAGGCGTCACCAAGATCTTTCATCTCAAAATTCTTTGATAGAAATCTCTTGGTTTCGTGCAACAAGTCTATATCGTTTTCGGCAAGCAATATTTCATTGACATACAAAACCCGAAAAATATATTTGCTCCCACTCGAACTTATGATATATGCATTCATCAAGTAAATTCAACTCAAAACCAAATGAGAAAACTACTTGGTGAAACTTCACATACCATCGGCGAGACGCCTATTTAAGTCCATAGATGAATTTCTGTAGTTTGCAAACCAAATTCTTTGGGTCTCCAACCACAAATTTTTCTAGTTGCCTCATATATATAGTTTCATCAATGTCACCATTGAGAAACGTTGTTTTCACATCCATCCGATGTAACTCAAGATCAAAATGCGCAACTAATGCCATTATAGTCCTTAAAGAGTCTTTCGAAGAAACTGGAGAGAAAGTCTCTGTATAATCAATGCCTTCCTTTTGTGTAAAACCTTGCATAACAAGGTGTGCCTTAAATCTCTCCACATTGCCATTTGAATCCCTCTTGGTTTTAAATATCCATTTATTACCAATAGGTTTCACACCTTCCGGCAAAGGGACGAGATCCTATACATCATTGTCCTTCATGGATTGCATTTCCTCATTCATGGCATTTAGCCACTTCGAGAATTTTCACTTTCCATAGCCCGACGAAAGTTGAGCGGATCATCTTCCATCACTAAGGAATTAATCTCATTGTTCATGGCATCTATCCACTCTTGAGAGTTAGAACTTTCACTAGTTTGATGAGAATCGAGCTCTATCAAACCAATGTTTACCTCATGTTCATGAAGAAATACGATATAATCATTTAACACTCGCATTTCTCCTTACTCTAGTAGATCTCCTTAATGGCATAGGTTCTTGAGGAGTAAGAGTTTGTTCTTGAGGAACAACTACATGTACAAAAGGTTTAGGTTCATTAACATTGTCTTGTTGTAATACCCGAATTTTAAAGAAAACAAATTGAAAGCATAGGATTATTGAGCATTTTTCCCCGCAGCTAGGGGGTTGAACGACCGATTTTATTTACTACTGACATATTACGTTAGAATTTCTTTGGAGGCTGGTATTGAATAAAGTAAATCAAGGAAATTGCATTCCTTTTTCATCCGAGCTAAACTGTTGGGTGATTAGGAATTGTCGTGGCCGACGTATTAAAATAAGTTGGACGCCGCAAAGATAAGAGGACGGAAGGGAGAAGATATAGACTTGTCGTATATGGGCCATGATTATTTTTACTAAATTATGAAGAGATGATTAAGCTTATTTGGGGGTCCAATAAGGAGCATTAACCGCCAATTAAGCAAGCGGTGGAGAGAGAGGGGAAAACAAAGAGGAAGAAGGCTCGGGGAGCCCGAACAGCAGAGAGGGAACGAGCAGGAGAAACAGAGGAAGGGAGGGAGAAAGAGAGGGCGAGCGGGAACCGAAGCAGAGGCCGGAGGCCGGCGGGCGAAGCTGCGAACGTGGGCCGGTGGCGGACAAAGGCGAAAGGAAAAGAAACGGAGCAAAAGAGGGTCGGGCGAGAGGAACCGAGAGGGAGAGAAGGCGAACGGTGCGAGGGCCAAGGAGGCCAAGCGGGGCTGGCGACAGTCGCAGACCCGGAAAACGACGGTCGGCGACGCGAGCAGGCGGCGAGCGGGGAAGAAAGCGAGAGACTGGGACAGAGCAAGGGCGAAGGAAGGGCCCGAAGCAGGGGCAGGCGCGAGAGGTTCCAAGAGGCCGGGAATCAAGAAAGGTAGTGGCGAAAAGGGGGAAAGACCGGCGGCGAACACGTGAGGGCCGGACCGAGGGGCGGCAGGAAACCAGAACCGCTGAACCAGAAGCGAGAGTTCCCTGAAACCAAACGCAACCGAATGCAGAGCAGCAAGCAATTCGATCAATCCCAAACCTGAGAATCCGAGGTGGGTAGTCTTATACTCTAAACTATTAGTAATTTCGAAACCCAAACGAGCTTTGTTGTGATTATTGAATGTTTATGTGAAATGATGAAGCTAGGAAGTGATTAGGATTGAATTAGAATATGAGAAATTGGAGTTAAATTTGAATCAGGAACCTGAAGGAAGCTTAGTAGTTGGTTGAGGCTGAGTTGAGATGCTGAAAGTTTAGAAGGAATTAGGTTGCAAAAGCATAAAGAGTATTGTGAAGATCTTAATTAGCACTTAAAGATGAAGAAATGGCGATTTGGGTCTAAACTGTGAATTAATGCTTCGATTGAACCTTAGAGATTTCCTAAATTCTTTACGTTGGAAGGTAACGGCTTATGTTGGGAAATAATGAGTTAAGTATAAAAGACGAGTGTGAGTTCACACCGAGGGATGCACAATCGAGGCATGGGAGTTAGAAGTGAGTGAGTATTAGGATGATTGAGTTCAAAAGATAATTAAATCCTTGAGGTTGAACTAAGTTCGAAGATAAGCTGGAACTAGCGGAAGTGGGGCGATGAAGAGAGATTGAGAGCTGTATGATTGAGTTTGGACGAGAAAGAGCGATTAATGAAATAGAAACCTAAGATGAGAGCGAATTACACCCGGAGATGAAGGGAACTAGAGGAATTTTAGTAGTGAAGTAAGAATGAGGGCTATCCGACTAAATATGAGTAAGAAGAGGTTGATTAGTAATGTGGAGGCGTAATCGGAAAACATTGAAGTAAAGATGGTGAAGTATGAGAAATTGGGACATGTTAGATTAATGGTAACTACTTGTGGTTATTGTTGCTCGTAAAAGGAATTAAGCTTATTAAATGGGAGAATTGAGAAAGGTTTAGTTGAAGAGAAGTTGAGAATGACTATCCGTGTTGAATTGCGACTATCTATGCAAGTGATTGTGTTAAACGTTGTTTAGAAGTTGGTTTTGAAAGAAGTTCTATGTTTTACGCGAAATGGTACTTGAATGTGATTTGTGTGATATATGCTTTTCAAACGTGACAACGTACTTTTAAGAAGTGGAATTGATTTGAGATTGCTGTTTGAAACAAGCTTGATAAGTGAACGTGTTAAAGAAACTGCTGTGAATCGACTTTGCCTGGATCGTTTAGCACAAGGAAGGATTCTAGCTAGGGCGGCTACCTAGGGGTCCCGTGTAGCAGACGCCCGATTGGAATCTTCCTAGATAGGTCCCGGAGCCTTTTATTTGGGGTCGCGCCCAAAGAAATCTGAGAAATCCGAGAAATTATGAGAAATTGTGAAGTGCTAGTTCGAGTCCTCAATCTGGAAAGTGATTCACCGAAAGAGATTCATTGAAAATGATTCATGAGAAGTGATTTAGTAAAAATGATTCAGTTTCGATTGAAAGAAAGTATAGCACCTTGTTTAAGGTGATTCATTTCACAAAATGATTGAAATCCGTGTTTTTGAATGATTGAAGTATTATGAGCTTTATGTTGCAAATGATTCAAGAATTTCGTTTAAAAGTATATGGATTTGTATTATATTATTATGCTTTTGCTAATTTCATTATTATGAGTATTAGTTGTAAAGAATTTCCATTTTAAGGGTGTAAGACTCCGGTGAGCCCGTGATTTATTACTCACCCCCACAAATTCCACTCCCGAGTGTTGCAGGTACATTTCCGAAAGTATGATCCACACTTAGCTTACTCCGGACTCCATCGACCGATGCTTGCTGCTGCTTGTTGAGTGATTCGTGTTGCGGATGCGTATCTCTACTATTTCGTAGTGTTGTATTTTGTAATTCAATTCATATAGTTTGTACCCAATGTACCACGAGCCATTTAGATTGTTTTAAGTTTTATAGCATGATTGGTTGGACTCCGGCGTGTGGCCGTTGAGTTGTATACTCCGAGCGTGTGGCTCGTTGAGTTATATTATGCTTTTATGCAGGGTTTTAAGGCTTCAAGCCTATGGGGATAGTCCGTATTACAAACGTAACTTTGCCGAAATTTTAGGAAATCTCTAATTTTTTGGAGAACCACCCTTATTATCTTAAGTTGAGTTTAGACAGCTAAACCAACACCGAGAAAGAGCCTTGGGAGTTCCTTTAAGGAACTGCGCGATGTAATACTCCTGGGGGTGTTTTGGGGTGTTACACTTGTGGTGTGTCAAAAACAATGTCAGTGTAGAATCGTGATCAATGCTAATGACACTCGTAGGGATATGAACATATTTCCTCTTCAAAGACAATGTCTCTAACTAAATCTCCCCCTCAAACTCGATATCCTCAAGAAATCGAGCATTTATCGTCTCAAAAATGACTTAGATTTGGGATCAAAAACTTAAACCCCTTGACCTTTCAGCAGTATCCAACAAAATAGCAACTAACCGTCCTAGAGTCCAATTTTCTCTCATTTGGCCTATAAGACCGTGCTTCAGCTGGATATCCCCAAATATGAAAATGATTTAGACTTGGATTCTTGCCAGTCCAAAGTTCATAAGGGGTTTTAGTAGTCGCTTTAGTTGGAACTCGTTAAGAAAGTAAGTTGCAGTCTTAAGTGCGTCACCCCGAGTGACTCCGGTAAGGTAGAGTGACTACTCATACTCCTCACCATGTCCTTAAGAGTCCGATTTCGCCTTTCAAGCAACACCATTCATTATGGGTGAACCCGACATGGTGTATTGTGGGACGATACCACATTCCTCTAGAAATTTCGGAAATGGTCCTGGACGTTGTTCACCCGAACCGTCATATCTACCATAGTATTCACCACCACGGTCGATCTCGACACTTTTTATCCTTTTGCCAAGTTAGTTTTCAACTTCAACCTTAAAATTTTTGAACACGCCAAGTGACTCGAGATTTTTCATGAATGAGATATGTATAGCCATATCTAGAATAATCGTCTATGAACGTTATAAAATATTGTTGATCATTCCAAGAAAGATTTGGAAAAGGCCCACAAATGTCCGTATGAATAAGTTCTAAGACGTCCGATGATCTATTGGAATCAAATCTCCTTTTATTGGTTTATTCACCCTTTATACAATCAACACACACGTCCATGTCTATGAAAGTTAAAGGTTCAAGAATTCTATCCGACACGAGTCTTTCTAATCTCCTTTTAGAGATATGACCCAACCTTTTGTGCCACAATGCAGCGAGAATTCTCATCGATTAATTTTCTCTTTACGCCTCGTGTAATTAAATGCAGGGATTCGTAAGCAATTGTTTCAAATGAATATAGACTATCACCATGCAATAAAGAACAGGATCCAACCAATTTCGAATCATGAAACAAACTGAATATTCCATTTCCAAATGAACAATGATAACCAGATTTGTCCAAAATGGGAACAAAAATCAAATTCCGTCTCGAACGACGGTACAACAAAAGTTTCATTAAGATCCAAATAAAAATTCAGTCTTTAGCAATAATCTAAACTTTCCAATTGCCTCTACAACAACTTTCCGACCGTCTCTCACGCAGATGTATCTTTCACCATCACCGAGTTTTCGGTAACTCAAGCAACCCCGCATAGACATACCGATGTAAGTAGTTGCACCGGAATCCATCCACCATGTATGTCTAGGCACCGAGGTTAAATTAACCTCCGAACAAACCAAACCAAGAAGCATACCTTTCTTAGCACGTCAAACGTGATATTTGGTGCATTGCTTTTTCTTATGATCCGCACCAACACAAAAGAAACAACCCTTATCGACTCCAAGCAGCCGGTTTCGCCTTCGTTGTTTCTTATGAGGTGCCTTATCTGCAACTTCCTTACTCTTGACCTTTTTCCTCTTAGACTTAGAGGTTGAGGCAATGTGAGCACTTTCGGTCTTATCTAACTTCAATCTTTCCTCTTCCCGAACACAAGTGTGAGATAAGCTCATTCAGAGACCAAGTCTCCTTCGACGAGTTGTAGCTCACCTTAAATTGGTTAAAACTTTCTGGAAGAAATATTAAAACTAAATACACTAATAGAGCCTTAGAGAGATCAAGTTTAAGTGCTTTTAGTTTCGAAGTTAGATAAGACATCTCCATGATGTATTCCCCGATGTTTCCATTACCTTTATACCTCATCGAAATTAGGTTTGTCAAGAGCGTACCAATTTCAGCCTTTTCATTCTTGGCAAACCTATTTTCAATTTTATTAAGGAAATCCTTAGCCGTATTATTATCTTCGAGATATAGTGCCCCGAATGCTTCAGGAATGACTTTCTTTATGATCATCGGACACATGCGATTTGATCTCTCCCACTTTTCATATTCCCTCTTTTGATCGGAGGTACTCTTAGCGATGAGGTTTAGCGAGAAAGACCACCCTTAATGCAAGGTCGAGATCCATGACTCCGAGAACAATTAAGAGGTTCTCTTGCCATGACTTGAAGCTAGAGCCATTTAGCATAGGAATAGAGTTAATGTTGGCAATGATATTAGCGGAATTAGAGACAGCTTGTATCAAAGGAAAAGAAGATAGTTACAGACATGCTCTTAAACTTTAAAACTTAGTTAAAATAATAATAATAAGTTCAAATAAGGTGAAATCCCATATCAAGATACCGATTTCCCATTATATTCCATCTTTGGATGAAAATACTAACGTCTTAGTGATATCTTGGCACAAGTAATCAAACACCGATAATAAACGCATATCAATTAAAGAATCTTACTTTTGGGCCGATTCAATAATCACATGGAAAACCCAATAATTATAATGTGTTTATCACCACAAAATTCATACAATTTAAATCAATACTGAACTTCCTTTGGGCCGAATAATATTAACGTAAATTGCATGAATATACCATTTATATTTTCATATAATTAATTTTAACAAGAGAGACCACTTAGGTGACATGTTTTCTTAATTAATTAATCGAAAATATAAACAATCATACCCGCAATATTTGAACTTAAAATTATTCTGAAATAACTTTAAATAATAATTTTCACGAAATTAAACATGATTTGTTTCAAATTTCTTAAATACTTCAAGAAAACCACATAAAGTCGCAAAAATTCAATCGAAAATTTGTCAAAAAATAAAATATTTCATAAAAATCAAAATTGAATACATCAAAATATGCCCAAATATAACTCCTAATTAATTTTGCTCAACTGAAACGAATTTAATCCCAATTTTGCGAAATAAGTTTCGAAAATTAGGGTTTTATAAAGCAAATTTTTCCCAGAAAATTAATCATTGAAAATTGAAATTGAGGCAACCAAAACATGATTAAATATTTTAAAAACAAAACTCCTAAACCAATTTTGCCAAAAGAAAGTAAAATCAGCCTCAATTTCACAATCTATGTCCCGAAATATTAGGGTTCTTTCTTACGAAATTGTCCAGAAAAATAAGTCAACTAAATTAAAATTGAATGCTCCAAAATACAATTAACCATGCCAGAATCAAAAGTCCCAAGTTAATTTTCATCAACGCAACCGAATTAAGTCTCAATTTTGCAATTTTATGTCCGAAAGTTAAGGTTCTTACAACCAAAATTGCCCAAAATTTTTAATCAACGAAAATGGAAATTAAAAGCACCAAATGATGATTAAAAATTCCAGAAACAAAAGCCCTAACTCAATTTGCATTAAGCTAAACGAATTGAGCCCCAATTTCCCAATTTAAGTTCCGAATATTAGGGTTCTTTGCCCAATTCGCAATAGCTACGAAAATCATGCTATTTGACAAGATAAATTAGAATAAAAATAATCTAAATTACTTAAATCATGAGTTTATCAAATCCCCTCAATCGATTTCAGCAAAGCGAGTAGAAATTAGACCCCGATTTTCGCCAATCTCAAACGAAATTAGGGTTTCGAAGCCTCGGAAACAAAATCGCAAAACCAAAAAATCCTCAATTGAACTTACATAATCATGCCATATGATGCAAATAATCGTATCCCCTAATTAATTTAGCCAAAAAGATCAAATATTTTCGATTTTGCAATTTTAAGAACCGAAAATTAGGGTTTGAGGCGCAGGAATAATTTGACAATTAACTCATGATATAATCCATAAAACTTTAATCAAATCCACATAATCATGCTTGATAATAATCCAAACAAAAACATCTAACGAATTTCGCCAAGCAAAGCCAAACAATTTCAAATCAAGGTAATCAAATTGGCTGCCGAAGCAAATGAAAATAGGGCAAAATTCGTAATTGAATTAATCACAAAATTAATCTGAATTGTTCCTAAAGATGCAACATAAGGGAGGTTTTGATACCACTTGTTAGGGAAAACATAATAAAGTCCATCATTATATAAACCCGTAATCCAATACATCGAATCGAATGAATAGTTAATAGAACGTATCCGAATCCATGGTTCATATCGGTTCTCCTTGAATGACGCGGTTAGGTCTTTCATATCTACATGTACTATTAAGAGAACCTTTAGATTTTCTATAGTCTCACAAGCTCTCTCGATAATGGGATGTCAGGGAGAATTAATTCTTATGTTCAACCCTGGGACCATAACTTTTATTTATACTTGTACCCTTCTAGGGTTTTGACACACTACTGTTCTACCCATCATAGAACAATGAGTGGGTCACCTGGTCTCTACACATGTAAGGCTCACACACTAATAGATATATTAAAACCCCAATTAATTGTATACTCATTATATCACTTTTAGGTTGGGTTTTAATTATGACAGTCTTTACGGTAAATATTTAATCACATATAAGTTTATCGTTGAATTATGATCTAACACAATAGGCCAATATGAATTATGATCTAACACAGTAGGCCAATATAACCCACACATTGCGAAAAGGAGTTTGCTCCGATACAATGGCGGATGAAACTGCACCCACTACTGTCAAAGAGTTAGGAAGAAGACATTGCCAAGTATGTGACGCCAGTGATTCATTAAGCGATGATGGAAGCAGTTTTATTACTAATCTAATGGCAGTTGAGGTGAATTCATCATTTCAATTTTCCGTCTTATTATGTAAAGTATAGTCAAATTAGTGTCACTTGATTACTGTACTCCAATTGACTATCGCAAAAGTTATCATTTATTTATACTTTGAGAATTCATCTTGTAAGAATTACTAGATATTTTTGTTGCGAATATAATTCACTTTGATTTTTACCACCTTTAAATTACTCTTAGTACCACAAAATCCAAAAAAAAAAAAAAAAAAAACTAACATAGTCAAACATCATTTCTAAAGTTTGAACACACCATTGCTTCAAACCCAAATTTCACTCACGATACAAAAATATAGTAAATCAACTCATATGTAGAAACGTCAAATAAATGAAGACACGAAAAAGGTTTCAAATTAGGTACTAATATGAGACCTTATAAAAAATTAAACATACATGTAAAAAAGGTAAAAATAAAGAAAAATATTAAAAATTAAAGGGATTTTTTTTTCACAATATGACAATTA
The DNA here is from genome assembly GCA_021018815.1 of Talinum fruticosum. Classification (NCBI taxonomy): domain Eukaryota; kingdom Viridiplantae; phylum Streptophyta; class Magnoliopsida; order Caryophyllales; family Talinaceae; genus Talinum; species Talinum fruticosum. Next base: position 4,420,258 of record JAITYX010000052.1, on the reverse strand, counting down.
TTTATTGTCTCTTTCAATCTTTTTCCTAAAATATTTTTTATATCTTCCAAAGATCTCCTCTCTATTTGTAGAAGGTCACATATATCTAAATCTTTCCAAATTCTCCATAGATGGGATTCAAATTGGGTAGCATTATGCAGATGCTTGATCAACACAATGACAAGAAGAATTAGAATAAGAAGCCCAATAATTGACAACAGTATACACAAGGATGAACATCCACCCGTAGTCCGCTTGTTTAAAATTGTCAATGTCTTCTGAATGTGCTGTTTTCATGATAACAAATTCAATAAGTTAGAAACTTCGGCTCAAAAAATTTACAGTAAAAGAGTTGCACACAAATTACGATTAGTATTGCTACATAACAACGAAGATAATAATGTAACTCTGTATAAACCTCATCTAAATAAGAATACTAAAAGATCTAGATGTTGGTAACTTTACTTGCACAAGTAAGACGACAATTTCTTAGAGAGACCCACAACAAGTTACAATTATAAACAAAAACAAGAAATCTAAAAGCACAAGAGGATACACCTCTTATTTCTGCTTAATTAGTACAACTATTGCTTCATCACAAATGAGTTTGAATATATCTTAACTCAGAACTCCAAATCAAGTTATAAAAGCTACAAAATCCAAGTCTTATTTCGTCTACAAATGAAGCAAAAGAACTAAGATGAATGTGATTTTACAAGAAAATAGTAGTTCATTTTTTGAATATTTCATGAAAATCGTTTGTCCATCGAATTGCCCGGTATGAAAAACCGCGGTATCAGAAGAATACCTGAAGCCAGGAGCCTCTGGATTCAGCATTGTTATCCAGTGTATACTGCTCATTAGATAATCACAATAGAATGAAAAGTTTGCTAGATGATAATGTTAAAAAAAGAAGAAGATGTCGATTAATTACAATGAAAGAAGAGATCATACAATGAGTGTTCTATGCATGTCAAGTTCTTCACCCATGGCAAGTGCAACATGTTTTGTACTTAAAACAGCCTCCTCCAGCTTCCCGAGATCCTCATCTTGTTCTGCTTGATATGCAACTTTCAACATGAGAAACCACACTACCAAAAATCAGTACCAGCACAGGTTGGTTCGAGTGGTCCGGCACTTGTTCCCCTTAAGCAAAGTCTCATGTTCGATTTTTGTGAATGAAGAAAAAAGTGACGGGGAGCTTTACTCCTTTATGGACCAACATTAGCTTGACTCTAATGAATTGAGAATTGAAGACCAATAAAAATCATGTACCAGGGGTCCAGTGCTACAACCCGATTGGAGTAAAACTTGCAAAAAAAAAAAGGAGGAAATTGAGATGCAAGATGAGCAAAATTAAGCAAACTTGCCTTTCATGATCTGCTGTTGAAATTTGACAATGCTCTGGTCATCCAAACCTGCATAGTCAGCCATGGCATCAACAGGCTGTATCTCTGGGTCAAGCAAGCTGTTTCGGTTGGCAAAATTTGATGTGTTCATTTCAGCCTCCATCTGGTTTGTCTTCAATCTCAGAGTCGACAGCAAGTCTTTGAGGCGGTTCGCCTCTTCCATTTTTCTGCATTGCCATGAGGTTACACAATTTGTAGCAGAAATGTCATTAGCAATTCTATGGGAAAATTCCATCTTTCTCTAAAACATTCTTCAACTCACAAAGTTTCTGCATGAATTTGCTGTCAAACTCAACTTCAAAACCAAACATTAAAAGGGTCTTGACAGAACATCACAGCTACAGCTATCATGAATCATTAGTCTTACAACATCCCCCAACTTAATGTAAATTGAGCCAAATTGCGCGATTCTAAAGACACGCAAAGCTTAAGTTCAATAACTTTGTACTGAAACAAAACTGACAGAAATTAAAAAGGAAGAGACTCACTTACATGATATAATTACTAGAGAGCCCAGTCAAGAGGATCTCAAGGCTATCTAGTTTAGTCTTCAGAACTGTGATCTTCCGGTGTACAGCAGAGATGTGATGTTCTGATTCTTGTCTTGAACCCGATTCTGTAATCATCTCAGATATCATGCCATTGATTTCGTCTGCAAACTTTACTGCTTCATTGTAGTCCTTCATCCAACGGTGACCAGTTGATGTCCAAAGGCTCCAAGACATTCTTACCTTTTATACAGAAGATCTTAATTCTCTGTGAATCTGTGGGCTCAAAGTAACAAAGCTACCTCCAAGATCCACCCAATCCAATATCAAAATGGGACCAAAATTGGCTCTCAACTCTTAGAATTCATCCCAAATTGCAGAGCAAACAAATTTCCATTGTTAACAAAGTCAATCACTCCAAGTTGGCAATGAAAATTTCAGAGCAATTTGTAATGAAAATTATAGAAAACCATTACTTTAGGTTGGTCTGTCTTTGAAAAAACAGACTATCAACGACTTGGGTGAACCACTTGCTAATAAATATAATGATCAGCATTGGTTTATTTAAAAACAAAGACTGAGTGCTAGATCATATGACAAATGATGAACTCGCATGGACAAATTATATTAACAATTATGCAGTGACACTAGGTTTATGATATAAGAGAGGGAGTTTTGGAACCCATTTAACAAATTAAAAAATGGGTGCAGTTATAATGGTTGTTGTCATATTACAATCATAGTAAATTAAATGAGTGTCAACCATACATATGTCAAGTCTATATTTTGACCATTCATTATTTTTATATTTAAAAAATAAAATTATATTTTTATCAATTACAAAAACATTAATAATTCTTAAGAATATGGAATCTTAGTTTCTACATTCCACTTTTTAGGAAGAGAATAATTAAATACTACCAAACACTACTACAATTAATTATCTTAATTAAAATTTTAAAATTTATTTCATTTTTAAAATATATTTTATTAACATGGTAAAACTAAAAATATAAATGATTATAATTGATTTAATTTATACATACGGTTAGGATTGAAATAAACTATAGTGATTATCGTGGTGGTAGTATACTCGACAACTATTATAACTTTAATTTATATACTATTCATAAAACATTATTATGAATTTTTAAAATAAATAACATCTTCAAATTGGCCAAGTTGGTTATGTATCTACATTTGAATATATCAATCTTCGTGAGGTATTATTTGGTAATTTATCTAAAATAAGTCTAAAAGATATAAATCTAATTTATACATTGTTTGGTGACTTTTTCTTCTTTTCCTTATCAAAAGTCCATGTAAAAGGTAAGAGTTTTAATTTTATTATGGATTTGTTCGAATGATATTTTTATCAATATTTATGACAACTTTTAATTATTTAGTTTTGTTCGTTTTAACTATAATAGGTAAAACAACTAATTATTTCATCTATAATAGCTAATCATTTCAGCTCATAATAGTTATAATAATTTTTTTATTTCAGCTCATAATAATTATAATAAATTTTTTTTTGGTAAAGTGAATTATCATTACCACTTTGGAAACTTTTGATAACTGGACAAAACATTTAAGGGGATGACAATTTATCCTACCTTTAATGTAAAACTAAGCTCAAATACTTTTTTACGCTTGGTTTTTTCGAATATTTCACAAGATGATTTGCTCTAACTATAAGTATCTGCCTACATTTTGTTAAAATCATGGTTGTGCTTTACTGGATCCCTTTGAAGATATTATAGTTTAAGCAGTCTAAATGCAATCATATATATATATATATATAAGTGAGTGCAAGTGCTGTGGTTGTGACATGTGGCAGGTAAGTGATAATTTTAAATTTTTTTGAAAGGTGATTTAAAGTCATGACATTATTGTTAGGAGGTTATTATAAGTGATTTATATGTAAAAGTTTCATGATATATATTAATATCATGTGACTTAAAATGTAATTATTTTTAATTAATCATATCATATATAAATCCTCTAAAATATTGTACACATTTATATTTATATTTTTTGAATTATCAAATCATGTGTTCCATTTAAATTTTGTTTTCTAAAAAGGTATTTTTAAAGATATATAGGTATTTATATGATATATATATATATATATATATATATAATGATTATTTTTATTATTTTAATTTTACTAATGCTTATTTTAAATACTCCTTTTGGTTTTTTTTTGTCACGTTAGATGCAATTTAGAAAAAATAGTATGTATAGTTAAATAATTAATTAATAATTTTATATGTATATTGAAAAGTTAAATTTTATAATAATTGTTTTTATTATTTTAATTTCACTAATTCTTATTTGAAGTGTCAATAGTTAAATTTTATAATTATTATTTTAATTATTTTAATTTTACTAATGCTTATTTTAAATACCCCTTTTGGTTATTTTTTTTGTCAAAGTTAGATGCAATTTAGAAAAAATAGTATGTATAGTTAAATAATGAATTAATAATTTTATATGTATATTGAAAAGTTAAATTTTATAATAATTATTTTTATTATTTTAATTTCACTAATGCTTATTTTAAGTACCCCTTTTTTCGGTCAAAGTTAGATGCAATCACCAAAAAAAAAACTTTCAAGCATGTATACATTTTAAAATTAGTTATTAATATTAAAGGCTTTCTCTTACAAAATAATTTAATATTTTAAAAAATTATAAGTAATTTTAATATAGAAAATTCAATTTTCTTACAATATATGGGATTTTTTAATTAATTTTTATTGATGAATTTTAAAGTTTGCCCTATATATTTGCAAAATAAAGACATTAATTGTTCAATATTAACAAGAAATGTCATCTTAAATTAAAAAATAAATAATAAAAACAAACAAATAATGTTATCATCATTAGTGGAATTTTAATATTCATCCGTTGCTATTCATTATTAAAAAACAATCCAATTAATGAAATTTAAAAGTAACAATTCAATAAATAGTCATTAGTGTAATTTAAAAGAAATTATTCATACCTTGCTTTTAATAATTTAAAACAAATTTAAAACAAATAATGTCAACAAAATAGTATGTATAGTTAAATAATGAATTAATAATTTTATATGTATATTGAAAAGTTAAATTTTATAATAATTATTTTAATTATTTTAATTTCACTAATGCTTATTTTAAGTACCCATTTTTTTTTTGTCAAAGTTAGATGCAATCACCAAAAAAAACTTTCAAGCATGTGTACATTTTAAAATTAGTTATTAATATTAAAGCCATTCTCTTACAAAATAATTTAATATTTTCAAAAAATTATAAGTAATAAATAGTCATTAGTATGGGAATTAGTATGGGAATTAGTATTTAAAAGTAATCACATACGTTGTTTTTGGGAATAGTCATTAGTGCATACTTAACACTAATCACATACGTTACTTTTGGAAATAATTTAATATCTTCTGAAAGGAATGAGAGGAACGGTTGGTTATATGGGAATTAGTATACGTTAAAAAGGAGGGGATAAAATGCATTCAATTGTAATTTATACGTTGCTTTTGGGAATTAGTATGGGAAGAGTTCTTAGTATATTTAATGATGGTATTGAGAAGCAAAAAACCAAACAAAAAAGAAAAACAAAGGTCACGGTTACAAGCAAGAAGAAGAATAGGTAAAGGATCCAACTTAACACTAATCACATAATTAATAAAATTTAATATTTGAATATATTAATTGCCCATATTATTATATAAAGGCTGAACGAGGTCATCTGTGTACTTCATCGAGATCCACACAATCGAAAAGAGTATTTTTTTGCAAAACATCATAAATACTAATCATAATGTCTTATTCATTTCTCCACCAATTATCATGTGAAAGAGATGATTGGAAAATAAAAGTGAGAGTTTCTAGAGTTTGAAGGGCATGCAATATAAATGATAATACATTTCTAAGCAAAGACATGGTGTTAATTGATGAGAAGGTACTCGTGATATTATTTATTAATTTTCATACTTTTTTCACTTATTTAGTATTATCTTACATATATATATTGTTTTATGCAGGGAAACTATATTCATGCAAGCATCAAATCTAATTTTGCATCCCGTTATAAGGATCGTTTGAAAGAAGGTGGCATTTATAAAATTGAAAGGTTCGCCGTAAAGCCCAACAAGCACACTTTTCGAGTTGTCGGTGATAGCAAAATAATGTTACAATTTTATGCAAATACAATTATCAAGGAAATCAAAGGTGATTCCATGCAAATACCAAGACACAAATTTGATTTCGTTAATTTTGATCAACTTGAACAACGTGTTGGGAGTAAAACTGTTTTAACAGGTAAATATTTTTCTTCTCATTAATATGTGATTAAATTTTATTGACATTTACACATAACTATGGTAAATTGAACATACAAAATATTACAGATGCTATTGGTTGCATTGTAAGTGAGGGGAAGTTCAAACAAGGGAAAAAGACAACAAAATCATCCATTTTTTGGTCCTTGAACTAGAGGATATTTGGTGAGTTGTTTAACGATTAATTTAACTCTTATAAACATCCAATTTAATTGTTTTTGCTTTTGATTTTTTTCTTTTAAGTAGGCATGATGACATTGTTTTTTTAAATTAAAAAATATTACTTATTAATATTAAATAATTAATGTCTTTATTTTGTAAATATATAGCAATTGGGGCATTCTTATGAGGTTACATTATTATATCATATTATTAAAGAGGTCTCAATATATTCAAGTAATAAAAGTGTATATTGAAAAATACCTAAATACCTTTTTAAAAAACAAAAATTAAATGGAAGACATGATTTTATAATTCTAAAAAAATAAATATAAATGTGTATATTTTACCATAGTATTTTAAAGGATTTATATATGATATGATTAGTTAAAAATAATTACATTTTTAAGTGACATGATATTAATATGTATAATGAAATTTTACATATAAATCACCAATAATAACCTCCTAACAATAATGCCATGACTTTAAATCACCTTCAAAGACAAAAATATTAACAAACCTTATGAAATTTTTGTTGAATTGTGTATTTTGATACAGTAACAAACGAATTCAAGTCACATTGTATGAGCAATGTCTGCAAAATTATCAACACCAGTGCAAATTATTCCCTACAAAGGCAATTAATGTTGGAGTTATCACCTCAACTTTGGTGAAAGAATATCAAGGTGAATATGAGTGTATAATTTTCGTCCATTATTAAAAAAAACATACATTATATAACTATTATTTTAAATGTTGTAATACAGGGATTATATCATTATCTTCAACTACAGACAACTCAAATATATTTAAATCCCGAAATCAGAGAAGTTGAAGAATTGAAAAAGCATATGGTGTAAGTTATACGAGATACTTATCTAAAACTGGAAACATTACATTTTTATAAAAAGATTTCTCTGTGCATTTTTATTTCATATTTTATTTTTAATTTGGCAGGTCATCAAAGCAACAAAATAGCATATCAAGGCTAGAGTTGGTGTCAAATGTAATCTCTAAAGGGGAGATAGTTGAGAAGCTTAAAAGTATTGCTGAAATTTTGAAATCAATAACTACAAACTTTGAAAAGGTTCGACATATTTAAAAGTTTATATAACTTAGGTATGTAGGTTAGGAAGAAGAGGATTGATATGTACATAAACTAACATTTTCTCTTGAAATTGTAGGAGTTGATTTTTTATTGTCTAGCCAATATCATCGAAGTAAGACGTGATTATGGTTGGTACTATGCTTCATGTTCAAGATGCCAAAAAAGGTAGAAAACAAAGCACAAGGCTTTTATTGCTTCACCTATGGGGGAAAGTGTGTTGAGCCTGTTGTCAGGTAATACATATTGTGCATCTATTTTGCAAAAAAACCAATTTTTAAAAAATAACCAACTGTCTCATATGAACAAATCTCTTTTCAGGTTTAAAATAGAAGTAGATGTGCAAGATGACTCAGGTGTAACAATATTCACCCTTTTTGTGCAATTGGATGAGAAATTGGTTGGTCAATCATATGTCACTCTCTATGATATGCTTGAAACCGAACAGGTTATCTCATAATATTTTTTTCTAATTACATCTTTAATGATATTAGAAATTTCATATGCAATACTTTTAAACTTTTATAGGACGAAGAAAATGAAGATGAAATCCCTTCTCCGATCAAAAACCTTATAGGAATAAAGTATATTTTCCAAGTGAAAGTCACACAATATAATAAAACAGCTCGAAGGCAACTTTTAGTGCAAGCAAAGTATTTCCGAGTCCTATCTTTTGGAGGTATTTTAAAATCAATATTGTTTTTTAAAATTTTATACACTCCCTCCCCAAAAAATGACATATATTCATGATTTATTTAAATTGAAGGTGCCACCGAATGTCGATCAATCATCAAATATAGAGGAAGTTGTCATCCATGGAGATGACCAGAAGACATCTATCATTACCAGTAATAAAAAGAAAAGAATTTCCAAGTTATGAAAATCCAATCTCACCATTGTTACTAATGCAGAGAAATGTTTTTCTTATATGAATAACGTTATAGTTTTTGCAGGTTGGGTTCTAATAATATGAAAAATGATGAAGAAGATTATTCAAATTTGGAGTATATTGAGTGCAACACAGATGAAGTTAATAATACGAAAAAAAGAAAGAAAGTAAAGTATGTAACAATCAATATAATATATTATATTCTTATATTATCTTGGAATACATTTGAAACCTATTTTTTTAAAACATATTCCAGCGTCATCGACGAAGAAGAAAATGATGATGATGAGGACACCGGAAATAATTGACGAAGAGGAAAGTGATAATGATGAGGAGACTGGAAATAATTCGTTATAACTTCCACAAGTCGGCGAGAATTTGAAGTAGGGATACTAGGGATACTAAGTTACTACGTATTAGAGAGAATTAGGGAATTTTCACTTTTGTTTTATGTTAAAATTAGGATGTCAAGTTACTGCATAAAATCGGCTTTGTTGAATCTGTCGACTTATGATTTTGAGGTGCAACTGCATCCGTCTGTTTTGAATGCCTTGAAAAGAAGTTTGTTGAATGAACCTAATGGATTTATGTGAAGGAAGAAAGCATTGTAGAACAGGAATATGCCAAGTAACACCAAAACACTAATTAGGTATAAAATATCGGAGCTATCTGCAAGATCTTCCAGAAAGTGGAATAGGCCAAGTAACACCAAAACACTAATTAGTTATAAATATTGGAGGTATCTGCAAGATCTTCCGGAAAGTGGAGGATACCCTTGTAGCTCAACAATAATTATAAGATTTTGTAATCGACAAATTTGGCAAGTATCCAAATTATACCTTATTTCAATTCATAATAAGTATAAGATTTTATAATATTGGCTACTATCCGAATTATACCTTATTTTATAAACGGCTACTTTTTGTGATGATTCCATTATTTATAGTGCATGAAAAAGTAGTCATAAATCACATTCATCACCATAGACACAGAACAATATACCATTTTAAATGGAAGAACATACCTCGACCATGGAAGCAAGGAGAAAGAGACGTATGCTTCTTAATGCAGCCACAAAAGCCAGGAATTCAACGACCATGAAAAAGGCAAAAATCAAACAAATTCATAAAAAGACCTGTAAGTTCACCTACTCAAAGTTATGTATGCTAAATACAAAATAGACTACTATATTTATAATTAATTAAAACTATAACATTTTTGGATGATTCCTATTATAATATTTTTTTCAATTACTTTCACAACATAGATAATCGCATCGTGGAAAATGGAGAAACAAGCAATCCGAGGGAAAAGGAAAACGAAAGTGAAGGTTGGTAAAATTTTTACAGACTTTCTTTGTTAATAGCATACATACTATAATATGTCACCAATTATAACTCATTTGTAACCACAACCAATACTATGTTGATGTCACGATAATGATAATAAGTGTACTGTCAAGTGACCTTTTCTCAACAACAAAAATTTATATCAACAAAAAGTTATTAATTTTGTTAAAAAGATATAATAATAATAATAATAATAATAATAATATATTTATATTAGTATTAATATACACAAATAATTACATCTTAACAATAAATACATTACTTTAATACCATAAAAAAATTAATAATATATAAACCTGTATATTTAAAAAATACCTAAAAATGTTTAAAAATACCTTTTTAGAGAACAAAATTAAAATGGAAGACATGATTTGATAATTCAAAAAATATAAATATAAATGTGTATATTTTACCACAGTATTTTTAGAGGATTTATATATGATATGATTAATTAAAAATAATTAGATTTTAAGTCACATGATATTATAACTTTTTAAAATTAGATATTAATATTAAAGGCTTTCTCTTACAAAATAATTTAATATTTTCATAAAATTATAAGTAATTTTTATATAGAAAATTCAATTTTCTTATAATAAATGGGATTTTTTTAATTTTTATTCATGAATTTTAAAGTTTGCCCTATATATTTGCAAAATAAAGACATTAATTGTTCAATATTAACAAGAAATGTCATCTTAAATAAAAAATAAAAAATAAAAACAAACAAATAATGTCATCATCATTAGTGGAATTTTAATATTCATCCGTTGCTATTCATTATTAAAAAACAATCCAATTAATAAAATTTAAAAATAACAATTCAATAAATAGTCATTAGTGCAATTTAAAAGAAATTATTCATATGTTTTGAATCCTTATGATATACAATTTTTTTTTATTACCTTGGGCAATACCGAAGCAACGAAGGAAAATTTGGCATATTAAAATCTACGTCAGTTACATATTGTTACATGTTGTTTACATATTGTTTACATAGGAAATAATAAAATTACACTATTTATTGGATAATATTTATTTAAATTTTATAAATTATATTTGCTTAACATTCAATAAGGTGTATGAAAAAGTTCTTTCTGTTTATATATTACAATGTTTCAAACACCCTCATAAAAGGAAATTTTGTTGCTATATATAATGAGTAAATGTTGCGATTGTTGGATATTAATAAGTTGAATTCATCCAAAGCGAGTTGATGGGAAGAATCTTTTCTTATGTCAGTATGAATTATTTTTTTGGTCCAATAAGTTTCAAAGGACAAGTACAATATAATGAGAGAAGAGGAAATCAAACATAAAACCTAACGTATCAATGACATCGGTCTTGACCAATGAGCTATGTGAAACTTACCGATTGTTATGTCTTTTATTAGGTAATTGCCTAATTGATACTACTATTATTTCAAAGTAAATCCCTTCCACCCTACCCCATCAAAGAACTTTATAAATCCATTATATATATATCACAAGCTTTTAACTAGGTTTATTAATTTGTATATTTGACAAGTTTTTTTCATAAAAAATTGAAATTCTTTGAATATGAAATATATAAAACATTTATAAGCTAAAACGTGATCCTTATTGATAAAAATATTAGTTATTACTATAAAGATTCATTTGTAAATAGATTAATAGCATATAAAAAACATTCAGTTGAAACTCTTACAAATTTTGTATGAGCTAACATGTATGTGTATTTATTAATATAGTTTTTCATCAATTATTTATACAAAAATTATGCATTTTAATATTTCAAATTAATTTAAAATTTACAATTTTGATAATGCTTTGATTTTATTTAATTGAAAACAAATAAAATATATATTCATTTTAATGTTTTCTTGACGACATGCATCACCAATTTCCGTGTTAATTCTCACAACACTTCATCAATGGAGAGTTAATCAACTAATTGTTCATGTTCTTGACCGTTCTGAAGCAAAATGTAATATGAAGAGAATTTTCTTGATTACAAAAGGGGAGTAAAACTTTACCATGGAAACAACCATCTTTAACGCTAAAATTAACTTATGTATTCTTTTCCTTTCTGTATTGACATATTTTTAATATGATAAATTGAAATTAGATTATATAATTTCTTCCTCTCTTTATTTCGAGTTATATATAATATCTAATTTCCCCTCGGCCTATGTAAATTAATATAAACTTACAAAAAATAAGTTTATTATATTCTACTATTTAAAATGAAAATAACTGCAATATCCACGCAACATTTCTAGGAATGTCAGGATCATATGAGCATTTATATCAATTTTATCCTCGCATACATATGAGCATCTCTGATTGATTCTTATTTTTCTAAGAAATTCATGCTAATATATCAATTTAATAAGACGATGTAATCTTGATCCTAGGAAAAATAAATACATGATTTTTACATAAATTATATTAAAATACATATAATGCGAACAGTGCTAAACTGATTGCCAATGCTAAAATGAAAATAATTATCTACAAAATAAGTAATAAGAGTCGACACACATTCTTACATTTTATTTTGGGAGAGTAAGGAGTTAATATCATTGATTACAATTTTCAAAAGATGTAAGACATATATACGCTAACTTAGTTTCATATCCATCAAGAAGAAAATTAGTAATTACAAAGGCTATATATGTTGAGGATACTTTTATATTGAGGATAAAACTCATATTTTATTGGATAATGACAATTATCCAAACAAAAAATGAAAAAAAAGGGACGAAATTCAAAAGACAACAAATTTTAGCTAAACAAAAAATAAATAAAATGAAATATCAAATACAAGCAAAATAATTTCTTAAATAAACATTTTAAAACAACCAAAAACACAATCATACAACATATTCAATATAGATAACGCTAACATACTGTTTGGGACATTCATCGAACCATACCTCTAGCAAACAAAGATTGTTTCTAATCATTTAAATTAATTATCCTACCCATTGTTATTAGTTGTTTAAGAGCCAACAGGTTGGGAAAGACTCCGTATATGTAAAGGTTATCCCATATTAAATATTAAATCAAATTATGAGGGCACTAGCCAGCTTAATGCTAAAACTAAACAATTAATGATCCCGTCATCGTGTAAAAATAGAGCAGGATGATCAAGCAAGCATTTCACAAACTTAAATGAACATTAAACACATTTCTTTTCCATTCCTTTTTTTTTTTTTTGGGAGGAGGGGGCACGAGAGGAAGCCACAGAGGGATAAATACTAAAATTCTCATTTTTCGAGAAATTCGAAAGATTTCCATCACATGACTCATGTCATCTAGAACATTCTCCTTCAGGATTGACACCAAAAGGCAAAGTAAGAAAGCAAAATGTAGACCTTTCCATAGTCTGTTCTACTATTTAAAGTCGTATTTATTTGATCAATATCCATAATCATAAAAAATGGTACATACTTATATGAAGGCTATCTCATCGGTGAATACAAATAAGACACTTTTAGATATAACACTCGTAAACAACTATATTAATTGTAACATTACACCTACAATATGTAGTATGCAGGAGTATCCAATATATGGACTTAGGTCCACCAACATGTATATGCATATATTGCGGAGCAATTATGTGGTATGAAGAGAGATTAAACAAGGCCAAAAATACAAAGAAACCTATGTTTTCATTGTGTTGTATGGAGGGCAAAGTCAAGTTACCTGTCCTTAAAGAGTGCCCTCCATATCTTCAACAACTTCTTGACTATAAAGGGGGCAAAGATCTGCAAAATTTAGGGAGCATATTAGAGCATATAATTCTATGTTCGCATTTACCTTTATCGGAGCCAAAGATGATAATGAGATAAACAAAGCACCAGGACCGTACGTCTTCGTAATCAGTGGAGAAAATTACCACAGAATAGGCTCCTTAATACCTCCTGCAAATGACAATCCAAAATTTGCACAACTTTATATATATGACACGGGAATGAGGTACAAAATCGAAAACGAGCTTTATCAAGAGAAGAAAAACATGGGGGCATTGACGACACAATCGTTTCAGGTTTGGTTGAGATGCTAAATGAGTTTAATCCCTTAGCACAAACATTTCGAATAGCAAGAGACATAATTCAACAGCTAAGTGACCAGCATCTACACATCAAACTAATAAGCAATAGGAACATAGATGCCGGGCAATATAACTCCCCAACAAAGCATCGAGAGATAGTCTGCTTTGATTGTCGGTGACATTGGAGAAGGCGTAGATAGAAAAGACATCATCATTCATCATTAAAAAAATGGTTTTCAACGTATCCGGGAGGACCATCCATCTTATATGGCACTTCAATATCCTATTCTCTTTCCCTATGGAGAAGATAGGTTTCATGATCAAATTCCATATAATGCCGATACCACAAGGAGAACCATAAAAAGAACATGTGTCATTATCGGAGAGTATTATGCGTACAGATTACAACAAAGAAATGGAGAAGGAACAACATTACGTCGTGGTGAAAGATCATTCCAACCATTCATGGTTGATGGTCAAACATCTATAGAAGTCAACAGATTGAGATACTTAAGATACAATCAGCCACAATTACGCACGTAACTCCTTCAAAATGTTTGTGATGCTCGTCACAAAAGGTGACCACATAGGAGCTGCAGTCGGAAAGCGTATTATCTTACCATCTTCTTTCACAGGAGGGCCTAGATATAAGTTCCAAAACTACCAAGATGCTATGGCTATTTGCAGGTGGTATAGAAACCCACATTTGTTTATCACATTTACGGCAAACCCCAAATGGCCGTAAATCCAATACATGCTAAACTATATAGAAGGTCAAAGACCGGAGCATAGACCTGATATAGTTGCAAGATGTTTCAAGCTTAAATTGGATCAAATGATGAAAGTCCTCACCAAAGACAACCACTTTGGAAAAACAAGGGCAGGTAACTACAAAGACAATAATCTATTCTTTAAAATTCATTTAATCATTTCATGAATATGGATACAAACTATATATTAAAACTTGACTAACACTCAAGTAACATCTTCTAATAGCTGTGTACACAATCGAATTCCAAAAAGAGGTCTCCCACATGCACATATACTTCTTTGGTTGGAAACAAGTACAGAACATGGTAATCCAAAATTTATAGACAACATTATCTCAACTGAAATTCCGGACAAAGACGAAGAACCTGAGTTGTATGATACAGTTTCACAATTTATGGTGCATGGCCCATGTGGAAACGGAGTTAAGCATGCTGCTTGCATGTCAAATGGTATATGCACAAAGAAGTTCCCCAAGGCTTATCATTCGGAGACCACATCGGATGAGAATGGATACATTGTCTATAGACGAAGAGATAACAAAAGGTAATCATAAAACAACACATTCTTCATTATACCAAAGAAACTTTATAATTGTATCTTACTCTTTTTTCTTAAAAAATGACTCAGGGTTGTGATTAAAGGAGACTTCCAGCTTGACAATAGATATGTTGTACCATTCAATTACAAACTACTTCTTATGTTTAAAGCACACATAAATGTTGAATGATGCAATCAATCCAAGGCCATGAAGTACCTATTTAAGTACATTTCTAAAGGACTAGATAGAGCAACAATGGTGATTAAAGATAATGTCACACTACATAATATCACCAACAATCAAGCAATCAAGGATTTTGATGAGATCAAAATGTATTTGGATTATAGATACCTATCTCGCATGCGAAGTCGCTTGGAGAATATATCAATTTGATATACATTTTCGAACGGTAGGAGTAACCAGAGCTTCAACTACATTTGTCGAGTCAACAACCAGCTACCTTAAGTGACACAACCAAACTACAAAACTTTCTTTCCAAACATGGAATTGAAGATACCATGTTTACGGAATGGATGAAGATGAATAGTATATGTAGTGAAGCCAAGAAGTTGACATATGCTAAGTTTCCAAAAATGTTTGTTTGGAATGAAAAAAGAAAAGTGTGGACACCACGCAAACAGAGGTATTTGTCTTGGAAGAATAGTGTACGTTCATCCAACTGTGGGAGAAAAGTATTACCTAAGAGCGTTGTTAAACTCAACAAAGGGGCCTACTAGCTATGAAGACATTAGAACAATGAATGGAGTAGTGTACCCAACATTCAAAGAAGCTTGCTATGCACTTGGACTTCTAAATGATGATAAAGAGTGGAATGATGCTCTACTTGAAGCAAGTCAATGGACATCCGCTTCCCAATTAAGACAATTGTTCGTTACTATTATACTCTTCCGTGAAGTCTCCGACACACTGCAATTTTGGCAAACAAATGAAAAGTTGTTATCGAAGATATCTTATACAAGAAGAGGAGACTATTCAAACACCCGGATCTTATCCTTTCGGATGAACAAATATATGCTTTCCGCTTGGTTGAGATTGAAAAAATACTCAACAAGAATGGTAAGAGCTTGAGTGATTTTGAAGGTCTACCACAACCCGACTTAGAAGAAATAAAGCACCTGGACAACAAACTCATTCGAGAACAATTAATTTATGATGTCCATGAGTTACGTGAACAACATGATCAATGGAAAAAATCTTTGAATCAGCGAACAACTAGAGGTATATGAGTCTGTTATATACCATGTCACAAACAATAACGGTGGAGTGTTTTTTGTTTATGGGCATGGAGGCACTGGAAAAACCTATCTATACTCCACAATAAGCTGCAAAGTTGAGAAGTGAAGGGAAAATTGTACTCACTGTCGCTTCCTCGGGTAAATTATATAGTAATATAATAACTATATCCAAACAATTCAACTCCACAAGTCTCAATTACTAAATAATACACCTATCATGCCTTAACCGCAATCTACTAAAAGATGCTACAAATATAAATATAATGAAGATGTTTTGCTCTTTAAAACAGTATCGCTTCTTGATTGAGACCAAGCACATGTGGGATACGACCTAAAAGTCGGTTGGCTGAAATGTTATGTCAAACATCACTCATTATATGGGATGAAGCACCTATGGATCACAAACATGCATTTGAAGTCTGTGGACAGAACTTTAAGAGACATTATGGGTTTGAAAAACAATGAGTTAAGATCAAAGTTATTCGGAGGAAAGACATTGCTTTTAGGGGGTGATTTTAGACAAGTCCTTCCGGTGATCACTAAAGGAAAAAGACAAGATGTGGTCCAAGCTGCAATTAACGAGATCATATATATGGGATAACCGTCAAGTGTTTATGCTAACAACTAACATGCGAGTCCGTGATGAAACAATAAATGGAGAAAAAGATGTTGTAAGACAACAATTTAATAAATAGGTCTTAAACATTGGAGATGGTTTAGTTGAATCAAAAGCTCGAGATGGAGAAGGAGAAGCCACATGGATAAAAATACCAGAAAAGCATATCCTTGAGGACGAAGGCGACCCAATCAGCGAAGCATCGTCAACGATACTTACCTGCATTTTCAAGATCATTGGCAAGATGATACATACCAAAAAGAAAGAGCCATATTGACTCCATTAAATGAAACTGCTGATGAAATAAATGAATACATTTCAAGCTGCATACAAAATCAAGAACAAGTGCACAAAAGTCACGATGAAATATGCCCGGGCTCGATGGATGCATGTGAACAAGAATGTTTTCTCCCTACTGAATATCTCAACACATTGAACTTCTCAGGACTTCCAAACCATATCCTAAAGCTCAAAGTCGGCCTTCCAGTTATGTTATTGAGAAATATAAATCCGGGACAAGGACTTTGCAATGGAACAAGATTGTTGATAACTCACTTAGGAAGATATATTGTAGAGGGAAGTATCATATCGGGAAACAAAGTCGGTTCCAAGGCCATTATCCCAAGAATAGTTCTCTCATCAAGTGATCCAAAGTATCCATTTGTAATGAAAAGAAGGCAATATCTTTTGAAGGTATGTTATGCTATGACTATCAACAAGAACCAAGGTCAATCGCTAAAAAAGTCGGATTATACCTCCCAAAACCAAGTGTTCAACCATGGACAACTATATGTAGCGGCCTCTAGAGTCACATCACCGGATGGACTAAAAATCCCGATAAGGGAAGACGACATCAATTACAAAGGACATACAAGAAACATAGTGTACAAAGAAGTCTTCAATAACATACCAAAGGTAAGGGAAAAAAAACAAAACTCGAACTCCACCTTTATTATATAGAACACAATTTAAACGAAATTCTATATAGGATGATTCCAAAATACCACATGTAACATTAAATTCCAATTCCAAACATATATATACATATCACAAAAGAATATTAACCATATTCTTCTTATGCGAGGATCCGGACAACATGCAATTCAAGAAAGAAGAAGTAAACATCCGAGGTAAATATTCTAACACCGAAGAAAGAACAATTCTAATTCTCCTTAATAATATATGCAACTCTAATTCTTCATAATAATAGTTGAGATGGAAGACACCTATAATTCTAGATCCAACATAAAAATATTATAAGCATTTTCATTAAAACTCCATATAATTTTTGCTTTTTAGGCACTTTTATGTATACAAATGGAAAAGTTGAAGAGAGAGAGAGAGAGAGCCACAGTGAAAATAGAGGACAAGAGAAGGGATTACAGAATGTTATATAAAGTTTTTGAAACTTAAACAAAAGTGGGTAATGATATTCATAAGTCTTCAAATATTTAATTTATAATATATAATAATGTTTTTATTGGGGATGAAAAATACATTTTTAGTTATTATATTCAAATTCCATGATATATATTTAAAATATACAACTATGTATTATAAAATTTGTATATCATCATTATTTACATACATAATTTAATTATATACAATGCGTAGCATGAGCTAAAGTACTACATTTTTAAACAATAATGTTACACTTTTGCATCAATCATGACATTTGCCAACATTTTAGTTTTGATCAAAGACATTTGTCTAAATTTCACATTTACACATTTTACATACTTTATTCAAAACCAATCACAATATAGAATATTCCTACTCTTTTTTTTTGACAGCGAATATTCCTATTCTAAAAATTCAAAATTATTTTAATCTACTTGGCCGGTCAAAATAATATTCAATCCAATCTCCTTTTTATAATTTAATTTGAAAAACAAAACAAATTTAATGTTAATAAAATATATACTGTAAATTTATTTTGAGTTATATTTTTTTAAAACATATAACTTCAATTACAACATGAACTCGAAATTAAAGAATCAAAGTACGTCGATTCCCAGTGATAACCGACAAGAAATTCAATTGCCTGTCAAGATTCAATGATGACATATTCAAGGTAAAATATTATCTTTTATGTCAATGATATAGGTTATCTCTTATATCCAATAAAACAAAAATTATGATCAGTTTTCAATGCTAGAACCTATTGTGGATAAAAAATACATTTATAGTTACTATATTCGAATTTAATGATATATACAATTTTAAATCTACAATTGACAACTTTGTTTCACTCACATTATATTTTATTGACTTAAAATACTACTAATTCAAACATTCAATTACAATATCGATGTTTACATAAATGATTTAATTATTTCCCGTGCGTAACACGGGTTAAAGTACTAGTGAGTAATGATAGTGAGACGAGAGCATAAAAGTATTTCTTATCAGTCTATTCTTGAATTGATGATCTATCTACTGAGTTATTTTTTGTTTGGAGATTACAAATAACTTGAATCCAATTAAGGACATGATATTTTAACAGATTGTCAGACTAACAACACATTCAAAGAACAAATTTAG
The DNA here is from genome assembly GCA_021018815.1 of Talinum fruticosum. NCBI lineage: Eukaryota > Viridiplantae > Streptophyta > Magnoliopsida > Caryophyllales > Talinaceae > Talinum > Talinum fruticosum. The sequence goes on along the minus strand of JAITYX010000052.1, from coordinate 4,400,769 downwards.
ATGTCAATGATCTTTAGTTTGTCTCTAGTATGCAGCATCCCCTTCAACATTATCCAGAAATAAAAACTATATTTTGGTATTAAACTACTTCATACATATTATGCCATTAAATTAAAATATAACGATTATGACAATTAATTTTAATAACGATTTTCAAGACCTTTTGTCCTTTAAAAAACCTAATATCCATTTCCTTTCAGTTATTAGATGTTGTTCAGGAATAAAAATTCCATTTTTCTAATTTTTTCGAGAAGCTAAACAGAGCGGCCTTCTCAACAGAGCTCTCAAGTCTCAACTCTCGACCAGTAGGCGCTGCTTCTCTCTCTCGCCCCCGTCTTCCTCCCTGAACCGGCCTCTCCTCCCTCGTCTGGTCTCCAGTGTCTCCTTAGACGAGAGGGAGAGAGAGAGAGAGAGAGTGGGTCAGTTTCCGAAAGGGGGAAAATGTCTGATTTAGACCTGCAAATTGAACAACTGAAGAGGTGCGAGCCCTTGAAGGAATCCGAAGTGAAAGCACTTTGCCTCAAGGCTATGGAAATTTTAGTCGAAGAGAGCAACGTTCAAAGGGTTCACGCTCCTGTCACTGTAAGTTTCCTTTAATTGGCTCAGGCATTACATTGGTTTTGCTCATTCTAGCTTATTGAACAATGGGCATCCCCCTCCCCCCAAAAAAGATGAATCTCTTGCCAGATTTGTGGTGTTTCTTGCGGTGATTGCAATTTTTACCCATGTTATTGCAACTCTTGTCGTTGTATTTGATGGTGGAAAGAGAGATTGAGCGTTGAGGATGTGTGGAGCGTCCAAGTTGGGCATCAATGGCGACTACATTAGCCATACCTGCAAAATGAGGATAATTGTTTTCGTTCGTCTTCAGACGGGGAAAAGGAATCAAATTGAATCTTTTGATATTAAGGATTGGGTCTGTGATTCTTAGTCAATTGTTGGCCTACTCTCTTGTTGGCTCCCCAGCGCCCCACCTCCCCCCCAAAACCCACAAAAAGGGAGAAATCCTCATTGTGGGCAGAGTTATGGCGGTTTCTTTGATAATTGAAGATAATACCCATAGTTTGCCGTTCACTTGATGGCATGACCCGGGTTGGGTCAAAGGACTTGAGAACAAATACGAGGAAGAACAGAAGAAGTAGGGAAATGGAAATCGGATGATTCAGAAGGAAAGAGAAGATAAGGTGATGACTAGGGTGGGGGAATTGGGAGGACGATAGAAGGGAAGAGGAGATAATTTAGAGAAAGAGGTGAAACTAAATTATTATATTTTCTTGTTATCTCATTACAACTCCATCTGGATATTGTTAGTGCTTACTTCCCTAGTTGCCAACTCTAGTACAATTGCATGAGTACTGCACCTCGTACTAGAATACTAGAAATCCTATCTAGGGTCATGACAATTGATGTGCTATGATTATACCTTGACCTGTGTTCAATTTAGTCATAGTTATATGTGTACTAGGATGCAGATCAAGTAGGTTTTACTGCAATCTTCATGAAAAAACTTTACTAAGAATCACTATCATCAACGTGTGCTTTGGGCATGATACAGCCATGACAATGTAATTTATGTTTATTGAGCAAAAAGATGCCTCACATTTGCACATACGTTTGATAAATGAGTTAGATGTTTATTTTTATACTGATTTTTCCCTTTGTGCTATGCGGCTACCTTATAGCTTTCTAGATGTTTCTCCATCTACTAATCTGATCTTTCATTCCGAGTCATGTTTTGTGAAACTTTTGTAGAAATTACAGAGGTGGAAGGATGCTTTTGGTCCTTAGGGACTAAGAAGATTGAAACAAGCTGGGAAGCTTAGAGATCGCTTGGGTAGAAGAAAGTGCTCAGTCTGTAAAGACTTGAAAATATGTTGTATTAAGAGCACTCGCTTTAGTGGGGAGATAACTTCCTTTTTGTTCGGGATAGGGGTGTATTCGACCCGAGCCGAGCCCGAACTCCGCCGGGCTCGAAGCTCGGCTCGTGAGTATCATTTGTAGCTCGAGCTCGGCACAATCAAGCTCAAGCTCGGCTCGCCAAAAGCTCGAGCCCAAGCTCGGCTCGTCATTGGCTCGTCAAAAGTTTCTATTAAACTTCGTTTTTAGGTTCAAAGTCACCCTTAATATATACTTACTATAAAAACATAAACTTAAATTTAATTGAGACTCTTTTTCTCAACAATCACAATATACCACTTAAAAAAATAGTATAAAACATAAATAAAACATTTGACGCTTTGATAATGAAATACAAATTACTAAAAACCCCGAATTTTAATTTAAAATCCATGTAACAATAACATCTATCATTCACTAAAAAAATAAGGCTCTTTATTTCACATTTCCAATATAGCAAAATGTCATCAAAGTGGGCACGTCGATCCTTCATTAGACATTGGAAATATGAACTCTTGAGGTTGATCGTCTTCTTTTGACACCCGAGAAGGGGAGACAAATAAAAGTTACAACTATATCATTAATACAATTTTATTTTAATTTATACTTTAAATTGAAAAAAACTACCTTTCTCTTCTTTTTGTGACACCATGTAGATGACGGAACCAATCACCTCCACATATCAAAGCTTCCACCGTTTTAGGATCTAACAAGCTACGATATGGATCAATCACTCTACCTCCTGCACTAAATGTTGCTTCCGAAGCCACTCGTTGTAATGGGTACAAGCAAGTATATCAGCAGACCATTCGACACAAAACTCCATACTTCTCTTGACGTTGTTTCCACCAACCGAGAATGTCAAATGAATGAACTTCGTGGCTGTCATTGTATAACTACCTTCCTCAAAATATGAATCCAAATCATACTTTCGAGGTTGTATTACTTTTTGAGTAGCCACTCGTTGCAGGAGAGAGTTCATTGGATCAATCATATCGTTTCCCATACAAGATCTTGCCTCACTTTCCCCAACATCCTCAACACAAAAACTCATTTCCGAAGCATACTCGGAGTAAAGCTCATACAAAACATCCCTTACTTTTTTAATATTTTGTTGAACTTCATGTGGAGGATACAAACTTGGGAATGTCAATTCAATAGCCCCCATCTTTAGTCTAGACTCTAACACTCGCTGCTATAGACATAAGTAAGTTGCATTCACTCCAATATTTATCAAATTTATCCTTAATCTTCCCTACAAAGGAACAAATGAAATCATCTCGCTCAATATCGATGTTTATCTAACAATTCTTTTATCGTACTCACATAAGAAAGAAATAGATTAGATGTTGGATATTCGACCCGAAATAATATCGATGGCGATTTAAAAACTTTTAAAATGGGAATCAGCTTTCGCACATTCTCCCAACCTTCATCACTAGGAAGGTATTCGTAACTAGGATCTTGCTCAGCAAATCTGGGAATACATCCTTAAACTTTAGTGCGAGTTGTCAACATATCATAAGTAGAATTCCATCGTGTCTTGCTTTCAAGAACCAACTTCCTCTCGGATATTTGCAATCTGTTGAACAATTTCATCGAACAGTTTCATTCTTGCGTCACTTCCAGCTTATATAATCAACACTATCATGGACATTTTCAATCACATCTTTTATCTCTTGAAGTCCATGTTGAACCATAATGTTTAAAATGTGAGCTACACATCTAACATGAAATAATTTACCTCCACATGGTAACTTCCTACTCCTTAAGATGGTATCTTTCATGATCTTTATGCAACTATCATTAGTTGTAGCATTATCAACCGACACGGTAAATACCTAAAACAAAATAAATCAAATATTAAATTTAAAAATAATAGAAAAAAATTATAAAATAAAAAAATTAAGCTAAATGTTCAATAGACAGAGAGGTAAAAACCTACCTTGCTATCAACTTCCCATTCTCTTAAACCTTTCATGATAGCATCTGCTATTTGCATCCCACGTCGAGGAGGAGGTAAGTGAACAAAATTTAAGACACACTTCGTAACTTCCAATTAGTATCAACCCAATGACCAAGTGACAACCATATACTCAATCTTTTGAGGCTTCGATTTCCACAAATCAGTAGTTATGGAAACTTTCTCAACATTTCTCAAGGTCACTTTTAATTTCTTCTTCTCAATATCATAAGTTTGCATACAATCCACTTTTCCATTTTGACGTGAGATCTTTTTCCATTCCGGACGACCTTCTCTCATCATCAAATTAAACCCTTCTTCTTCTAAAATGGAAAATAGATGTTCATGCATGAGAATCCAATGTGCTGCACGTTCCCTCATTTTGGCCATATCAAGTTTCCCATCATGCAAAGAAGAAATCATTTGATTTCCATTAGCATCACATTCATCAATAGCCACAAAGTTAATTCTTTTCTGGTTTCTTAAATTCTCCTGTCTTTGCAAACAAACACCTATGTGTCTATGCAAATGACTTGTTGGCCCCCTTTTGTATATGTGAATTTTTCTTACAGAGTGCTTACAACTGGCCCCTTGAGGCTTGCGATTAACCATATTAATTTCCATATCATCCCAAACTTTTGATGTTCTCTTTCTCTTTAGTACTTTGAAAGTACCTGAATCATCTTCTCCTTGTTCCTCTATTGGCTCATCGTTAGAAACACGTTCACTATCGTCAAAATTCACTTCATTTTCAATATGCTCAGCTTCCATATTACTTTCTTTTGAAGCTAATGCATCGTCATTATTTGTCGACATTTTTGCACTCGCTATGCACAAGATATATACGTATGTAAGTAATTATCAATATTATCCAAGAAGTCCAATTTTAAAAACACACTAATCATCCCAATGTATGATTTTACAGAACCAAAATAATTTTTAATAATTATTTCCTGATTATAAAGAATAATTTAACACTAAGCCATATATTTTTCACTTTTCATTTTTTGGACAGAATTTAACTTGAACTTCCAAATGGCATAACTTTTAATTCTGATATTGGATTTTGATTAATGAGCACAATATAGAAAGGTATAAGTGTTGCCTACAACTTTTACTTTATGATAAACAGCAAACAAAAATTATAAGTACCATAAAAACTCAAATTTATCACATGGGTCAGCTTCAGTCATAAATTGCGCAGTCACGGGAGAAAATTAATAACTCTCTCGATTTAAGTCCAAATTAATCAATTCAAAAACTAAAATATGGAGAGCATATAAATCTATCTATCATATTTTTTTGAAATTTTTAGACGATTATATAAATTATGGCGAAATTTTAAAATTAGAGAATTTCAGGTTAATTTTCTGGTTCTCCTAGAATTTATAAGTTATGCATAAATCAACCTCTTTCAATCATAAAACCCACGAAAATCTTTCATAAATAAGTCCTAATAATAATTTTCACCCTTTGAAGAACCCAAATAATTTTTAATAATTATTTCCTGATTATAAAGAATAATTTAACACTAAGCCACATATTTTTCACTTTTTATTTTTTGGACAGAATTTAACTTGAACTTCCAAATGGCATAACTTTTAATTCTGATATTGGATTTTGATTAATGAGCACAATATAGAAAGGTATAAGTGTTGCCTACAACTTTTACTTTATGATAAACAGCAACCAAAAATTATAAATACCATAAAAACTCAAATTTATCACATGGGTCAGCTTCAGTCATAAATTGCGCAGTCACGGGAGAAAATTAATAACTCTCTCAATTTAAGTTCAAATTAATCAATTCAAAAACTAAAATATGGAGAACGTATAAATCTAGCTATCATATTTTTTTGAAATTTTTAGACGATTATATAAATTATGGCAAAATTTTAAAGTTAGAGAATTTCAGGTTAATTTTCTGGTTCTCCTAGAATTTATAACTTATGCATAAATCAACCTCTTTCAATCATAAAACTCACGAAAATCTTTCATAAATAAGTCCTAATAATAATTTTCAACCTTTAAAAGTTCATTAAGTTAACCAAGAACAAGAAACATAATAAAAAGTATGAGCTTTTAGGGTTTTTACCTTCAAAGAAAGAGAATTAATCGAAAAGTGATACTTCTATCTTCACTAATCAAGATCTGAAAATTTAATCATAAAAAAGATAAGAGTTGCTAAAGTGCAGCAAGAAAAGATTAAAATTCTTTTACAATAATTATTTTAAAATTTAGAAAAAAATCCTAATTATACAAGAGCAACTTACCAAGAATAAACAAGAGAGGCAAGAGGAGATTGGCGGTGGGCGGCGGCGGAGCGCCGGAGACGGCGGGCGGCAGGACGCCGGAGATGGCCGGGCGGCGGTAAGGGGAGAGAGAGAGAGTGAGGCAATGTGAAAGAGAAGAAGAGGAATGAAAGTACTTGCTATTTTTTTTAGAAGATATATATATTGATTTTTAGATAATATACATATAAAGGATAATAAAATTATATATTTGCTGATTTTAAAAGATTTACATGCTGATTTTTAGGCAATCATATCAAAAAATAATAAAATTATATATATATATATATATATATAAACCTAATATGTGTATTATGACTAAATAAAATGATTTTATTTCATTAAAGTTTTAAAAGGTATAAATATATAATGAATTAATTGAAGGAGGAGGAGAAAAAGTTACAAAGCTCTAACCAATTTTACGGCTTATAACCACTAGTGGTCACAAAACATATGGTCCAAAATGGACCAATTTTACGACTTATAACCACAAAATTTTTTTATTTATACAAAAAGTAAACTAGATTAATGTGAATCATATATTCCTTATCAACATTTTATCTATCTTGATTCCGGGTTTTCATGTATATAAATGTTAGTAATTGGTAAACAAAAGTTGTAATAGATTAGGTATAACCAAATGCTTTACTTAAGAAATATAAATCAAAATAATTATGCTAAATTAAAAAATTTAAATTAATTGCTAGATCGGTGATGAAAAAAGAAGTTCTTCACATACTAATCTCCACAAATTTTAGCTCATTTGTTTCAATTTGTTTAGGTTCATTTGTAATTAGCTTGTGTAAGCTCGACGAGCCGAGATTGTTTAGGCTCGTTTGGTAGGCTCGTTCGGCTCGTTTGCTCGGCTCGTTTACTCGTTCGTTCGTTCGGCTCGTTTATAATGGGCTCGTGTAGGCTCGGCGAGCTTACGAGCTCCAACATTGCAAGCTCGAGCTCGGCTCGGATAACTATCTAGGCTCGGCTCGGGCTCGTCACAAGCTCGGCTTGGCAAGCTTTTATACGAGCCGGCTCGGCTTAGGTACACCCCTAGTTCGGGAAAAGTGATAGACATCATGTACCAATTTCATTGCAACCTCCAGGATGCTAATACAAGGAGTAAATCACTCTTGTGAGCTGATTAAATTTTCTTTTTGATTCTCTAGCTTCTCAATGAGTATCAAAGTTGGGATGAAACAGATTTGTTTTTAGGAGTATCCGTAGAATGGGAGTAATGCATTGCCACTATAGCCTCTTACTCTCTAACTTCTCCATGATACCGATGTCTCTTACTTTTATTCTTTCGACGGAGATCCAAATCCCAATACATTCTCCGAGTGTCCCTCCTTTGGATGGATGGCAACTCCATTTACTGAAGTCTTCCTTTTTTTATGATGCCAATTTCAGAGAGTGAAAATTCTCCGTATCTTGGAAATCTTTCTTTCAACATCTCACCGATGATCCCGAACTGGAAAACTTTTGTCGTTCAAATGTTTCTCTGTATTACCACTTGCCTCAGCATTATTAGTTTAGAGTAAACAAGCTAAATATTACTTGGTCTACGTGATGAGCGTTGTAAAACTTAGTGTTGATGCTTCATATCCGATTCAAGGTCTTTAGAGGGGAGAAGGGGATGGAGATCCTTTTGGAATTTTTGGAGATGCTTTTGGGATTTCTTGGAGTGTTTGAGTGGAGGTGGATTATATTTATGATCATTCAGGATCAATATCTCCAAAAAGGTCTCGGGATAGATAAGTCTATGTTTAGCTCGCTAGGTTTGTTTGTGCGCAAAGTCTTCCATTTCATCTCTCAGTAATCGATTAGCACAGAAATAGTGAGGCTTTAGTTTATTGATTGTTTTGATTTGGAAGTCATATCTCTGACATGTCCCCTCTTTTTTTTTCTATTAATATATTTCACTTTTCTAACCAAAAGAAATCCATACCAACCACAGGTTGTATTGGGGTGCCCTTGACCCTTGTAGTCTGAAGCATGATGCCCTTTATATTGATGTGATGATGTCTTTATGTGGTAGGTTGTCTTTCGGAATCACACATTTTAACATTTCTGGTGATGCACGAGCTGTCATTGTCTTATATAATTTCATGTATGAGAACATGCTTATGATTACAATATTGCAAGCTTAGTTTTAAAGTGGGCATAGGTGCCAGGAATTTGCCTATGCACCGCAGCTTGCCCTTAGTGACAGAGACCCTGTGACGCTACAAGGCAGCCTGAAACTTTGAGATTCTTCTTCTTCTCATAGAGTTTTTGAAATCAACCTGAGCATGAAAGCACCAAAATTTCTTGTCATGTAATTGTATTTTGAGCAAAGGTGCTTATTTAATAGTATGGAGTGACTTCTAATTCAACCTTGGAATCTCTGGATTAATTTAAAATATTCTGTCGTTTTTCTTTAATATTTTATTTTGTTATGTTCTGATTTTTGCATGATAAAAATTAACTAATTTTTTAATATTATATCAATTAGTTTCATTAAAAAATACCCAAAAAAAGAGATTACTCCTTTCTCATGTAAATTTCTTTTTCAAAGCCAACCCCAATTGAAGATATGTATTTCTATGATATGACTGCTATTATATAACTTTTTTGCACAAAACATGTTTTGTGTTAACTTTTAAAAAAATTGTGCTCCTTGGATCCATTATGAGTGGAGCCCAGGACCCTTAGCACGCATGTCATAGTTGATTCCTTGAAATTATTCACTTGCCTTTTCAATGCTTAGCTCCTTCGTAGTTTCTCTTCCTTTTGCTATGATAACTGTTTTAAAATCATTTAGATACTCAATTAGTATTTTGTTTATTTATTTATTTTTCATGTATTCAAAACATCCTATCTGCTTGCCGCAGTTAATGTTGCATAAGGTTGGACTTCCATAGCATGATTTAGTGAGATTCATATTGCACTGCTTCTTTTTATTTGGGAATACTGATAATATTTCTCATTGCTTTTTCTTCATTGCACAGATATGCGGTGATATTCATGGACAGTTTTATGACATGAAAGAGCTGTTCAAAGTGGGTGGGGACTGTCCCAAGACAAATTACCTTTTTCTCGGGGATTTTGTGGATAGAGGATTCTACTCTGTCGAGACCTTCCTTCTTCTGCTTGCCCTTAAGGTATTTTTCCAAGTTCAAAGCCTCTTGGTACCAGGTTTTTAAAAGCTGAGAAGTCAGACACATCATTACAGCCACATAAGTTTGTACTAGATAGTGCTCTTTTATTTTGTAAATGACGCGTCTTTAATTTATTTGCTTGTTGAGTGTTGACATTTTGAATTTACATCTGAATGTACCCTTAAAAATTGATGAATTCTAGCACTACGTGATGCAAATCCAAATTGAGGAGGGTTCAGTAATAAATGCAAGAACAACATTTCACAAACTGAGCTAGGTTTCCTTCTGTGTTTTTCATGATGAATACTACATTGTTTAGGACAGTGTTTTACTTGAGCTCTATAATTACTCTAAAGAGATACCTCCTATTTTATTCCTGTTGCCTCCATTTCTATGACTTGACATTATGTGACTTACTGGAGTTTTACTCATGAACAAGAGATTTCAAAGGGTTCGAGTTGGCCCAGTTGGACGTATTGGCAGTTATGTTTTATCATATATTGAAAATTTACATGAGAAAGGAAATAGAATGTAATGTCTGAAGGATATGACAATTACACAAATAAGACAAAGTGTGTATGCACTGATGGGAAACGATTGCATCAAATTAAGCAGGAGGATCCATTTGTTTGGGAAAATCTTCAGAATCTAGTCATTGTGGGCAATGGAAAAGTAAATTATCAACGTCTTCAAAATAGCTTTTTAGGAGTAGTTTTCTTGAAACGGTTTCTGTGGAATTTCGTAAGTGTTTGTTAACACATTAGAAAAGTACTTTTAAAAAATAGAAACTGTTTACTTGGTTTTGCTGCTGTGAAAGCCTCGTATTAGATAACCAAGTTCATTTTTTTAAATATAATTTTGCAATTTATAATTACCGTTTTTCCTCCTCTTTTTATATATTGGGTTACTTTCTTTTCGTGAGCTTTATAAAATAACTAGATTGAATTCTATGCAGGCAATAAAATCTGATTATCAATTGTTACTCATTTTAATATTGGTGAATAAAAAAATTTGATATCAATATTACTGTCCGATATTTCATCTCAATTCAAGCAAAAAGCAAATCTCTTAGTAAAAGCTATGAAATATCAATCCTAAAATACCTCAAGGCTCAAGCTGTCAAGCCCCCAAAGTATCAATGAAGATCTTATAATGTTGATTGATAAGACTAATATTAGAAAAATCATATCAAAACTCCGCAAATAAATGTGTTCTGGAATTTCAAATCCACAGACAATAATTTGATCCAACCAATTTCGTTTTTCTATGATTTCCCAACCGTCCATGAACGGATGAGTGTGAAGAATTAAAGCCTGTAATTTGAGGGGAAAAAGAAAAATAGGGTCTGTGTATATCAAAGAAGAGAGAGAAAAGGAGATAGAGAGAGAGGGGGATGGGTATGGGTAACTGCTTGTTTCTCTTGGTAAATGAACTGACTTTTTTTAAGAAAAAAATAATCGACATTGGGGAATTTTTCCTAATTAGATATGGGGAACTAGGTACCCAGAATAAAATTTCAATAAAAGAAGTCATGCCGTCCGGGAAGCTAGAATGTGAGGCTACAAATTGTAGCTTCCGTTTCTGAAGCTCTGAAAGTTGTTTGAGATATAGGGTGTTTGGCCGAACTCTAGCTTCTGACCCTAGAAGCTTGTTCGAACAGGCACTGTCTCATCCAATGTTTTGACAGGGAATATATTTCTTTGGAAATTATAGCATCTTTCTCTTACCAGAAATTTTAAGAAAAGCCTCACGTTCTTTCTTTGTTTGTTTCAATGGAGCTGAAAAGAGTACTGTTAGGCAATGTTCCACTGGTGCTTTATAATCCACATTTTCTTAAAAAAATTGTTGATTAGTTGCTTGAAGTTCCTTCTTGTGCTCTTATCAGAATCCAGGAAATTAATCTAAGTGTGTTTTTTGTCCATTTCTTGTTGCTATGTCAATCACTCTCAACTAAGACTCTTGGTGCACTCATACATGCATCACCAAGGTCTTCTTGTCTGTGCTTGGAGCCATCTGATATTTAAGATTTATTCAAATGGATGTGTTTTTGATCATTTATCACCCCCCTAAAGCACAAAAAGAAAGGAAAGGAATAGAGGAAAAGAAAATAGGTGATAGAGAAAGGGTGGAGGTTTCAGTTTCTCTCCCTTCTCTCTCTCATCTCATGGTTTTGTCCGGAGACTAACTATTTGTGTAACTGTAGGTAAGATATCCAGATCGGATAACACTGATTAGAGGGAACCACGAGAGCCGTCAAATTACTCAGGTTGTACTTTGTCATATCTTGTTTTTTCTTGCTGATGAAATTGCTGTGGTAAGTTGCTGATTTTCCTTCAGTTACCAGGTTTATGGCTTCTATGATGAGTGCCTCCGCAAATATGGCTCTGTGAATGTATGGAGATACTGCACTGATATATTTGATTACTTGAGGTATATATCTTTGTTGAGATAGAGTCTAGGACTGCTGCTGGGAGTGCCCTTTTTTTTTTATGGGCTGATAATACTGAGTGCTGATTTGAATATATGCACACCATTGTTAATTGCTCTTCTTGGCAATGCATTATGGGGGATCGCGGGAGTTATCTCTATCTTGATAATTTTTTTATCATTTGATGTATACAACTGTACTCATAGATGTTGCTGTTTTAGGCTTCTTGGAACAAGTACTCACTTGTTTCACTCAGATGTTTGTCTCTGTTCTAGCCTCTGGGCCATCGCTAAATTATTGTCTCTTTAATCTTGCTCTGTGGTGTGATATAGTACTTCTCAGTGCTTGTTCCTTTTCTTTCAACACAAATTCTGAAAAATAAGCTAATTGGGAAAAATGAGAAGTTTAGAGCAATGCATTGACACGGTTTCTTTATCTTCCTTGTTTTTTGGGGGGGCTGGGGTCAGTTTCGGCTGGATGCACGACCAGTTGTTCCTGGCTCCCTGCAAAGAAGCTAAAAACCATGTGTCTGTCATACCCTTTTTTCATTGGGGGGGAGCAGGGTTGGGAAGTTTAGTTATTGAACTGTGTAAATGTTGTCAAGATCTATGTTGCTCGGACGTGGGTATAGCTGTCCAATATGGATACATGCCCAAGCGTTAGACACAGCTATTTTCAAGAAAATTTGTAGACTTAGTTGTATTAATTTGAAGTGTTAGGTAATGTATCCTTGTTCGAGTGTCAATGGTCCAACACTGGTATGGTAAGGTAAAATGAAGAGTCAGAGTGGCATAGGTCAAGATTGACGAATAAATCTACGTCATACGTATCTAGAATCTTCAACCTTCAAATCCCTGATGATCTGCATTCCCAAACTGCGCAATGTGTGCACTGCAATCCTGATATGAGGCCTAAGGAAGTTTAACTTGACAGTATACCACTTTTCGTTGCTGCAATCTGCTATCTGGGATCTTGATTTTTGCCACCATGGTTGATCTAGTTGAGCCTGAGCTTATCTACTGTGCATGTTTGTTTGTTTTCCCTTTTTTTTCTTTTTTTGTTGTGTGTGTGTGTTGTTGGGGGGGTCTGTGTTTCACATCCTCAAGGCTACTGATGAGTGATAAGTAAGAAATACTTATGCTATGCAGCTTTGGCATTCTGTTTATTTCTGTCATTCCTGAATTGGACTCAACTTCTTTCTATATGACAGTCTCTCAGCTCTTATTGAGAATAAAATCTTTGGTGTTCACGGCGGTCTTTCGCCTTCTATAACAACGTTAGACCAGGTTAGTAAAATACACCCCTTTAACCTTTTTTTTGGGTTATAATACACCCTTTTTTTTAACTTTGATATTCCATTTTCCATCAAGAAAGAAAAAAGAAAACTTTGATATTCCATACTTCACATGCTGAATGTTGGGATGTTAAGTGATACAACTGTTTTTTCAGATACGGACAATTGACAGAAAACAAGAAGTACCTCATGATGGAGCCATGTGTGACCTGCTATGGTCTGACCCCGAAGATGCAGTAGATGGCTGGGGATTGAGTCCTCGTGGTGCTGGCTTCCTTTTTGGGGGCAGTGTAGTTACCTCATTCAATCACACAAATAACCTTGATTATATATGCCGTGCCCATCAGTTGGTAATGGAAGGTTTCAAATGGATGTTTGATGATCAGATTGTTACAGTATGGTCAGCTCCAAATTATTGTTATAGGTAAAATTGGAAATTCCTCGTCTCCCATGTTTGTGTTCACTAACCATTTTGCCTTGAGCACTACTGATTATCTGTTGTTTTAATTTATTGATGTAGATGTGGTAATATTGCTGCTATACTTGAGCTTGACGAGAATCTCAATAAAGAGTTTCGTGTTTTTCATGCAGCTCCACAGGTTTGTTCATCTGATCTGCTTATGCATTTTGCACATTTCTGTAACCTTGCCCTGGCATCTTTGTTGCTGAGCCCTCGGTCGGCTTAACCTGCCTTTTTATGTACCCAGATCATGGACGTGGGCTTGTCCCATTCTAGACACTGGTTTGTTTCTGGTTACAGGGAAAGGGTGAAGAGTTGCATGATATGTGAGCATGAGATACACATTTAGGCATCTTATCGTATCACTTGCTCTTGAAGAAATAAAAACCAAAAAAAAAAATTTACAAGGCTCAGACAGACTACCAGCAATACTTATACCCAATCTGCCCTCTTTTTGAAAAAATTCTGAGTAACATAGTTTTCTATCCGGTAAAATCAGCCTTACAAACTGTTAGAAAATGCTTATTTCCTGAGTTTGTTTTGAGAGAAATGGTACATCTAGTTTTGTGCTTGTCTCATTCAACTTGAAACTGCATGATATCACAGGAGACAAGAGGAGCTCCTGCTAAAAAGCCTGCCCCAGATTACTTTCTCTGAAGGTTGTCTTGCCAGTTTTACACTCAAGGTAATCACCAATACTTCATCGCTTTTGGACAGTGAAGCTGATCCATGTGATTCATCAAGGAATCACATTGCTGGGTTTAGGGCAGTAACCCGTGTTTCTTGCCTGAATTTACCACGTTAACCTAGTGTTTACTTCTATTTACGGTTGTGTATTATGCAGTTTGTGTAAGGAGGGAGAACACAGAGAGGAGCCCTAAATTTTGGAAGACCACTTGAGGCATAGAGGTGTGTTAATGAGTTCATAGTTTGAGTTAGATATGGTGACTGATTTTTAGAGGGGGAAATTTTTGTGTAATTACCAGGACTCAGGTTTTTCTTTGCCTTTCGATTTTTATATTTCCATTTTTTGGGAAGGCAAATTGGCACTACAAGAAATGTGAATTATTCATTATGTATCAATCAATGAGTCATCATCCTTCTCTTTGCCAATTTTTGCTGCAAAAGAACAGGATGTTTAGAGCTCAAGAGGCACCATCTGTGGAAAACTCAATTTGTATTTTATTTACATTTTTTCTGGGGGCAGTAATGTCAACTGGTTAATTTCTTATAATATGCTTGTGTTTTTCTTTTGGGTGGGTGCAGTGCAGTCAGGTAGTGTCTTTGATAAAGTTTTTTAGCAGACACTTGGATCTAAATTCTGTCTACACGACTTTTGCACCTTATTTGTTCAAAAAAAAATTATATAAGTTTTCTTAAAAAGTTAAAAAGATTAAATTCTGTCTACACGACTTTTGCACCTTATTTGTTCAAAAAAAAAAATTATAAAAGTTTTCTTAAAAAGTTAAAAAGATTAGTTTGTATCTTTGTGAGAAATTCTTGACACCCAAAAAAAAAATTCTTTTTATGTGAATTTTTCTTTTTAGAAGTCCTCATGCATAAATAGTTACATAAACTTGTTTTAAAAATATTTGTGAAAATTGACATTTTAGTCTTTTCGGGGCGCGAAGCATAAACTTGTAACATTTGATGAGTCTTTTATAATTGGTGAATGCGATAATATTAGTTAAATGGAATCAGTCTTTATACTTGGTGAATCAATCATAAACTTGTAACATTTGACTAGTCTTTATACTTGGTGAATGCCACAACATTAGTTGAATTTACGACAATGTTAGCTGAATGGAATGTATCTAATAAAAAAGACTTCATGTTGTTTTTTTTACGTTGCAATGCTTCTTTAATTTTTTTTTTTGTGCTTTGATCAATTATGATTATGATCAAAAATCAAAATGATAAGATTTGGTCTTTACTTTTGCATGTAAACATATACTCCATCCATTTTAAAATATATGTCACTTTAACGAACTTTTTCGTTTCATAATATTTGTCACTTTACAATTCCAATGACATATTAATTATTAGTTTACTAACTTTATCCTTATTAATTAATTTGTTTCTCTTTCTTTTTCATTGATTTTTTTCATTTTCAAAAAATATAGAGGCAACTTAATCTTTTAACATAAAATTTGTCATGAATTTTGTATTTCCTTGATATTTACACATAACCTTAAAATGACATGTATTTTAAAACGGATGGAGTATAGGAATTAGTTACAGTGTTTAGGTTTTAACTTGGAAGAATTTGCTACCTAAGATGTTGGAAGTTTACGGACAAAGTTTTCACTGCATAGTTTGAAGGAAGATGAAAAGGTTCTGCTCACTTTGGGAAGTGCTCAAGCAGAACTGGACTTTGATTTTTAAAAATAACTGTAGATGTTTGTACTATCCTTTGACCCTCGAGCAGTGGCAGACAGTTTTTATTGAGAGAAGATAATTCCTCTATAATTGGTTTGTTGAAGTTAGGAAGTGGAAAACTATAAATGTTTGTGAATTTATGAGGGCATGGATAGAGATTTGATCTTCCACCTCACGGGTGGAATGCTGAAAATATTGCTAAGAGTGGTGAGCTGTGGGGAGGATGTAATTTGCACATTGTATCGATGGATGCAGCTAGGGTCTTGATAGATGTTTCTCATTTAAAATTTATCGATGATGAAGTTTTGTTTCACCTTGAGACCTTGGCCTATTGAATTAAAAATCTTGAATCTAGAATGATCTGCGGTGCTTGTTCTGTCCATGTTGATTCTCTCAAGAAGGCATTAAATGAAGATGATGTGAGGGAGGAGTATATCTTGTCCAATTTGTGCTTGTGTCGGAATGGGGCGCCCAGGAGCATTGTGACCTCAACATTGTGAATGTTGTAGGTGAGAGACCTTTACATTGGGAAGAAGATAAATTACCAGCTTATATTCATCAAAATAGTACGTCGCACAACAATTCAATGGATGTGGAGTAAGATTTAAATAACAGAATGTCGTGGGATGTGCTTTTAAGGAAGAAGTTCCAACAAAGCGTAGACATTTATGGAACACAAACACAACCTGTTATTGTGGAGGATTCTTTATTACAAGAAACTTGTGATACATGGGAGGTAAGTAAGACAACTTGACTCGGGGTATTTGAAGACGACTGAGTGGTTGCTGAGAGAAAGCATGAACTAATCTTTTAAGTGGCATTTCTCATTTTAGGGGTTGGTTGGCTTAAGGGGATGAGATATATTTTTGAGTTGGGCGATCTGTTTGATGGTTCTCCATGAACTTTTTCATGTTTTTGTTTGTGACTTTAATTGGGTGATTTGGTTATTTAGGGTGAATTAGATAAGGGTTGGAGTAATCTCTCGCAAGTTAACTTCTTTTTGTGTTCCTCATGTATCATTTTTTGTTCCTATTTTGCCAATGTTATAATTGTCACTTTCATCTTAATGATAATTTTTTTTTTAAAAAAAAATAGCTGATTAATACATATAAGAACTGCTAACTTTGAATGAATGACTTATATTTGATTCTTTATGTCAGTACTACTCTAGTACTCTATAATTAGTATTATACAACCATTCTTAGTGTAGATCCCTCCTTCCTTAAAATTTAAGGAGTTCTAAATATTGATACTTTATTAATTATATCAATAAATATTTCTATTGATTCCAAAGATTTACATTTAAAATTTTAAAAAATATTTTTAAAGTTGAAAATTTTAAAGCGCAAAAGATAGTAGTAAAAAATGTCATTACTATTATACTAGTTACTAATATAATCTTTGTACTTTCTCCCTCAGTCGAATCCCCTTGTATGAATAGTATTAAACTACTTTGCTTCCCATAAAAGGAAAAAAAGAACCCTAACCTACGTGAATTCTAAAGTCTTCATAACTTTTTAATTAGTTTGTTCATTCCATCATATTATTTTGGAGCATAGTTAAGGTGCTACTTTTAATTTGAATTTAGGCAACCTTTTTTTACACAAAGACTCTTGTATGAGTCTTTTCGAACTTACATACAAAACATACATAAACAAAAGCGAACATAAAAGAGAAGAAACGAATATAAACGAACATAAAAAGAAGAAACGAATATAAACGAAAATAAAATAACATAAGCAAACATAACCAGTACGAAATGAATTGTTAAATAAGAAACGAACATAAAAGAACATAAACGGATATAAAATATAAATAGATGTCGTTTTTCATCTAAAGTCAAACAGACCCATAGAGATATTAATCCCAAAAGTCATATAGAATAGCAACATCTAAAAAAATTCAAAGCTTTTGTAATAAGTCCAAAAGCTCTGTACAAATTACAATACCTCTTTTAAAAGTTCCTGGCTTTCATCAACAAATTTTTCAACTCATATTACTTTTAATGTTACTCTACAATTTTACAATTTCTCAGCAAATTTTATACACTTTTAAATTTAGGAATAATTCCAAACACTTTTGCTAATGGTAAATCTAGGATTTTAGTTATGAATATTCGAGTTATATTATCTTATCAATATATTGAGATTGTATAGTCAACCTATCATTATTATATTTATTTTTTTCCATTTTTCTACACTATTAACATAAAACTTTGGGGACGTTTACATCAAAATTCACAAAGCTAATTTACCCTACTTCTAATATGTTGGTCTCCCTATCCACTTTTTACAAGTATGCGAGTAAATTTAAATACTTTTTTATTTTAAAATACATGTCATTTTAACTAATTTTTATATTATACAATATCTGTCAATTCATAATTCAAATGACTGTATTAATAACTAGTTTATCAATTTTGTCCTTATTAATTATTTTTTTATCTCCTTTTTATTAATTTTTTCATTTTCAATGAAATCTTGAGATAATTTGGTCTTTTAAAACGAATTTTATGATCAATTTTTTTATATATTTTTTATAATATTAAAATAAAAAATATTTTAAAGCGAAAGGACTAAATTAGACAAGGAAATTAAGTTAACAAGAAGAAGTAAGTTAACTATTGTAGACCCCAAAAATTCGAGCACAGACTCCAGCGTACAGAGTCCAAAGTGGGCCTAAAAGATGACGGCCCAAACTCTCCACATGTGAGACCCAAACGTGTGGACATTATTAGAACAGTAGAAATGGAAAGAGAAAAAGGAAGGAGAAAAAAAGGAAAAAATCGGGGGAATTAAATGAAAAAGGAAAAAAGAAAAAGATTAATCCCCCCGCCCCGCCCCATTAACCTTTCTCTCTCTAAAAACCGATGCCCCATCAGTTTTCTCTCTCTAGAGTAGTAGTCACTCACTCGTCCCTCCCCCTGTGTTTTTGATTTGCGCCTCTTTCTTTCTACACTCCCATCTCTCGCAAAATCGCAACCAGTCCCTCACCATTCTCTCTCTTCTCACTTACAATCTCTCTCTCTCTCTCTTTCTACCCGCCAAAAGGTTCATTTTAACTCGATTCATTTTCATTTTTTCAAATCCTCTCAACGTCTCTCCCCTCCCCCTCGCCCCCTTCCCTCCCTCTCTAGGGTTTCCGCCCTCTTCCCCTCTTTCCCCCTCCCTGATGATGGTGGCTGCTAATCTCTCTCCTCTCTTGCAGGTTTCCTTTCGATTCCTCGCCGTTCCATGGATTCCGTCCCGGAATCGGACGCCGCTGCTTCCGGGATGGAGGTCGAGGTCGATGAGGGAGGAGTAATTCGTTCTGAGGCGGCGAGAGATTCAGTCAAGAAGAGGAAGAGAGAAAATGGGGCGGAGGAGGTTAGGAGAGTGGCCGAGATCGTGCTCGTTCTCTCTGCTATGGCCAGGATGAGGGGTGGCAGGGATCCCACGGATGTGGAGAAGGCCATGATGGCCGAGGCTAGAGAGAAGGTGGTCGCCTTGTGTGAGGAGTTGGCTCCTAAGGACATCTTGCCCAGGGAGTCTTTTGGGGTCCTCATTGATGATTTAGGGCTCAATCGGTTGAAGGAGCAGCGGCTAGGGTTTCGCACTCCTAAACTCTCTATTTCTGACAAGATGACCCTCACCAAACGCAGGGTAAGTTTTCTTTTCCTTATTTTCTGGGTCTTATTCAAGTTTCTCGTGTGTAAATTTTGGTTCTTTTTGGGGATTTGATGATGTACATTTTGGGGTTTTCTAGTATTTGTAACATGATTCCACGTTTTATTTGAAATTAGAATCGGGGAAGCAGGAAATTATTTGACTGAATTGATTCAAAAGTACTCTAATTCAGGCGGATCAGATTAGAGTATCCTGTCTGTGATGTATATCAGAATCCTAAGTGTCTGGTGGGTGGGATTCCGTTTTCAAAGGATTTTGTATGTTTTTGGTCTAAATTGGAGTGTCTTGATGTATTTGTATGTCCTTTCCAGCAACAAGCTGCTCTTCATTTGTTTGAGGCGTAAGTAGGATTGCTTACTGATCGATTGCCTCACTGAGCATTTTTTATGGGCTTTCGATGAATCCAGATACAATCATATTTGAGTCTTCCCTTAGGAGTAAATGTTGTGCAATATGTAGGTTAATTTTGACAACTTGCTCTTTACGACCTTGTGGGGTTGTGACATGTATTTTTTTATCATTTGGATTGTCAGTTCATTCAACTTCTTCTCTTTGCTGATTTCATGGACTTTGAGTATGAATACCATATGTGCATTCCCCCAAAAAGATTACAGAAGAAATTCTCTTCAACCTTACTAATTGTCGGAGGGACAAGCTGAACTCAGAAACCTTGACTTTTAGCTAGCTTAGGGGCCTGTTCCTAAAGCCATGAGAGTTGTTCAGAAGCGTTCACATATCTTCATAGCTCCAACCTATACTTTGTTCTGTAGGATTACAGCTGAAGGAAGTAGGCCCCACCCTCTGAAAGAAAAGTGTAACTACATAAATAGAAGGCTGGTTATGGCCTTTACTTGAGAGGGCTCCAGCTGGTTATGGCCTTTGCTTTGGGCACTCTTGTTGCCTGGTACTTTAAAAGGGAAAATGTAAAAATTGCATGACTTAGAATTTTAGGCTTAGTGCTTTCTTAGGGAGATATATTTCTGGATTTATTTGAGTGCTACAACTCTCTAGCGTGCTTATGCATTTTGTGTGCTTTCTTTGTTGGACATATGAGCTAGGTGAAATTCGTTTTTTTTCCTGCTACAACTTTCTAGTGTGCTTCTTTGTTTGACATATTACCTTGGTGAACCTCAATTATTTTGTTCCTTTTGGTTTATTTTGATGGACATGTAATCTAGATGGAAGAATCCAAGACATTTGTTGCTCAGCCTGCTTCATACCCGTCTCAACGACTGCAAAATACCGGAGTCACTGGTGAGAGCCGTGCTGCACCACCTAATGTTCGTGTGTACTCTTCTGATAAAGTTGGTCATATGCCTGTTTCAGCTGGAAGTTTTCCGTCTACACCTGCTGTACATGTTTCTTCTGTAGCTTCTACACCTTCAGCACCTCGACCACCTGGCAATGAAGTTCCAGCTGCAGAGGTTTCCAGTTCAATGCCTGCTAATATGGCAAGGGATTCCACCCCAATGGCACCCCCAGAGTTGACAGGGCACATTTAAGACCTGATGGAAGGCTGAATGGGCCTTCTTTTGTGCCGCATGTTCCAGGTTTGTTTATATTTTATATTTGTAGATGGAAACTTCTAGCAGTGCTTTCTATATTTTTTTATGTATCGTGAGCACACTCAAACTTGGTGATATTAGTTCATCATATAATTTAATTGAGAATTAATGTACTGTAGCTTATATTTTATTTAATATCAATCATTTTCGTGCCCTCTGTTTTGAAAATACATATATAGATTAAAAAAATGGGTAGTCATAGTCTGTTAAAACATTAAGTATGAGTCTACATGAAGTGCAATTTTGAAGATTGCAGACCCATTTTGGGTTTGTTTGTGCATGGCTGAGATCTTTGGTTTAATTGCCATTGTTTTGGTAGTAGAAACTGTGGAGGCACAAACGTAAATGCAACTTTTTTTTTTTTGGGGGGTGAAGCAGCCGCAGTATATGACACCATGGAACTATTTCAATGATACAATCTGCAGTCACGATCCTATACCTATGTTGTAGCTATAATTACTAAAGCAATCAGATATTAGGAAGCTAAACTAAAACATCTGGAAATTATATTGAATCTCCATTTTTGTTGTTGGAATGTGTTCAATGCTTTTTTGTGTTGTGTCGGACTGTCAGTGTTAAGCATATGTTTCAGATGTCAATTGAACCCTTTAAAGCTGTCCGTATTCGGCCAGTCAAAGTTACTGGAATCATGTCAAATTAAGTGCTGGATCAACAGCCTAGCTAGTAGAACCTGTTAGATCAGGTTGAACTGAAAACTTCATGATGTAGGATGCTCTGAGAGCAATTCCTACAAAGGGATTGATGTAGGACACTATGAGAGAAATTCCTACAGGAAGGGGTGACTCACACAGAATCAAGCAATTTCATATAGAGAAACTCAAAATTCCACATCAACTCTTATTCATAGTCTGCCTTCTCCAATTACATAAAGGGGTTTTATATAATTAAGAGATTAACTAATATTAGGAAACCTAAACATAAGATATAAAATCTAAAAGGATAGAAATATATAATCTAATATTATTCTAATGGACTAGGAAACTAAATCTTGATAAAATACTGCTAAATATCTTTATTTTGACTCTTCTAAAATACCATATATTATCCTTTGTGAAATTAACATAAAAATATCATTAAAATACACTAGTTTTCCATATCCGAGATTATTCCCAAATCTTCTTATTTTAGGCTTCGTTCCTTTTATCTTCATCTCCATCGCTTCAATATACAAACAAATTCAGGTTGTTTTTAGTAGTTTGCAGTGTGTAATCCTTTGTTGATATTTATGTTCTTGTATATATGCCTTATATATGTTAAATTATGTGAAAGTATCAATTTTGAAAACAAAACCCCTTGAAATGCATACGTACAACACGCCTCAATACGACGAGGCTCAAAGGGTGCACGAACTTTCTAAAAAATTTATGCCCAAATAAGTTTTTTTTTGGATGGATCCGACACTAAACGCCATCAACTGAATCTCGAATTTACAGATCTAGGGTTTCCGAATAAAACCTTAGGTCTAGAATAACAACAATCGGTGGACTATGTAAGGCAATTAACACTATATACAAAACCAGAGTGATTTTTGATGCTTATATAAGGGTCACTTCATTCAATTTCTTGTATTTTGAGTCAAATTCCATGAGGCGCGTGAGTGTACTTCCACCCAAGGCACGCTAAGGCCCTTTACAAGAATGGGCTGTGCTTATGGTACTGTGAGGCGCTATCACCAGCGGCTTGTGCCCTTGATTTTTAAACTAATCAATAGAACAAGGAAAAATGAAGAGCAAGCTTTTTCTGAACTTCATTTTTAGTAGAGGGTGCAATAACTAATCCAGCTTTTGTGAATAGCAGACCAGATCATTGATAGGTTCTGGTCCAGCTGGTCAGACCTGCTGCTCAAGTTGAATTTTCTGGTAGCATTGCCCCGTTATGAGTCCTATGTTTTTTTAGGGATGTCAAGATGGGATAGAAAGCTGAGGCATAGTATAGTCGGAGACCTGTGAACTGGGTTGTCTTAATGGTCTCTTTTCTATGTTTTGGTTGATACATGCCATTATTGTGGATTATCTTCTTTATGTTTCATTGATAGAGCTGTAATATGCTATAGTTCGCATTGCAATAAATACTATGAGTCTGTGCTTTTCTGTTTAGGAAAAAATGCAGTAGTTGAGCAGACTTTTTTGTTGTAATATCCATGCTAAACCATGGTTCGTGTTGCATGCCTCAAACCTCAGGAAGAGGCCACTAAGTTATTTACATATTTAAAGCTCCAGAGTTTCAATTTGACACAATTTTGTCTTAACTGTGAGAGAATTAACCAACTTTGAACATTTCCCCTTATAATGATCAAAATAAGATTTAAAATTAATATATAACTCCTACATGCCAATCTGAGGTTTGAGCATTATGGAGATAAACAATGCAGTTCAATTGCAAATGTTCTTGATTTCTAATAGGCACTTCTCAAATTTCAGAACATTCATCACATTAACAATGTTCAGAAGTAATGCATAGCGACGTTGAGGGTTCCACGTTAAGGGCGAGATGAATTTTGATTGCTTAAGCATCTGAAAATGTAGGAGAAGGGGTTAGTACAGCACCTTGTCCAAGTGAACTTTACTTACTCAAAACTGCGTGCTCCTAATAGATGTAGTCTCTGTGATGGTAGCTTTAAAACTTTCTTTGAATAAACTTTCCTTTGAAATCTTTGTAGGATTTCTTTCTACTCATGCAATACATGACACTTATTTGGGCTAATTGCAAATATTTTCCACAATGACAATCAACTTGGGCTAAAAATTACTAGTGTTGAGTATGATTCCATATATATATACATAGAGAGAGAGAGAGAGAGAGAGAGATTGGAAAGACGAGAAATCTACCGGAAAAATAGCTTATCCACAAAATCAATTAAATCAATTGAAGAGGAACAAAAATCCTCCTCCCAAAGAATAAAGTCTTGAGCCACTTGTCTTTTATCAAGTGAAGTTTTAATCCCATAAAAAGCTCTCCTATTTCTCTTCATCAGTAAAACCAAAACATAGCATGGGGTATACTACTATTGAGTGTGATCCTGTATTATGTGATATGGTCATGACATAATACTCTACCATGAAATCATTTGCATCATCTACTCATTCTCATTTCTACTTCTGGTCACCTTTCTCTGCATTATTATGTGAAACTAAGCTCTCATCCCTAGGTTTTCATTGTCTTTAATACATTTCTCTTGTGTACTTAGGGGTTTAACCTTATAACCTTAAATGTCCTTACTGATTTTGTCGCCCATGTACTGATTACGTATAAGCAGGATCGTGAAAATTTCTTAAGAACCTTTTATTTATGTATAATATTGGTAGGACTTACTTACTTGCTCAATCAAATAAAATCCTTACCTGAAGTCCTACCTAGGCATGGTGCTTTTTTTTTCTTTTCTTTTTTTTTTTTTTGGGGGGAAGGTTCAGATTTATGTGACCTTCTTAAACTTCAAAGAGGCAGTGTCCCTCAGCCTAGTTTTAAAGAGTGTTGACTTCCTACCACTCCACCGCAATGAAGCACAGGATAGTTTAGGGTGGCGTTTTGCTTTAGTCCACATCAATGTGAAGCTGAAATAGTTGTCCAAAAATTTTAACTTTGTGAAAAAGTGGTTGTATATGTGTTAAACTTGTAACTGCCTCTAATATGCAAGAACAAACCAGCTTCTTATGACTGGTAAGACTCGTCATCTTTCCTTTGCTCATAATAGACATCATGTAACCAACTCTGGCATTCAACCACCTTATCTTGTTGCAAACCTACAATGCCAGCTGTTGGGTAAAGCGGGAGTATCCAGCCTAGACAAGGCAACCTTGTCACATTCATTTACTTGGCGGGAAGACTTTCGGTGTATCATTTATGCCTATTCTCTGAGGGTTTACGTAGATACTTTCTAACCAATTAAGAATCACGACCCAATGATTCGCGTTTAATAGATATTGGGAAAATTGTTAACATAATCTTTATAATCGGTATCTACCTGTGTAGGCATCCCAAGTGGTCTCAAAGGTCACATATATTCACATCTTCAAATAGTAATATTTACTAATATAATGTAATAAAGTTTTGATCATATACTTTAGATGCTGATAACATAGCATGGAATTACCACACAATTTAATCAGTTTATGGTATCAAGCAGATATACAGGCCGTACCAAGATAGCCATCTAACAAGTCTTAACATTTGTTTTGCAATTATCCGTATAAGTCCAGATTTATGAGGGATATTCTCACAAAGTTAGTTACCCCAAACTAGGATTTAACACCCTTTAATTTTTTGATGTCCCTTATAAAGAATTGTCTATTTTACCCTTAAAAACCCGAATAATTGCATGTTCCCCCAAACTAGGCTTAGTGCTTTCATAGATAAGTTCACAAGCTCAAATAGGTAAGTGTAATAAATATTTTTATGCCTTTGATCGAAGCCAAACTTGCTTTTTTGGCATGTAGGCCACAAATTGTTTGATGGTAACATAAATCATTGAATCTTCTGTTCTAAAATTATAGACCCAAGAATCTTTGAGATATAAGGTAATAAACTTTATAATGGCGAATGTAGCACATAACGTACCCACTTGAGGTGCTGCGTTTACATGATTAGAGATTTATAAACCTACTAAACAAAATCAATAATTAGTTATTGTTATCATGTAGCATGAAGCACACATATTGATGAGCTTTAATTGTGTGATATATTTGATTCTTATTATATTACTATAAGTCTTCTAGTGTTAGCATAATCTCTTCATTTATTAGGCTATTTTACTGTACATGAAGTCCAGAAACGTCAGCATCATTTCTATAAGTGCTATCCTTGATCTGATTTACAAATTATTATAATGCGATTCAAAGAGGCCACATTAGGCGGTTTTCCCGAAATCTGCCAAGGATATAAGAATTCAAATCTTGCAACATTCAGGCACTAGTGGATGGGTTGTAGTAGGAAATATTCGAA
The DNA here is from genome assembly GCA_021018815.1 of Talinum fruticosum. NCBI lineage: Eukaryota > Viridiplantae > Streptophyta > Magnoliopsida > Caryophyllales > Talinaceae > Talinum > Talinum fruticosum. The sequence continues at coordinate 4,374,735 of JAITYX010000052.1, read as the reverse complement.
TTACAGGATTAGTGAATTTTACTCTCCAAGGTGCCAGTTTAGGGATTTAGGTTTTCAACCCTATATTTGAAGAAGAGAAGAGCATGATTGAATTCTTTGTTGTGACTTACCATGAATCACTTGGCTGTCATTTCACCTATGGCTTTATGATGCTATGTTGCTTAAGTTTGGATACAAATGTATTATGTGGATACATGTCCAAGTGCCGAACTTGGCTATTTTCGAGAATTTTTAGGATGTTTGGTGTAATTTATAGTGTCCAAGTGTCAAAACCGTGTCAGAGCATTGAGTGTCCTGTATGGATACACCTTGGTAAATGAAGGGTCTAAATCAGATAGGTGTGATGGAGGTTTGCCGGTGTCCTCCTCGTTCGTTTTCCTGAAAATTCCCGTACCCCTCTTTTTGGTCACTTAGATGAGAAATTTTATACCCACATGAATATTGTCTTGTGGGGTTGTTGTCATGACATGATAATGATATGAAATAAATAGTGTTAAAAGATATAATAGCTTCTAATTAAAACAATATAGAATTTGAGCTAAAATAAATAATTTTTACGCACAAAGTGATTTTATTCCAACAATGGCCTAATTAATATGTAGAGAGAAAGAGATGAATATGATTATAGCAACATTGTTTTGGGATCATAGAAGTGGCAGTTAAGGTATTCAATGGCTGTGGTGGGGCAGCAAACCACATGCTGACATTGTCTTCCTTTTCCTAATTCGCTCTCACTCACCACGTGGCCTTGGCTTGGATTTTTCCTGTCAGTGATTGTTTTCTTTTGTTCATTTTTTTGTGTTGTTATTTCCCCCAGGATGAGGGTGTGACTTCCTCGCTCTTTATCTCTCTCTCTTGGTTGAAGGAGTTTGCTAGTATGAGACTTTGCTCCTTACCTGAAAAGGGAAAAAATTGAAGGTCCATGCATTTTCTCCAAGCATCACATTTATCCTCTTGTCATGTTAGGTATAAAGAACAAGTTGCTCAAGTTTGTAATCTGTTAGATTATCCATGTTCTATACCTTCTTTCATAAGTTTATACTAGTGTGTTGCATTGTTTGAAGTAAATCCTTAATGCTTAAATGTCTCAGTGACTTTTGTCTACATTGTAACCATGACACTTTTAATGTATTATTGGCTGTGTGCTTAATTGTTCATAAATATTACTGTATTTATGTATTACATGTATCTCCTGATATCCTTTTATGTAGCGCTCTCATATGAGTGTTTATACTATATATTTTCAGTGGGCTCTTCAGCTGATCAACGTGTGGTAAGAACTACTCCTGTGCCTTTGCAACCTCAATCGGGTCCATGGGTTAACATTGGAATACAGAAGAAGATTCCTGATCATCTGCCTGGCAGAGTGGATGGTAATGCTAAATTAAGTGCTCCACAAATGACTGCACAAGCAACAACTGGTCAAACTCCTAGGCCTGTTGTCAGCCATGCAGCTCCAGGGAATAAGCCTTCTGTGCATCAGCATCACCCCATGCAGGGTATGCACTTTGCTCATGCTTCTCCTGTTTTTCCTCAGCATCACGAGATTTCGAAGGTCGTGCAAAAGCTGTTGGATCCAAAGCTTGCTGAGCGTCCTGCTTGGACTCCTCCTTCAAGGGATTATATGAACAGGTCAATTTCATGTCAGTTTTGCAAGTTGGCCATTAATGGTGTAGAAAATGTGCTTGTTTGTGACGCCTGTGAGAAGGGTTTTCATGTTGGATGTCTTCAGTCATACAATGCAAAGGGCATTCCTAGAGGTGAATGGCATTGCCCTAGGTGCTTGGCAATGAACCGTGGGAAACCCTTCCCTCCAAAATACGGTCGTGTCACCAGAAATATGAATGCTTCAAAGGCTCCTTCGAACACTGCTGTCATTCAGTTATCGTCAGACAAGAAGTCAGAAAGTGTGGATGAGAAGGTTAACCACTCAAATGCAATCACCACTGCAAAAACAGAGGTTAATTCAGACCCTCAGGCTGTTAAAGTTGAGTCATCATCTGAGTCAAACCTGCACCATGGAAGCGAGACCAATGAGAAGGACATGTGTGTAGTCACAAAGAAAGATGACACATCTAACTTGGTGAAGTCTCCAAGTGAGGCAAAAGTAGCTATTGTAGAGGCCTCTCTGGCAACATCAACCGGATCTTCTGGTGATAAATCTTGTCAGCAGGCAGTGAATTCAGGAATTTCTCCTTCTGGAGATAGATTGATTTCGGAGATGGAATCAAGCGTTCCATTTGTATCTGGAATGACGAGTACATCTGATGCATTGCCAACATCGAGCAATGATAGTAATGTTCACCATAAGAGGTTGTCACATGGCGCAGAGGCTCTAGTACATCAACATGGCGAGAGCAATGGAGTTATTGGTTGTAAGCATCATGATGGCGACAGACGTGAGAAAGATGTTGGGGAAGAAAATCTTCTTGAGAAAAAAAGAGCTGACGATCAGCATAGGGAGCTTGCTGAGGCATCGGAGAGCAACCTGCATAATGTCAATTGGATTGGTGACATAGCTAGAGTTGTCAACGAGAAGAAGTTTTTTCAATCTTGTTGCATAAGTGGAGTAGTATATAAAGTTCAAGATTATGCTCTTTTCAGTTCCAGCTATGGCAAAATGACACCTTTGAAGATCCAGGCAAGTTTATCTGATGGATGTTTTCCATCTATCAAATAAGAGCTATATCTACTACGGGGCTATATGTTTCGTTGACAGTTTTACATGTTATACTGTTTGTTGCCGATCGGTCTAATTGACTCCTAAAATATTTTTTCCGATTGATTTAGGGCATGTGGGAAGACAGTCAAACCAGTTCAAAGTGGCTTATTGTTCATAAATGCTACTTTCCTGATGACTTACCGAAGGAGGTTGGCCGCCCGGGTGCTCCGCAAAGCAATGAGGTATTCTCTTTTTTTTTTCCCTAACAAATACATTTTAGCAGAGTCACCCCTTCTTTTCCTTTTCCTTTTTTTCTTTGCTGGATCTAGTAAACCTTTGTCTTTGAGCTGCAGCTTTCTATGAGCCGCAACTCTAAGCCCCTTATCCTCAGAATGAGAGGATGAAATGTGACTGGAGATAAAAAACTTTAAAGGATACCAACCAACCAAGTGCTGAGTTGGTCGGTTCATAACTGTTATTAATCATGTCTTATGTGTGTTTATTGCTTGAGATTACATTATTTACAAAATTTTGCCTCAAGCATTTTATGAAACTTGCAAGTTGCAACAGCATTTTTGTTCAACATTGTAGAAAGTAGAAACTGAATCATGACATGAGTGCTTCATTTTTTTGTTTTTGTTTTTTTGGTAGGTATATGAGTCTACTCATGATAGCAATGTGATGGCCACCATCGTACAAGGCCCATGTGAAGTCCTTCCATTCAGGAAGTTTGGGGAAGAGACTGAGAGGAGCAATCAAGGCCCTCAAAGGAATGACAGATCAGGACCTGTTTTTATAAGAAAGTATGCTCTCATTTATATTGATAATTGGGCTTGTTATGTTTGAGGTGAAATGTATGACACTTGAGCGCTACGTTTATCTGTATAATTATCAGGCCTGCATGATTTGTCATATTTGTAATGGAGACAAATTGATGTTCTTTTTCTTTGTGTAATTCTGGTTGATTAGGATTGGCATGAGGGCCAATGAGGGGAGGCTTTTTTTTTTTGGGGGGTGTAGTTGTGAGCATAGTCTAAATGGTTGCGATTTGCATTTTAGTAGTAACTGATTTCTGGTTTCTTGACAACAAGAGGATTTTTCGAATAACGCCTTTAGATTGCAGCAGGTCAAATTCATCACGTGTTAGTGATATTCTTGAGTTTTTCCGACATACGCCATCTATTAACAGACAGCATTTAGATTAAGTAGATGAAAACCAAAAAAGGTATATTCCACGTCACCAAAGCTTTGCTACAATGTTGGGTCCGTTCATGGGTATGATATTCTAAGATTCTTTTCTGTCAGTTTGAGAAAGCTCCGGCAAAGCTACACCGGATGTTGCCTTCCTAGGACAACTTGGCTGGTACTGGGAAATGAACTAGAAAAGGGGACGAGTTCAAGGGAAGATGCACTATGAGTTTTATGGAGAAACGATACTTCAAGTACCAGTCCTGACTGAAAAATAGCAGAGAGGGTGGGCTAAGCAAATATGAATAGTGGCAATAAGTTGTGAAACAGGAGATTAGAAAGAAATTGATGAAATCATAGGAAAAACTTCATCTGCAGCTGTATTTGCTGACAAAAAAATGAAGCAACCCCCGGATTTCATAGCATTTGTCATTTTGCATGCATATATCATCAATTGATTAAATTGTGTTTAAACTGTGTGATTGTGCCTTGCAGTTGGTTCTATGATGAGTCTAAACGGGCGTTCTGTCCCAATGATAATTTGGATGTGGATACCTGTAGTTGATTTGATGCCTGTCTGAACCTTTATGCGGCAAGCAGCTGATGCTTCCTATGATAAGGTATTTGGAGAGATCTTCTGTATCTTCTCCTTTTCCCCTCTTTCCTGGACCTGCAATTCGATACCTATGCTCCCTCCCTCCTCCCCCCAAAAAAAAGAAGGTAGTTATGTCCAGATATGCAAACATTCATGTATGTATGCATTTCTGACCGACCATTTAATACTGTACATAGCTAGTTTTGGGCTGGTTTTTCGTATAGTCTGAATACAGGGGCAAGATTCGGAATGCTGAATTAATGATGATGGCATTGGGGTAGCTTCTGAGGTTCCTATAGAGATATTGTGGTTTCAGTCGCTTTGTTTTGGTTTTGCAAGAAACTACCAACCGCACTCCAACTGTGACCCTTCTTTTTATTTTCTCCTTTGACCCTGTGGGCTATGCAGGCTTGGTAAAAGTCGTAGATTGATATGCTGGTTTCCCTCATATTTTTCTTTTCCTAGCTTTCCTCCCCTGCCTCCTTGTGTTGTTCAGTAGCAGTCCTAGTGCATCTCTAAAGATTTTATTGAACCATGACAGTGAAAAGGAAAAATAATGCAATACAAAAGGGTGGTTTTGATGAAAGAGAAGAAACAATGTTATTGATGGAGCTTTAGTTGGATTCAACCAAAGAATGTTGAATGTGTCGGTGGCTTGGAAAAGAAGGGTGAAGAAGAGTTGGATTCCTGGTATTTGGAGGCTGTCTCATTGGCATTCTGTTGGAATACATGAAAGGAAAGGAGTCAGCTATCTTTTGTGGCAAAAGCTATGTCCTTTCAATAGTTGAAGCTTTTTTTTTTTTGTGTAGTTGGAGTGAAGTTCAAAGTTATGGAGAAAATTTGACATTTTTGGGTTTCCTAGACAATTTCATGAGAGAGCTTGAGGTCATTGTGTAGTTACCCCTTCTGGATATGGGTGATATCCTCTGTCATTTTAGTATAATTTTTGGTTATTCAGCAAAGAAAAACTCAGGGTTTTCAGAGGAGCATAGAACTCAGGGGTTTCAGAGGAGCATAATTGAGGAGAATAGCCCGTGATTTGTTAGGCTGAAGGAATTGTTGTATGTTGTTTTAGAAGGGGAGGGGGGTTGTAATATGCCTACCTCTGACTTGGGACATAGCAGTGATCTGGGATTCTGAGCTGAAATATGGGACATAGCAGTGATCCGGGATTCTGAGCTGAAATATGGGACATAGCACAGATAGGCACAGATTTCTGACTGTATGTGACACAGTTTGACATTCATATTCTCAGAGATGATATCAAGTATGTTAGTATTTACGAGGGAGCTTTATAGCTATGATTTCACTTTTGCCGTGTTTTGCCCATTAATATATATATATATATAATGTCAGTCCCTGTTAAATAGCCATTCCAAACAAAATGATGCATCTGTCGTGCCAATACCTATCATACAAGATTGTTGTGGATGGTCAACATATTACCTGTGGATAACAAACATCATATGAAGTTGGACTTGATATAATATTCTTTTATAGATGACAACCAGGCCAATTCCAATTGGGTGGTCCGAACTTCATGTCTGGGGATGCACGTATTTCCTTCCCAGTAGGGAAATATAGGGTGTAAGAGAGGAGGTGCTTTGGCGGAACTTGGATATTTTTCCACATCCCTACTCTTGGGATCGTATTTTTATCATGGCTGGCCTAGTGAGGGCTGACTTAGAGGTTATTGTAGTCATAGACTTCATGTACTGACTACTGAGCATATTAGCTTGCTTATTCTTTTCTGATTTCAATCTGTTTTTGTCGTCATGAGATTGATTTTTTTAGATTCGATTAATCATGTTCACTCTTGTGAGATTCAGCTAATGTTTCTTATGATGGTTTGTCTTTCCTGCTTCCCAGGTAACTTTCTGCGTATGAAGTATTCAGCCCCTGGCAATCTGGAACACCCCCTTCCCCGTCCTTTTTTTTTGTACAATATGTAGCATTAGCGCATCAGAATGTCTTCCTGTGTAACATCTAGATAAAATTTGTAGAGGGCAATTCCTTCTATTTGGGTGCCCATGTAGTTTAGTGAAAAATGTCTTCGGAGTGTAATGTTCCGTTGGTTATTTATCGCGCTGGGAAATATGTTGTAGTGAACTCACAAATTCAGATGTATATGCACCATTTTTTGTTTCTCAATGATAATAGGGTTATGCTTGTAGTGTGCATGAAATTTTCTGGTCCTAGAGTTGGAAGATTCTCTGGTGTAGATTATGTTCCCCCTCTTTTTCAGCAGTTTCAGTCATCAAAGCCGAAAGACCTTCAAGAGTGAGAAACTGTGTTGTGGATTTTGAGGGGTGAACTCTTGAAATTTAAGTAACTGTTTTTGTGGAGGTTGAAATACGAAATCAAAATAATAGCATTTTCATGTGGTTCGTTAAATGTATTAGGCCCTAAATTTCATGCACGTCTACGATTCCCAACAAATCTGAGCTCTGAGGCCAAATAAAAATAATGAGACAATAAATAGTTGTAAAAGATAAAAGGCTCTGTTTTATTTAATTTTAGATTATAATTTTACAACTCTTTACAATTGTTTACACCTTACAATTTTTTGTAACTAACTTTACAATTATCTTATATGTTATTACAACTCTTTACATATTTTTTTGTAACTCCTTATAAGTTACAACCTTACAACTCCTTACAATTAAATGGTATAGGACTAAAGTTTGAACTTTAGTTAGGTGCCTTCCACAGTTCTACCTTTGGTGCAGCTCGAAATTCATACCATGGATCCGGGGTCTAATGACTCCTTGATATGGCGTATTGAAGTAATAGAATTTATCTTTTTTAGAAGAAAGAATCATGAAAATGAGGTGTGAATGTTTGAAAAATAAAAAGCATCACTATATATGGTAATCCGATTGATAGAAAATTTAGAAATCTACGTAAAATAAAAGTTTTAGATTAGAAACATATGGAAATTTAATTTTGAACTCTAGTATTAGATGTAGAGAGTTGTGTGAGCACTGGGATGCCTAAGAACGATCCGAGCTAGCGAAATGGTTTCAATTTTAGTTTCTAAAATTTAAATATGCTCTAATGTGTTTTGGTTTAGCTTCAACGTCTCATTAGAAAAAGGTACAAAAATTAGAAAACACTTCTAAACATAATTCCATTTTGACTACTTGGAAGCTAAACCGAAAATGACATTAATTTGTGTGACAATATTAATCACCAAGCTTATCACTTGGAAGTTCATCGGCGAGTGTGAGCTAAATTGTTCTTCGGTAGAAGCCGGAAGATTGATTAACTATTTTGTTGGTGGTAGGTTTTACGATCTCATATTACAATTAACATATGACAATTAAGTCATTCCTGTTGGATTTAGATAAGGTTAGTTTCGGTCGATTATGTTCGGATCACTAGGTTTTTATTTGGTTTGGGTTTGATTTTGAATTGGGTTGACTTCAAGTTGATTGATATTTGGTCCAATAAATTTGTCTTATAGAGAAAAATACTTTGGTACAAAATATTTGGATCGAATTTGATTTGTTTCATTCTCGAACTCGGAACATCTTGATTTGACTTTTTATAAGTTGGATCAGATTCACCTCAATTTGAATTTTAGGTTAATTATTTATATCATGTCACTTTTATCGGATTATTGACATTTAGTGAATCATCAAGCAATTCAGAGGATTTCAAATTATGTTTCGAAAATTTGATATTGATTCAAACTTTCAACTATCGATACTTGCATGTGCTCACATCCAATAAAAAAATGACTCTTTTATTTTATGGGATGAATTTGTAGCTTGTAGCACATTGATATATGTGCATAGTAATTATTTCTCTTATCTTATGTAAGCAATTGACTTAGGAGGCTAAAGCCTTTTTCGGTTTTGTTTTAAGGCTAAAACCTTTGTTAGAATAGTTTGTCCTTGCAAATTTTTTTTTTTTTCAAATGTTCATTGAAGCCAATTCTAGTAGCTTAATGTTCATTTGTAAATTGTATCAAAAATATTTAACCAATGGAGTTTGAAAAAGAAAATGATATTAGAACATATGTTTTCATTATTTTAAATTTAACTTTTTAACAATGTTGAATAACTACACCCTTAAAAAATAAGACGACAAATACTTTAAATCTAAAAATAAAAAATGTGTATCGCATATATTGATAACACCTCGCACAATATATCAACATATATTTATTTTAATTTTAGAATCATTCATTTATAAATAGCAATTCTAAAATGATTTTCCGTAGAGTGCCTATTACTCTCTAACATATAATTATATAAACCATTGCTTGAGATTGAATCTAAGAAATAACAAATGATATGGACCTTCACACATTATCTCATTTCATGTGCAAGCAACCCCAAATTTGGGCTAAATGGTTCACCATGCTTGAGACATTTCATCAATTGGTGCATTGAAATAGTGGAAATAATGGCCTCCTAGATACAAACCCTATTCTCCTACCCTAGCATAAACTATTTTTTTTCAAAAAAAAAACAAAAAACCATAAAGTTATTTTTCAATTGATGTACAGGAGTTAACTGTAAAAAGGGCATCGGTAATAATTTAAAAAGTGGGTGATGTCCTCCTTGGTAAAGTAAAATGTGGCTCTGGTTGGTCTGAGTTGATGATGAAGAATCCAAAACCAAGCCATTACTCTTCCCTCCCATTTGAGCAAATTAAAGCCTGCTTGGTTGTTCCTCTTTAGGGTGTTCAACAAGTCCATGCCTTGAATTTGCTGCCTTGTCATAAAAAATAATGCCTCAAAAATCACTAACAAAACTTCTTAAAGTTGAAGGCCCTCTTGGGTATGAGTGAAACAAATCCCATTTTTATTTCTTATCAACATGTCAATTATCACACTTGATTTTCATTGATTTGACCCCAATACTTCAAACAAGATAATTCTTCTAATGGGTATATATATATATAATATAATATAATATAATATTATGTGTTACTTATTTTCTTCTTATATTCTTTGTTTTGGACAAAGACAAAAATTTCATTTCATATACAAATTACCTATAAAAAGGCAGGTAAAACGGAGGATGCTTTAAAGATGAAGTCACCTTCTAGGAAGGGTTCTTCAATCTTTTAAGGTTTCATCAATCGTTTATACAAAATCTGGTCCAACTTTGATAACCATTGCTATGTAAAGCTAAATAGTTAAGTTTATCACTAATCATATTTTTGACTTTGCTATATCAGCTTTTAGTTTTAGTCCTCTTCTGCTGAAATGTAATCACATTTCTTTTCTTCTTATAATCTTACCTTCACTTATTTCTAACGGTCCACTCTATTAGAGAGGTTACTCTTATTTAAAAAATTAAAAAATAACAATTTTTAGTATGGATTTTACTTTTGTGAGGTTTAAGAAGATTTAAAATATACATATGGACATTTCTACAAGTAAAAAGTCGATTCCAAGAGATTGAAATTAAAAAGTTTTAGAAAATATATATTGGGTTAAAAAATTTTGAAACCAACAATAAATATAAAAAGAATATAGATAGTAATTATTTGATTAGATAGACATGAATATGAGTCATACATAGGAAACAAAAGGTATACCTCATACGAGTACTCATGTAAGATATCCTAACCCTTTTATAATATTTCTTTCATAAGATAAGATAAAATAAAAATTCTACGAATTCATACTTATTCAGTCGACCTTTATTCGAAGATCATAGGAACTCAAAATCTGAATCCACTGACATGAGCTTGATTTCGAAATATATTATAAAGTCCAGAAAACCTGAGTATTGTATTGACTAGCTTGTGTTGCCTTTGGTAAAGGCAATCTTAATTGTTTTAGTTTGGGTGCAACTTTAGAACCTTTGCCGAAGTTTATTTTTCCTTTTGTCTAGTCCCTCCCTATGTTAAATATTCTTGCAAATTCATCCAAAAAAAAAAAAACTTTTGTCAACAAATATTCTTGCATTTAATAGTCCCTCCCTATGTTAAATATATGCTCTGAGTTGAATAGAGGCCGCTCAAATTTGGCTATTATATTGTTCAAGTGTAAAAATGACATTTCAAACATCACCTTTTTTTTTTTTTGGGGAAAATAATGTATTCATTTCTTACAACCTATAGGATGGATATCTACAATTGACCTTAAATTCATTTGGTTATGAAAACTCATTAGTTATTATTACTATACTTCTAGTTGTAGGGGTATTCGTGGATCAAATCCGGATCGAACCAAATTAGATTTAATCGGACCGACACTCGAAACTTCAAAAATTGTGGATAAACGATCAAATTGGAAACAACCGATTCTAACCCCTAACTAATTCAACTGGACCTTTGGTCGAACCAGTTTGGATTTATTTCATTTATAAGTGATGTTATTTTTATTTATTCTTTTATAGAAAAAATGAACGAATTTCTTGTGCGAAGAAATAGTATGGGCAATATTGAAATTTCTAGCGGTATGGCTAGGGATGGCAATGGGTCGAGTCCAGGTCGGGTCCGACCGGACCTGCACCCATTTAACTTTTTAAACTTGGACCCAGACCCGACCCGGACCCAGTGGGTTTGTAAAATTTGGACTCGGACCCGGACCCGGCGGGTCCACGGGTCCACGGGTCTTAAACGGGTCTAGTATATTTTTATCATAAATGAGTTTAAAAATCGATATTTTGTGCCGTATTTTAATAGTATTGTAAATTTACAAGTAATTTTGTTACATATAACCTCTTTAGTATTATACTAACCTATCTATCAACCAACCTATTGTACAAACCAAAAACTTAGTTCATACAAACCAAATACACCAATATATTAAACATAAAGTTCATCAAAGTTTGACACCATAAAGTTCAAAGTTCATCAAAGCTTAACAACAAATTGTGGGAAGGGTTTCCAAATTGCATCGGTTCCAAATTTGTATGAATACTCGCTGTTAGAATTTTTTTAAAAATAATATTAGTGATCGGGTCTTAAATGGGTCTTAAACGGGTCTCGGGTCGGGTCCGGGTCTTATTTTTGAGACCCGGACCGGACCCGGACCCGAGACAGTTAGACCCGGACCCGACCCGGACCTATTGGGTCCAAATTTTGGACCCAGCACCCGATTAAATGGGTCGGGTCCGGGTCGGGTCCAAGATCCACCGCCATCCCTAGGTATGGCTGCTATATTTTGCTTTTGGCATCTTTTGTTACGTTTTGAATTGTTGAAATCATAACTTGGATCGTGATTAGAGAGGATAGGAGAAAACATGACTGTTAAAATCACATGTTATAACTATTATATCATAAATAAGGTGAAATTAGATGGAACGATTAATTGTTATAACTGTTGGGAGCTAAAATAAATAACTTTTATAAATAAAATAAGCCGAAATAATTAGTTTAAATTTACGGTTTGAATAACAGAGAGCCTCACAAAGATGAAATGTATTGAACTAAAATTGGATCAGGAAGGCTATTCCGACATGATGTAATAATTGCAGGCTTCTTGGATGCGGTGTAAAACTTTGAATTAAACCTCTCAATCATCAAATCCACAAAAGTCATTTGTCTAAAAAGATTGTTCCTTAAAAAAATTAAATTCCATCCATGATTTGAATTGACCAAATTGAATGCTTATATTTTCACCATTTGATCTCTTAAACAAATGGCTACGGTTATGGGTGGCTCCTCAAGGAATCACAAGTGCATGTCTCCTTTGCTAGAATGGGACAACATTGTTTCCATTTTCAAAATCAACTTCTTTTTGACCGTTTTACCTAATCACCTTTTAATAATCACATCAAATAAAGTCTACTAGTAGTAAACTATTTACCTAACCAATAAAAAATTTATTGGATTATAATAAATTGTACTCTAGGAGTTTGGACGATTATATATCATACTATAATATTGACTATCGGTGCATTATATTTTAGGGGTATTTTTCATACCTAAATCAACTTACTTTTTTTGGACAACTTTAAACTAAAATATGATATATAACCGTTTAAGAAATAAATGGTATGGTTTAGAAATAATAAATACCCCTAAAGTGCAAGTGCACGGATGATCAATGTTATAGTATAGTATATAACCGTCCAAACCTCTTAAAGTATAATGTTAGGTGAGTGAATTCAATTTGAATCGAGTTAATTATTTTAGTTTGAGACCTTATGGATTCGATTTTAGCTAAGCAAATTCAATGTGAAGTTGAGTTAATTTCAATTTGGGACCTTATCTAATAGGATGAATATGATGATGAAATACATAAAAAAAAAAAAAAAAAAAATTCACCCTACCTACTTATCTTTGCCTATATAGTCTAACACAATATCAAAAGATTTTGCATATGATTATGAAAAAGTATCTTTTACAAGACACTATGGAACATTATAAAAAAGCTATAAATTAGGTGTCCACAACATTGTCATTATAATTATAGGTAGCCCTATTCTTTTTAAACTTTAATAATAAAATTCATGATGATCATATCTTTTAAATCATTTACAATAAATAAAAATTATACAACTAACTATTCACTAATATAATAATTTGTTTTAACCTTGAAATTCATAAAATAAAAAATGTTGCTAATTACTAAAAATGGAGAATAGACTATGTTTAGATTTAGCATATTAGTAACTAATAATCTAATGGGCTTATTAAGTAACTTTTAATTACCCACACAAGGAGTAATTAAGCTTTTTACCCAAGTGGAAATTAAACTTTCAATGGCATGAAAGCTAAAATGCATGGGACCCTTTTTAAAATCATTAAGAGAAGACTCCTAAGATAATCTCATTGGTTTATTTAATGAGTGGTTTTATTTCAATATTGGGTATTGACTTTGGAAGATAATCATGTACTCCTCCTTTAATTTAATTTAATGAGTGATTAGTGTTTAAATATTGGGGGTTAGTTGGTAGTTAAAAGAAGTTATAAAGCAATAAGATGCTTTGGCCTAGAGTCACGTGAGCCGGCGACTATCACGGCCTTTTGGATTTCTATAAAAATAGGAGCTAAATAAAGCCCTAATTAAAGAAGATTGTGTTTGTAGGGCCTACAATAAATCTAATTAAGAGCATCTTCAATAACTAATTAAATTAATCTCTCCATAGTCTATAACACCTTTTGTCTTATTAGTGCAAATTGGGATCACAAGTGTATCAAAGTTGAGTTCCCCCCCAACCCTCTTTTAATTACCATGTGTTTATAAGCATATTATTCATGAATGAGTATGATTTATTTGTTTTATGTAACAAGTTTTTGTAGTTGCCATTATTTTTTGTTGGTTTTTAATATCATATAATCTTATTTCTCAGCTGAATTTAAATTGTATATTTAGTTATATCTACTTTGTATTTTCAAGTAGACTTGTACAACCCGCATTGACGCATCAACAAAAATGAGGGATCGAATAACTGTTTTTCACCTAAATCTACCATAAGGGTACTCGACATATGAGAGTCGGCATCCGGCAAAGCTTTTGACCATATCTGACCCTTAATTACAAAGAAATTTAAAATTTATAAAATTCAAAACAAAAGGACCGTTAATTTAACCAACTCGTCCGTTTAGAAGGGATGAAACTTTGTGGAAAATCTCATTTTCTATCCGAGCGTTGGACGCGAACTGAAAAATCGAGGCTACTTGGACTGTAGGACGAGGGCAGCGAGTATGTGAATCCACATGAAGTATCGGGTAAGGTTGGTCGTGGAGAAAGTTTTACTTGGCGACCCTCATGATCCAATCCTCACTTCGACCATTCCTCGTCACGAGTGAGATGTAATCTATAGAAGAGATTATATTTATGAAACATTAAACAAGCATATGTGATATGTGAGAAGTCACTTGTATTATATATTTACAAGATGCATTAGCAACTATATTTAAGTTAAAAAGTGCTAATATACGAATTGCTCTTAAGTGGTGACATAGGTGACATATACGTCGGGGTCGGGGTTAAGTTAAAGAGAGGTTGAACAAATAGACTTTACCATTTGTTTAAGTGGTAGCCACAAATTTTGAGTCATTGTTTTTGGTGGCTACACTCACATTTAGACCTAGCTAGATAGTTCATATAGCATCTTTCTTACAAGAATAAGTACATGAAAACTGAAGATCGAGTATGGATATGAAAGCATCCTTTCATAGAGAGAAAGATGACTAAAAAGAGAAAAGGAATGGGAAAAGTGAAGGCCATAGAAAAAGTGCCCACCGGCAGCATCAGAAAATTATCAAAGGCAAATACAAACTTACATAATCCAAGTCAAATAATAGACCAAACAAGAGGGACAAAAAGGTGCATTTTTCTCATGGACAAAACTCACTCAAATTTTATTCATTTTTGGTCTCACAAAAGCTTACCTTATTCTCATTCTTTTTAGTTTTTCAAAGTAAAAAGAGAGGAAAAAAAAAGAAAAAAAGTGAAAGAAAATGAGAGGAAAAATGCATGCAATAGTTTCAATGGACCATTCAAAGGCTGAATTTGCTTAAATTCCCTGCCTACCTTTGTCGGTCGAGTAAGTTACAAGTCACAAGTTTGAATGTCATCTAGGTAGGAGACTTTGTGCTTCACTTTGACTCCAAGAATCCAACCAAAATTTGAGGGCTTGTTCTTTAGGTTTAAACCAAATCCAACATCATGTTCTTTTTATGTTTTCATTTTAGATTTTATAACTCATACTTGTGCAACATGAATGTTGATTAGAGTAGAAAATCTTGACCTAGAGGGGTCTCCATGTATAGTTTAGACTTAGCAGAGTGGTCACTAGGGTAAGATTTGTGTCGGGGTAATGTCACGTTGTCTGGAACGACGAGTCACCCAAATTTAGATCTTTTATCAGTTGATGTTATGCATCTTTTTTGAGACGTACGATAACTAAATTTATAATTTTTATTTTAAAAATACAATCAATAATTAATAGGATAATTTGAAGGTGTAATTCAATACCTGAATTAGTATAATTTTGATAAAATTTGAATAACATATTCAAACATAGGTTGACAGATTGAAGTTAGAAATAGTAATGCTTGACAACACATTTAGCTAAAATTATGGATTATGGAAAACGTGAAACAACACATTCTTATCGTTTAGTATATATGGCCTATTTATCAATGTTTTTGAATAACTATAATTAATTTTTAAAAATTTTACAAATCTAAACGATACAATTTCACAATTGTCAACTAACACAGCTGATAAAATTTTTAAAATTATTAATAAAAAATCTAAATTTAAAATTCACATAGGTGCCTCTTATATATAGAGCAGAAAATTAAAAATGATATAACTATTGAATAATTTTTTTTTTCGGGGGCCTTACAATGATTAAATAAATTGACATGACCACTGAGTTGTAAATGCAAGCAATTTGAGATTTGGAAATATGTTGAGGGATTCTTCTTCTAATCAACATTAGGGTGTCTAAGTAGGCCATGCATGCCCCCTCCTTGACTTTTAATGATTTTTATTTTTAAGTTACGTGTATTTGATCACAAAATGTTTGTATGATATTTATTATTTTTTGTATTTAAGCAACTTGTACGCCACATCACTAATAACAGAATATAAATCCGAGATTATAAAATCAATGATACGACGCATTTTGAAAGAAATATTTTTTTTTTTGAAAAGACTAAAAAAACAACAGGTGCATCTAACAATATTAAAATAAATTACTGAATATTGTAACTGAATTTATAAACTCAGGAATTATTAAGTATAATTTGTACGCATGCAACCCATCTTAAATATTGCTTTCATATATTTTCACCACCCTTTTTTAGTTTTCTTAATTAAAACATTTAACTCTAGATATTTTGAAAGATCAGTATAGATATTTACTTTACAGCATAGTTTGTCTAGAAAACAACTGTAGCTTGCGTACGTTGTTAGTTATATAACTTCCAATTTTAGGAGGTTTAAGAATGGTATAAACATTCTGTTTAACTAAACTTAAATCATATAAGATGGAGAGGAAAAATTAAAATAAAAAATAAAAAACAGAATTGCTACACTGCTCCTAAGTCCTGATTTTTTAGATTTAGCATACCTAAATTCAACATACATTATTATAAGGAAACCGAGTCAGCTCATCGAGCACTCGGGATTCTAGGTCAAACTTTATCTTAGGCTTGAGTTGAATCGAACTCGAGTCGAGCCCGAACAACTTAAAGTTTATAGAGCCTAGAGTAAGTTAAGTCTAGCACTGTACTTAACTCGGTTTGGCTCGTTAAAAAGTTGATTCTCTTTTTTTTTTCGTTCCTTAATTGCTTGCTTATTTGGAGAACATAAAATTACCATTAAGATCAATAAAAATTTTAATTCCTACCCTTGTTCGTTGATTACAAGGAAATCTAGAATTAAATTGATTATAGCGATGAATTTGGAAAATTCTTGAACAAAAACAAACAAAATTAATAAGAATACTGAGTTGAGCTTTGAACCGAGCAATGTGCATACTAGTCTAAACCCGAGCTGAAACTTCACAGACTCGGTGAGATTTGGGCCAAGCTCGAATTGAACTAAAATATAACCAAACCGAGCTCGATTATGGTCGGTTCAAGCTCAGCTCTGCTCTAAAGTATCGTACTCACGTATTTTAGATTGAATATTCCACGATTCATTAAGTGTCAACATTTACAGTTGAACTAACAATGTACTTTAGAGATATTGTGTAGGAGTTAGAGTTTACAATTCTTGTTACCTACTCACGTACATCTCTCGAAATTAAAATTAAATAAGAAAAAGCTTGGCATCTCCCTGATCTATGAAGAATATCTTTAGGATGAAGACAGATGGAAGTAGAGTCAAATTTAAGTTTAGCAATAAATACAATAAAATGGACCATAACAGTATTGCATGGATGATACATAGATAGATAGATAGATCACACTAAATAAAAAATATTAAATATAGATTTGCCCATAAAATAGATCCTATGCATATGTCCTCCATTATTATTATTATTATTATTATTATTATTTTCTTCATATGAAGACAAATCTACTTTCAAGTCTAGCTATATGTTCTTATTCATTAATAATTGTATTTGGCTCATGGGGAGAAGGCAACATCACCAAAAATAAATGAAAAATGGAAAATAGTCTAGAAGATCCCTTAATTTCTGCCGTTGAAATACTTGGTGTTTCAAACGAGGTATGGTTCACGATCATTTCATCTTTTTTGTCTTTTTATCTTCTGTTGTTAAGTTTGTTCGAAATAATGATTAAAATCTGTTGTTTTAGTGGAAATAAACTGAAATGAATTGAAATTGGCTGAAATGTGTTAAAAAGAGATACAATGAGCTAAAATCCATTATAAATGCTAATGTAAATGTTATTTCGAACAGATCCCTAAAATTGATAGGGGAAGAATTGTTTTCGAATAGATTTTCAGACTTGTCTAGGAATCTTATTAGAGAAATAGGTATAAAATTATGTGAATCAATCTGTATTATATTGGTTATGATTTGAACATTATGCTATAATATTAATTATTTTTAATATACCCATTATTTAATTATAATGTCGTTATGACATAATGATTAATAGTATTTCTTTTATTATTGATTTACCTAAAAATGAGGTACAATAACGAGACCTAACTAATGTAATAAAAAATCTTACTTACATACCACCGTGCTTCACAAAATATATATATATAGATCGAACTCTTACATACACCAAGTAAGGGGTACACCTTCTAACTATAAATATAAACACTGAAAAATAACAGCCTTAATAACAATAGAAATACTCTTAATAATGTTGTATTAACATTATAACCTAAGTTTCGATATTTAATATCATTATCCTTAAACTTGTTAACATGTATCCCGTGCCAATGCTACAAAGCATATATGTCATCTTTTCTTAATTATGACTTAATGATTAATATTAATCTAAATATTAATTGAAATAATAATAATAATAATAATGTAAGAAAAAAGGTAACTAGTGATAATAATTTACAATTTTGCAACAAGGTAATTAATTGGGATAACATCTATAACCTTGAGAATTATCCTCAAAAAAACTGAAGTAATTAATTAATGCATGATGTTCCAATAGTTAAACACCTTTAAAGAGTGAAATACGTCAACTTACGCTAAGGATTCTAAATATACTTATAAAAAGTGTCATTTTATTGCTTATCGGTGTTTACTTTTAGTTCTATTATTATTATTATTATTATTATTATTATTATTATTATTATTATTACCAAACATACATCATTTAGTTTACAAATGAAAGCAAATTAAAATGGTTAAGTAGTCAATGCTTGTAAATGATTCAACTTGAATTCAAAATTTTAAATTTAACCTTTAAATATATATTAGTTTTAGCTAAGGTACTTGATGCTGAAGTATTGTAACGTTCATAAAAATTCGAGTTCGAGTTAAAATTGGGTTGGATAAATTTTTGGGTAGGATAATTTGAACCTAAATTTTGGTTAAAACTAGGTTCGACGACAACAATAGGAAAATTTTATTTTCAAATTTAAAATTCGAAAAAAATTATGATCGGACCTAACTTTTTCGAGTCGACAAATTCGAGATAATCGGGTCGGACGAAATGTTTTCAGCACTAACGATGCTCCTATCGTCCTACATCTTGATACAAAAGGAAATCCTTTGATGTCATACCCATGGTAAGAAATGACTTCCAACCTTGACTCTCTAGCCAAGCTAACTAATATATAAGAGACATCTTCCTATGAGTCTGCCCATTGAAAAGATATTCGCTCTCTAAACCAATTGACGAATGATCTATTATGTGTTGAGCCAATACCCACTTCTCATTTATTCCTCGATATTGTTTCCTGACGAGAGACTTGTGCTCCTCAATATAAGGTTGCACTTCATCACTATTTTGAATGATATAAAGATATGTTTGATCCCTCATTTTATAAATGATTGTTTACACTTTCGCCCCACTTCGCATCGAAATTACCTATATGTATCTCAGATTTCGACTTACTCAATACATTAAGCTAATAATATCGAAGGATCCCGATAAATTTGAAATTTTACATGAAATAACATCAATTATCTATTCTTAAATGAGATCAAATCTAAGGTACCCATAATTTCATGAGATCGATATATATAAATTTTTTTCCCTTATTGGCTTTTACGTCACCCAATCATTTTGTACTATAAACCAATCCTTTTTTTTTTTTTTTTGTGAATTGGATGACATTAACCAATAAATAAAAAGCCGCATTGAATTTGAAGCATATATGTCAATAAACTAGCTAGCTATCCTTTTTTTTCTTTTAATTCTTTTATTTATTCCAATAATATAAAAATATTGTTGAAATTAAAATATATATTTGAAGTGGTGGGGACAGTATTTTATGTAGAATATAAATTCATAAAAATTTCTCTCCCACTTGAATACACACACAATATATGATATAGTTATTAATGAAAGATTGATAAAAGTTAGTTGGAAAATTAATTAAAATTAGTGCTTCAAAATGAATGATTGCCCAAATGGTGGCATGGCAACCACGACTCACTCTTTATGAACCCACACGTCCTTTTTATTATTGCCTTTTAATCAAATTCAAACAACACAAATTATGTGCCGACAATATTGTCTCATTAATCCCAATTAAGCTAACAAATTTAATCACAATTATGCAATTAATCATCCCAATCAGTCTTTTATTTATTCTGCTAATCATCTAACCAATTCTTCATTAGCTGCTGTTTAACGTAATTCAAGTTTGGATACGCATGCAATTACATTTGCTCTTCTAATTCTATTTTCAGTTAATCACTCTTAGTTTTTAGAATTTTAATTCTTGCACAGTTAATCACTAGTAAGTTTTTTATTTTTTATCGATGAGGTTTTGGTTTACTACTCAAGACTAGATTTTAGGTTCGATTACCCCCTCACTCATTATACAGTAATATTGCCCTTTTGTGGTGAATAAAAAAAGTAATTTTTTTAATTTTAATATGCTTTTTCTTGAGTATAAGTGAGCTATTAAATAGCTTGACACAAAATAGACACAAAGAAGGAAGATCACATCATAGAGCCTTAATGAAATTTCATTGCATATATATTGATTCATCCTCAAATCAAAATAGATAAAATCCCCGAAAGTTTAGGAAAATTCACTTGATTAAAAGTAAATCTTGAGATTGGTAAAACCTCGCTAACCATTGCTGGGGTACTGTCGCTAAGGAAAAGAGCTCGTACAAAATACAACCATGTATAGAGAAATTCAACTCTCATAAAAACAGGAGAAATTTATGATAAACATATGATTATACTACTCAGTAACAAATCTAATTAAAAACAAAAACATACGATAGAAATAATTTTTGGTAAGACCCCAAGACACAAATAGTTACTTAAGCAAATTGAATTTGATTAAAGAATTTTCAAGACATATATTATTTCATAGCTATATATTCTAATATTTATAAACACAATACAATCATATTTGCAAAATGTAAGAAAGCTAAATAATGTAATCTCAACTTTAATTGATCAATTTTAAAATTATATGTATGTTACATGTATAGTATTATATGTAATAAAAAGTTTAGTAATTATAGTATATGTACTTAAAACAGTAGAATTAGATTATAAATATAATAAATATATATAATATTTTCATGTGCAATTAACTAATTAATGTACGGATGGGGAAAAAAGCATGCAATGATGCCTTATGATCATAATATATGCATGACATATGGGTAGAATGGATTTGGCTAATATTAGGACCTAAAAAATGAATATAGGGTATACTCATTATGTCCTCTTTTTTTTTTTCTTTTTTTTAAGAAGGTGAAAAGCTCTTAGAAGGGGCATGGTGTCCCCCTAGAGGGCATTACAATTATTATAAATTAATGTTTGGTGAAGCACTTGTTCAATAACTACTTAACAAGTGGTATCTTGGGAGCCAAACGCAACTACCATACATTGCTATTTTTATTAAATTTTCAATATTACTTCAATGTCATGTTATTTTCAATATCAAATTGAATTGCTTTAATATTACTTTAAAATAAAAAAAATAAATTAACGTAAATGGAGTTTTTAAATTAATGAAGATGTTTATACTAAAAGATAAAAATAAAAATAAAAATTTTGTCAATTAATGGACTGACTCACATCTATAATTGATACATAGTTATTATTTTGCTTGTCAATTGCATTGAAATTAAACATGCATGTAAGTTTGAGATATTAAAATTTAATTTTTTATTATTTAAATGTAAATATTTAAAAGAAGTAGATTAAAAATATCACTTCAGTAAGTACTCATCATTCTCTTTATGTAGTTTATTCGGTGACATGCATCAATCTTTTGTGAATTACAATTAAATTTACATAAATGCAATAAATTTAATTTAAGACTTATTTAAAATGACTGTTAAAATAAGATGTTATAACTAAAATGAGATGAAAAGAGATAAAACAATTTAAACTGAGCTGAAATAATCTGATCGAGACGATTAACTGTTATAATTGTTATGAATTGAAATGAGTTAAACTAGCGAACTATATAAGTGAAATGAGTTGAAAGTTGTTACAAATGTTAAATGTCATATCAAATAGCCCCTAATGAGCATTGTTACTACGTTTAGTGAGCAACTGACCTCAGTGTATGATTCTCCTATTCACCCGGAATACAATATATGATATCTTAAATTATTTCTTTGTTTATGGAAGAACCTTAAATCATAGGAATAAAATAACTTAAACTGTATAAAAGTAACACATAATTGTATTGTTAGTAGGGCTTAACAGGAGTATGGGATAAATAATAATGTAGAAAAGTAAAGGCAAGCAATCATAATATATACTTTGGAATAGTGATTTTAATGTAAGAATAGATTAGAAATTGAGTAATGAAGTTGTTGATAATTGATGATATGGATTAGTTCTGCTGACAGTACGTACAAAACACAATCCATCTCCAGCAAAACCAACCTTACTTACACACGCTTCTGGCGCTGCAGCATGAGATGGATGTGGAGAAGAAGACCGACTAATTTTCGGCAGTAAGAGAGAAATAGAGATGGAGAGATAGAGAGAGACTAGTGAGAGTGGCAAAAGCTATAAATAGAAGTAACATCAAAATCCGGCGTTAATCTTGCCCCTGTTTTCTTGTTCCATGTGATGTCCTAGTCCTCCTACTATCCCCCTTTTTTTCCTTTTTCTCTTTTTTTTTGTGGTTGTCCCGCCTAGCTTTTTTCTCATAAAATACCCTTACCTTTTCCTTTCTTCTTTTTTTTTTAATAAAAAATTATCTCGTCAACTTATTTATTTCACCAAGAAATTGTAATAACTTTTATATTTGAAATCTTTTCTTAATAAATTAATGAAATTTTAACATAGTAATCATAATAAATTTTAACTGAGCAAAAAAAAAATTACTTGTAATTTTGTTTTTTCTATTTTACCAAAAACCTAAAAGTACTTCCTGCCACAATAATATCAGTAGTGTATTTTATTTTTGGCTTTTTGGATCTTATATATACCCCATTGTATAGCAGAAGAAGGAAGAACCCATTCTATCCTCTGTCCCTCTCTCTCTGAGATCTCTCTCCACATAAATTGGCATACCCCCACAAAACCTGTTGTAATTGACATCAATCCTTATCCAAGCCATTGCAAATACAGCAGTACAAGCTCATAACTCCCCTTGTTTCATCGATATATATCACTGAAAATTAAACACCATTATTATTATTACTATTAATTAAATCCATCAGTTGGAAATGTCAATGTCTCATAAGGGAGAGAATGTGGTTGTCTCCAATATGAAGCTTGAAAAGATGCTCTGCATGAAAGGTGGCAAGGGTCAAGCTAGCTATGCCAATAATTCTCAAGCCCAGGTTTCTCTCTCTCTCTCTCTCTCAAATTTCATCAAGGAGAACAAAAATCTCCATATTTTTCTTTTGTCTTCTGGGTACATGAGGGATTTTCTCCTTTACTTTACTTCATTGTTCATCGTTGATCTAAAAACAGAACGGTAAAAGAAAAATGCAATTAAATAATATTTAAAAGCTAAATAGAGTATATATATTTATTTAATATTTTATCCATATGTTTCAAGTAATTTCTAATTAAGTCCCTTTTTCTTTTTATTTATGTATAGGCTCAGCATGCAAAATCAATGTTACACCTTCTGAAGGAAGCCCTAGACAGGGTGGAGTTAGGGCCACCGGAGGTGCCCTTTGTGGTGGTGGACTTGGGCTGCTCCTGTGGGTCCAACACCATCCACGTCATCGACGTCATCGTCAACCACATGACCAAGCGCTTTGAGGCCTCAGGATCTCAACCACCGGAGTTCTCCGCCTTCTTCTCTGACCTTCCCTCCAACGACTTCAACACCCTCTTCCAGCTCCTCCCTCCCTACCGCCACTATAATCACCACGGTGGCAGCGGCAGTAGCGGTGGCGGTGGCAGCAGCAGCATGGAGGAGTGTTTGGCCGCTGACAAGCACCGCTCCTACTTTGCCGCCGGAGTCCCAGGGTCGTTCTACCGACGGCTTTTTCCGGCCAGGTCTATTGATGTTTTTCACTCGGCTTTCTCCTTGCACTGGCTATCTCAGGTAACTAATTAACTAATTACTCTTTGGCTTATATTTTTATTTTTATTTTTGTGTAATTAAGGGATAAAAAAAGACAAATTAAGGGTATGTATCATGATATGTTTAACCTTGAAAACTCCTTTTTCGGATTTATAGGGTCATAAAAACACATGGAGAAAAGTTCGGTCTACTAAGTGTTTGTTATATATGTACTTATGTATCATTTATCCATTAATATAATTATTAATCTGGTTGACCTTCTCAAAAACTAAAGCTAAAAGAAAAAATTAATTCTAAATTTAAGGATTTCATCGTTACTATAAACTTTACATCTATGTAGAAACAATCTCAACCTCACTAATTCCTAAGATATTGTTTGCATTCAATGTGTCAAAAATTGGTTTACTATTAATGGTGCGGTGAGATAAATAAATTTATAAAAATAATTATTCATTGCATGTAATCAAATGGTTTATATGTATCATGTTTCATATTGTTGGTAGAATTAGGACTCAACTTTCAATCAATACAAATTGAATGGATATATTTTTCAAAGCTTTGTAAAAATAACTAACCTTCTTTAATAACTCCTGTCAAAAATGATACTGTTTATATTTTAACATATTTATATTATGTTACGATAAATTGTAAACAGATTAAATTTCTGTATTTTTAATAAGATAACAAAAGATGATGAATAATATATGTGTTTTATAATACGATGAAGAAGAAAGAAACAAGAGAAGAAGGGGTAGTAGTAGTGTTGGCCAATCAAGGGTTTACAACAAAGTAGAGAGTCGAAATTTGCAAGTAAAAAGCCCTAGCAAGCCTAGCCTAGCCTAGCCTAGAGTATTCAACTAGAAGGCCACCATTTTCAAACACTTTTGACCAATTAGTGAGAAACCAAATAGAATATATTCTCAAATGTAAACTTCATTCCTCGAATATTGTGATGGGTAGTCAATTTGGACTCTCCTATCAAAGAATATTTACCCTCTCTTCATATCATAAACTTTTAAATTCTTACGTATCATATGCTCATTCTTTTAAGTGAAACTATTTTTTTTTAATAATATTCCGTGTTAATTAATCAATTATAAAATTATTTATTTAAACCCAAATAAGGCCTAGTCTAATAAATGAAACTAATTTATATAACTTCTAAACTTATGTACTAATATGGTGTCTAGTGTGGAGTAATCGTCTATCACAAAAATTGGTTGTATATCGTGCTAAAGATAGAAGTTTAAGAAAAACAAAATTGAGTCAGATATAAACAACCCATTTTTCGATAGTTATACACCAAAGGTAATAAGATAGGTAAAGATAGGTATCCAAAAATACATCGAAGTTCAACCAAGCAAAACAACCAATAAAAATTAAACTCCAACTAAGTTAAATGAATACCTAAACATAATAAAAAACTAATTCCTAATGAAACTATAACCTATATTAATAAAATCGATGCACTCGTAACTAACTCTTTACCCGCTATTACTCAAATCGTTGTAATTAATTGAAACTTATTTGTAGGTTCGATATATGTAAACTTAACCCCGAGAATTGTAAAGTTTGAGCTCATGGTGTTAAAATCAAAATGAAACAACAGGTACCAGAGAGTGTGTTAGACAAGAGATCAGCAGCACACAACAAAGGGAGAGTGTTCATCCATGGAGCCAATGAGAGCACAACAAGTGCATACAAAAAGCAGTTCCAAGCAGACTTGGCTGGGTTTCTCATGGCAAGGGCAGTGGAGATGAAGATTGGTGGGTCAATGTTCCTTGTTTGCTTGGGTAGGACCTCTGTGGACCCTACTGACCAAGGTGGGGCTGGCCTCCTCTTTGGTACCCACTTTCAAGATGCATGGGATGACCTTGTCCAAGAGGTAATTACTCATTATTACTATGGAATTTTATCCCATGCCAGAAAAGAAAAAGAAAATTATGGTATATTTTTCAAAATCTTTTTGTTTTCGTGTACTACGTTCGCATATTAACTTTTACAAGTAATATGCTCATATCTTTCGGATCAGAAAGGAAAAAAAGTAAATTTACTTTAAGTTAATAGAAATATTCGTACTAAAAAAATGATCTCGATGTTAAAAAGTAACAATACTTTTGCAAGAAAAACAAAACAAGATGATTTCATGTTTGCCTTGTGAAACTTCCATGGATAAACATCCCTTTCCCCAAGTTAGAGAATTGCATTGGCATGCATGCATGAACATTCGATAATAAAGCACATGTTGGGCTTCAATAGGCCTGGTCTCCCTCCTCCTCTTAAGACTGCTGGTTCTATTAATTACCTATAAGATATATGCCCATTTTAGGGTGACATATACCCATTCAAAAAAAAAAACTCGAATATATAATTTATCCACATAATATAAATTCACTTAGTAATAAGTGCACATCCTTATCCTAAATTCTGATATTAATTGGCATCAATGATCAAAATAGTATTTTTGGCGGTGGATTTATGTAGCTTTGTATTATTCAATAATATTGTCGACCCTATGGTTAATGATTATATGTTTTTAATAAGCTTTTGGCAATTATGAAGAAGGCCCCTCAATCACAATTGATGCATCTTCTTATTCTTTTAAATGCCCATTAATATTTATCCTCCATCAAATTATTACATGTTGGGAATCATTCAAGATTTTGCCCGCAAGAATCCAACTTTGATAATCATCAAAAGCTCAATAATATTGGTAAATGGGAAAGTTTCCAATAGTGAAGGAAGATTTTTTTTTTTTTTATCAACTTGGGACATAGTATATTATATATCACCTAATTTTCCTATTAAATGTGTTGTTTTGTTTGATTTCGAATAAACATTCATACTGAATAGGTTTCGGCTAATTAATATTAATAAATTTTTGTTCTAATCAATTTTATGATAAGAGTGAATTACGTTTCGCCATATTTAATATTAATATTTAAATACAAGTCAATTTTATAATACGGGTTTTCATAATTGTATTCCCAACAATAACATATGTTTTAACAGGGCCTCATAAGTGGTGAGAAACGTGACAGCTTCAACATCCCAGTCTATGCACCAAGCCTACAAGACTTCAAGGAGGTAGTCGAAGCCAATGGCTCATTTGCTATAAACAAGCTTGAGGTGTTTAGAGGAGGGAGTCCATTGGTGGTTAGCCGGCCCGACGATGCTGCCGAGGTGGGGCAAGCCCTAGCCAACAGCTGCCGGAGCGTGTGCGGAGTCCTAGTGGAGGCTCACATTGGAGACCGGCTTGGCGACGAGCTCTTCCAAAGGGTGGAGCGCCGAGCCACAAGCCATGCAAAGGAGCTACTTGAACAACTTCAGTTTTTCCACATAGTTGCTTCCTCTCTCTACTTAAAAAGCATACCTAGTTATTATGCTTTTTATAAATAAAAAAAAAAAGAAAAGAAAAGAGAAAGAGGAGGCATACCTAACTATTAGTTAGAAAAAGAGGAGGGAAGTAGATTTTATTTGTGTTGGCTTTCTTCTTTTGACCATTTTTTCGTTTTCTTTATATCTTTTTTTTTGGAGTTTTTGGGCATCTAAGTATATTGCATAGGATAATGGGGGGGCTTGTGTGATGTTTCTATCAGTGACTCATTTGATCCTAGTCAAAAGCTATTAACCTTTATTTTCCTTGTACTTGTCTTGACTAGAAAACTTTTACATTTTTTTAAGTAGAGATTTAAATTTAAATTCACATTTTTATGCTTTTTTTAAAAAAAATTATTGTTACTTTTAAGAATGAGACTTAAGTAAATAGGGTAATGAATTTTTATTTTCTTTTGGTCCATGAGAACCGCAATAATGTATCCAAATTTTCAGTCTCGACTATTAGACTAAAATTTTATTGATAAATAGGGTAAATGATAGATAAAATTTATATTGTGTTCTATCAAAAGAATTATCATGAATCATATTAAAGAATTATTGCGCAAAAGAGGAATACACCCTCGTTGAATGTTTTGTATCTCTGAGCATGAAGTGTTTATACATTTTCATATGATATTTTTAAATAGAAAAATTAGTATTATTATTTATTGGCAGATGGCTGTATTATTAAAAATCAATAATTTTCAGAGTTATTTTTATGATGAATCATATTGAAGAATTTCCCAGAATAAACCCTAGTTGAATATTTTGTCTCTGAGTATGAAGTATTTATACATTTTCATTTAAAGGCTTGCATATTGAAAGCCACCATTAAAAAGATGATGATGAACTCAGAATTAAAAGGCAAGAAGTAACCAAATCAATAAAACAGCCGGTAACTTCATTCTCACGCAACCAAAACTACCCAGCCACATTTCTCATGTTTGGGAATTATGTAAATAGAGATAGCATTGGTCACATCTAAATCTAATTCAAGTCTAGCATGGCACTCGAAACATATAACTCGAAATTTACCCAAAACATTACTCAATCAAAACCTTATGTCTTCCACCAAAGTTACTTCTGTTTGTCAAACAAACTTATCAAACTAAACATCAATCAACCCGAAATCAACCGTAATCGAAAATGATTTGACCTAAAATAAAAATGAAACTGAATTTTATTGGCTCCAACATGAGATAGCGTAAAATTAACAAAATCAAAAACTGAATCGAATGATCCATTTACGGAATGTTATTATATGCTCAAGACATTTCAAGGATACAAATCTACTAATGATAATTACATAGCAATTGTGGCTAAAACTACCCTTCGATAAGAGTGTGTGAAGCGGCCTGTCATTCAAATATATCTGAATTGCATATATCCGAATTATTAAGGACATTCACGCCAACTTGTTATGGATGAACTTAGTAAAGGGATCCAAGACGAGGTACATGGTGTATGATATTTGCTTATGATATAGTTCTCATTGATGAGACTAGGTGGGTTAAAAAATATTAATTTAAGCAGGCTAAAGACTGAACACTCGAGATATAAATTCGATGGAGGGGAAGAGATATTGAAGAAGAAGTCACCATTGATGGGGTGGCAATATCAAGGGTAGAGAAGTTAGATACTTGAGCTCAGTCATTCAAGAGAATGGGAAAATTGATGAAGATATTAACCGGTGCATAGCTGGCAAAATTTCATTTTACTTGAACTTTCATCTGAATTTTAAATTCGCACGTAAAATTTTTCCTATTTTTCTTGTCAGAATCTGATTTTTGACCGAATTTAGACTTGTCTCGAACTATCTTATCTGAAAAATCAGGTTTCGGACAAAAAAATTTGCCCGAGTTTTTTATGTCGACCTATTTGTCTTACCTAATTTTGACCTGAACATGAATTTTTGCATGCGTTACAGGCGCATAAAGGTAGAATGACAAAAATGGAAGAATACTTCAGGAGTGTAATGCGATATGAAATTCTTAGTGGGTTTAAAGGGAAGAGTTTATCATATGATGGTCATGTTACCAATATTGTATGGATTTAAGTGTTGGATAATTAAGAAGACCTAAGTTCAGTATATGTCACAAAGATGAGGATGATTCGGTGGATGTGTGGTCATTTCAAGATTGAATAGAATTAGAAATGAAGTAATTAGAGATAAAATAAGAGTGACACCCATTGAGGACGATATGAGAGAAACTAGACTTAGGTAATTCGGCCATGTCAAGAGAACGAGTTTAAATGCACCCGTAAGGAGATGTGAAATGATTAACCTTCCAGAGAGTAAAAGAGGCACAGGAAGATCAAAGAAAAGTTGGAAGAAGTGCTTATACACGATCTCAAGCATTTAAGGTTAACAAAGGACATGACTCGGAATAGGAGTAGATGGAGGTCTAGGATTACGGTTATGGACCCTACGTAGGTTGTTTGCTTAAGAAGTGTTCTTGTGTTGTTTTTGTGGCTCGGTAGTGATGATTATTGATATTATTGTTAATGATTTTTACGCTTTTGTTAATGAACTTAAGTTCTTTAGTTTTTATGTTATCCTTTATGTCCCAATATTTTATTTATTTATTTATTATTAATAATTTAAAATAAACTATGAAAATTTAAATTTTAATGTAGGTTCATCTGTCCGCCTACGAGAGATGCTTGTGGAGTTAAGACTATCTACATTTAAATCTCCTCAAATTCAACAAACGGAACCCATACTGAAAGTTATTAATTTATTACGTGAAGTGGTCGTGACCATAAAAAGATGTTACTCTAATACTCTCTATTTCAATTTATTTGACGCTTTACTTAAATTTTTAGTTTCATAATATATGTCAGCTTTATAGTCCCATGACATATTAATTACTAATTTACCAACTTTTCTCTCATTGTTTATTTTTCTCCCTACTTTCCTTATTTACAATAAAATTTTATGATCATTTCGATTTTTTAGTCACTAATTTATTTTGAACTTAACTCCACCTTGATAATCTCTCGATAGTCCAAAGCGACAAATGAATTGAAAACCAAAAGGTATTATACTTTGTTCAATCCTGGAAATTTCACTACCGAACATGGAGCCATATCAGAGTGATTTTGCCGTGCAATCGCCAATTTGTCTAGGAATTAGCTGAGTGTCACGCCATAGGTTATTAACCAGAGCAGCTTGTTCATTGTTGTACCAGAATGGCCGTTTAAAGCCGTTGTCTTGCAGAAATGACCATCAGAGGCCAGTATTGAAGTTGTGTAATACCTAGATTTCACACGATAACTCAAGCCACTTTTGCAGTGGTTCACATATTCACACTCTTTCAAGGGTCGGTTTATTTTAACAGTTAAAATTAGCGCTACGAGGTAACTAGTGGTCAAGAGTGGTAAGGATCAGCAATGAACAGTTACAAGCAGTAAACAGTAGTAAATATATGTGTGAAAGTGTATTCCCTAGTGTAACTTTCAGAACATTGTCAGAACTTCTTAAGGTTAAATTTAGAAAGTTGAAACTTGAAGATTAATAAGGTCCCATGAAGCTATGATCCATTGGAACAAAATGGAGAGACCAATTCCGCAACTTTTGTTGCATGGGTTGAAATTGCAAATCACACTGCAGATACTTTCCCAGCTATGGAATGCAAATATGCCTAATATGGAGGGTGGACAATACGTACATCAACAAAATAATGACACTTCTCAGTACTTTTTTCCGCAGCATCATACAATCTAACCAAACAGGCCTTCCACTACACAACTAGTAGCCTGAAACGTTTCAAGTCATCATGTGGGATGGAAAGAGACAAGGCACCACAAAGCCAAAGGTTAAAGCTCCTGAGAACATCATGCTAATGCAATCATTCCAAGACTTAAAAAGGGCACAGCATGAGTAATCATGATTGTTGATGAGCTAGGGCTTCCAAAAATGGATCTTCTGCTGAAAATGAATTTGGCAAGCTCCGGAAAGTTACACCAAAGTCGGCATTACAAGGCAAGGTCTTGAATCGCCCAACGCAACAAAAGTGAAAGTCATCCTCAAATGCATGCAATCATACATTCTTTCAATATTGGGTTGGTTTGTCGCACGTAGTTTGGTAAATAAGTCTCTCTTCTTGAGATAAACAAAAATAAGCATGAGTCCAAATGGAAAAGTTAAAGAAGAAAAGAGTGACATGATTTTACTGTCCTCACCCTGTTTGACAGGGGACCAACTAAAAGAATCATGCACCCCAATAAGTGGGACAAAACTCAAATCCCATAATAGGTCTTGCAATGCCATAGACTGACAAGCCATTAGAAGTAAGATACTAGAGTACATATTTTGAAGAAAACCATAAATCTCATTCACATCATGTATGTGTCAGGGAGTCGCAAAATAGCTCCATGGAAAGATCCAGTAGTCGCATTCACATTTACACATCAATCCATGAACAAAGATAGACGCAACAACGAGCATCATTACAACTAAATCATTACAGTTTCAAACAACAGACCTACTGACCGGCAGACGGGTTTGTGAGTAACTCGAGTGCTTTCTTGAGGTGTTCAACTGCAACAGGCACTTCATCAAATGCCAGTGCACCCACTGCAAATCTTGCCGCCTTCTGCGCATCAGCAATCTTCTCAGGCGGGACCTGGTAGTTGCTGTCATAATGGTATGCTTGAACAGAGGTGGTTCGGGCATGTCCGGCATGTGATGCATTCCCATTTGTGTTGCTTGAGTTGTACTCGGGAGCTGATGAGTAGCTTGTGACTGATGGGACAGTGTGATGAGAGTATGAAGCATCAGAACCTTGATGATACGATGGGTAATGTGTTGGGGCGGCAGGAAGGCTGCTATCTGAAAAGCTTGGATATGACTGAAAGTTAGGATAAGCATAGGATGGCGGAATGTCCTGGGAAGGATAGTTTTGTGGAATGTGGGGTGGGTGTTGAGGTTCTTGCGGATAAGATTGTGTGTGGTAGGGCTGAGGGTAAGAGGGGTTCTCTGGCCTTCCAGAAGGTTGACCAGGTTGGTAATCTTGAGGAAAATAATCAGTTGTATGGGAAGTGTAATCACCACTAGGGAATGAAGGAGGTGCTGGTGGTGGTGATGGTAATGTATTGGTAGAAGGAGGTGCTGGTGGAACGTTGGTGGAATTTTGTCTCCCTAAACCATCATGAAATTGAGAAGACATTGGATCATGATCAGGCCCTGAAGTGACATCATGACCTGTATTCCTTGGTTCAACATCCTGCAAAACATAGTGCCTTAAGAATTTGATCTAAATTCTTCAGCTTCAACAAGATATCAACATGCCTATAAGTGGCAGAAGAATAGACGTGCGATTTAAATCTTGAAACTATGCTGCTCTCTATACAAGTGGCCATGTATCCACACCCAAATTTTTTCATGATCACCCTCCGTCAATTCTGAATTTCTCATAAAAATTTCTCATTTGAAATGGTACATATGATTATAAACTATTTCAACACAGCAAATTGCATCTATACAAAAATTGCATGCAAAACTTTACTAACACCAATAGGGCATTAGTTCCCACATAAAGCTCATAGCTAAAGTGGCATCTCAGGCCTGCCATCGATGAGATCTGTTGGTGAGAGATCAAGATTCACAAGATTTGTGACATTAGATTCTGCAGAAGTGACTATAAAGGAACAGTTCCTGTTGAGGCAGAATCTTTTTTTCTTTTTTCTTTTTTTTTTTTTTTGGGGAGGGGAATAGGGGTTGCCTTTTTCAACAGCATGTCAAGACACAGGTTTTTTTTTAAGGGTCAATTTTGAGAAACTCATAAGCTCATCACAGTTTATACTTCATTTAAAATGCAGACACTGAAGGACCACGTTTAAACCTGAACTTGTTATGAGGAACAACCAGAATAAGTGCGCACTGCAACAAATAGCTAAGCATCAATAAGATAGCAGATGACCAAGTTAGGATCTTACATATCCACCAGAAGTACTTGACGGAGAAGATAAATCTGTTTCCCCACCGGGTGGGCCGGGAACAGGCTTCCTTCCTTCTTTTATAGCCTTCCTTATATCAGCAGCTTTCCATGCTGCATATTTCTGCTTCTGCTCGAGCTGTTTAATGGAACACAAATGTGTGAAGCAAATAAACAATACTTGAACATTAGAGAGTGCAACTATAATGATATTGAACAGCAGTGGCAACAAGAAACGGCCACCGGCAAAATACTAGTACAAATTTTGAACAAGAAATCAGAAACTTACATCTGGTGCAAGCTCTCCAAATTGATTAAGGATCTCAAAAAGATGCTTGCAGCATAAAAGGTTTTCGCAGTATTCCTAAAACAATTCAGGACATCAGCATTGGACCATAAACTAAAGTACTAGTAAACTAATAGCTTGATCCATAGATCCCCTCCCCTCTCCCCCTTGTGAGGACCCTGAGTTCAAACAGCAGAGTTATGCAGACTTTTCTTATAAAATGTGCATGATATAGAGAAAATTGAATGGATTCATGACTGTGATGTGGGTGGCTAGAGAAGGAAATAAAATATTTATGATTTATGGTATACAGTTTTTTAACAAGTTCATATTATCCTAAGAAAAGATTCACGGATCCTTTTTAACAAGTTCATATCATGATTTAGTACATCTTATATTCACGGGTGGCAGCTCATATTATACTAAGAAACGAACAATTTAGTACATCTCAGAGAGAAAAGCACTAAAAATCATGGGCACTCAAGAAACCTACTCTGCTCCATTAAAATAAAATAAGAAAAAGAAAAAAAGAAAAAGAAAACAGAAACATTATCATACAGGTCTGCTCGCCCAGCTCGATCTTGCTTGTCCGCCTTTGCAAACACATTTAAAGCAAATCCTTCCAAATGCAAGTGATCATCAGGTGCCAACTTCAATGTTTTTCTATCCTGCAAAAATAAAGATAGACATCAGCGGAAGCCAACATCAGAGCAAAGATGAACTAATGATATTCTTCTAAGATATTATGAAACAAAGGGAAGTGTATTTTCCACCCATTTTACTACATCAGACATCAAAGTTAACTGTCCTCTACTCATCAAGCTACCAGTTACCACCCAATCTGGCACCTTCACAGCCAAAAGCTGATGAAAATAACCTTTACGTTTACGGCGGGAGAGGCACTAGGCCGATAATATGATATTTAAGGGCTTAGAGATAACATGTGATCCTCATGAACTACAGCAAAAGCTCACTAGCAAATGGTTTCAAACCTATTATTTTTAAAAGGAAAATAGTGCAACAAGCCACAAAGGGTCCCAAAAGCTGATGCGAAGGCAATGGTCCCTGCATCGTGTATGCAACGCCTATTATTTTTGTTAAAATGCTTAATAATTGGAATGTTATATTTTCAATAATCTAATTTTGCACATAAATATCTGGTATAATATTACGTAGTACAAAAACTGAACTTAAAAAAATGTAAAAGGCCCAAGAAGGACCTCAAACTTTGTTTTACATGTCCAATGACATTCCTTGTGTCTGTTTGGATGAATGGTAGAGAGTAAAGAGGAGTAAGGTGGACTAAGTACTTCGACTTCCCATGACTTGGAGCAAAAATAGAGTGAGGAGTTGCTCTTACTCCCCTTTACTCCCCCTCTACTCTCCGTTTCCTTTCTCTCCAATTTGGGCTGTAAGGAGTACCGAAGGGTAGTTTACATATTTGGCCCGATAAACCTATTTATAATATATTTTCATCTATCTGGTGAGGGCACATATATCAATTCTTTCAACTACTCTTCTTTATTCTCCCATAAAACTCACTAACAAGTAACATGAGTTTGTTATTCACTCCAATTTACATATCCTTACTCTTATTTATTCTTACCGCCCTGACAGAATCCCTCCCAAACAGACCCTTAAGGACCTAAGTCATTTTTTAACATTTGTTCAAGCACCTAAATCACATTAACGGCATTAACTAACCAACAGTTGAGAGTTTTATTTTATGTTTTTAAATGAGGATCTTTTCTAATGTTCAGGAAATACGGGTTATTTGCAGATTATAATTACTAGGAATCCGATGAGAAGGGGAAAAAAATATAATATATATATATATATATATATATATATATATATATATATATATTGATGAATTTTTCTTACATAAGATTGCAAAAATGTCTTCCATTATTTCATTCATACATTGATTTAGTGCAACTTTACTAATTTTTGTTAATATTTCTACTAAATTTTTGTTAGTACTTTATATTTTTGATATTTTTGAAAATAATATAATACTCAAAATAATATAGCAATATCCACATTTACATTATTAACTAAATTTATGCTAACTATTAAAAAAACCTAAGTCAATTATTTGAATAGTGATCCCAGCATAACTAAAGAATCATGTACTTTTAATAATTTATTCTAATTACAAAAAATATAATTAGATAATTTCAATAACAGAATTAGATTATTAAGTGATGTTGAATATATTGAACGGTGTTAAATTGCTTAAACAAAACAAGCTGAGCTAATAATTTAATTTCAGATAAATCACTTTCATTACTTTATTAGAAAATTTCTTGTTTTTGAATTAAGATTAGCTATAAATTATGCAAATACAAACTCATAATTTAATTTTTGAGAAGTACCTCATCTTAGAATTATATTACTTTACTAAGATAATTATCATTAGGAACATAAAATCAACTAGTTGTCTCGAAATATCTTATTATATTATGGCCCTGTCTTGTTTGTATTAGTTGTTTGACTTAACTTGTTTGTTGAAAATGTATTTGGTAAAATTAGTTGTTTCTAACAAAGTTAGGTAAAATTTCATTTATGCTTATAGCTCAATTTCACTATCTATTTAAATATTACAATTATAATATTGCATATTCTCATTATTATGTGATATATAAAGTACATTTATATCTTTACCCAACTGGAGTTACGAAAATATTTTTATTTACTATTAACTTGATTTCATTTTTAATAATATATTTAAAATTTATATGACAAAACTATTTATTTTTTGAGGTTTTTGGCAAAGCTTTTGGCCGCAAAAAGCTCTTTTTGAACCAATTAGCTGTCCGACTTTAGTTAACAAACTAATTGAGCTGTTTGATGAAGAGAATTTTGGAAGAGCTTTTTATATCTAAAAAACTCTTTTGTAGAAAGATATTTAGAATAACTTTTTGGAAGATATTTGTATGATTAATATCTAAGATTACCATGTTGTCCTTATAACTTTAACAAAATTACACTAAATACCTTTGAAAACCCTATTTCAGTTACTTTTTTAATTTTAATTTTTTTAAAATTGTAAATAATTTCTATTAACTAGTCTATCATAATTTGGGAGGACAATTGAACTCGAACCCATAGGTACCCACCCTGACCTACCTCTAACGAGGTGGATTTGGTTTAATTTAAATAGATTTGTATGGATTTGGGAGTCATGGTTAATAATTAGGTCAGGATGGGGTTAAAAGAGGAATGTCCCATTGCCATCGCTAATAATATATGACTATTTTAAGTCAGTTAAAAAAATATTTTAGAAAATAGCTCAACTAAGATCTTAATGAACCTTATTAGTGCCTAGAGTCAATATGCAGGTTAGTAATTCAGTATCCAAGTTGGAGTAACCTGCAAGAAGATCCTAACCAATTACATATCCATAGAGCACTCGAGTTGACACAAAATAAGACTATACAGGGAAAAAAAATTGTGCAAATGAAGCAAAAAGGCTGATGTAGGCAAAATTTCAACCCAAATATCTTGTAACAACTCCTAAAGGCTTTACCAATTGAACTAACAGACACCAACAAAATAAGCCTATGCAATATGTTGCTGAGCCAAATCACTTCATCAATTCATCTATGCATAATCAAAATTAACTCAGAATCTAGGTCGATTATCTCTACAATGTGAGGAAATTACATGTCCCATCAAGCATGCAGAGATCTTATTTTCCTTATAAAAGAAAATACAAGGAAAATGCTAAATAACCTTGGCTGGGTTTCTTCTATCCTACGCGCCAGAGAGTTGACATTAACAGTTTGAAATTTCTAGATTATCAATCACTTATTGTGAGAGAGGAGCCTTTTTGTTTCTATTATGACAATCCACTGTTTGCTATTGTAGTTTGCCCATATATCAAATTAAGAGCACATGCTGCAGACATATTTTGGATGGGTTTTCACAGATGATCAGAAAACCATTCTGGGAGCTACTGGTTTTGTGAAAGATGATCTCCCCTTTGGACATTTCGTGTAAGGGTGACCCATTTTGAATTTCAAAGAATTTCATGAACACTATGAAATTTTCCAGGTGCCCTTTTCAAACAGAATTTTAAAAAATATAAGTTAACAATTCAACATAGATCCACCAATGTGCATCAACTCTTACACTGGTTAGCAAAAAAAATATTGGGTGTCCCGGGCAGCATAGATCTGCCAATGTGTACAGGCCCTTGCAGCCTTGCACTAATTAGCAAAAGATGTAGTCCTATTTTGGCAGAAAACTTTCCATTTTTTCATCTTTAATTTTTTTTTTTATGTCATTCTTTCCTTTTTTGGATGAATTTTGGCAGAAAAATATTCCATGGAGTTGAAAGCATTTCATAAAACCTTCCTAATGGGGAAACTGAATTTCGAAGAACTCTCCTCAGTTGGAAATGTTGAGGTCTTTCGGGAGACTGCAAGTGTATAACTCTGTTCAGAGACAATGAGCTATGATTTACTGCATCAAGGAACTCAGATTTACGCAAATTAATGCTAGAGCAACTGACTAATGAGTGATGGTGGGAGCTAATTTGGAAAAGAGAGCAGCTAATTAGTGCACAGCGGCAGAAATCAACAAAAAAAGGCAGCTGCTTCAAAGCTGTGTGTCATGAGTTCATGACCTGCTTGGATTGGGTAGTTGGCGTTGCCTAATAGACACTGGGAATTTTACATGAGAATAAGTGGTTTGCATCTAAAGACAAAGGTAGATTTTCCAGAGGCATATTTACAGCAACATTTTGTGCCACTACTAATAAGCTGCAGGAAGAAAGGAATTTCAGACAATATCGAAGAAACACTACTGAGTATTCTGTTTGCATGGAGCCTGCTTGCCGAGCAACTGTTAACTAGCATTTTTCAGTTCTTGTTGTAGTCCTGTAGGAGCTTCTCATTTTTCTGTAGCCGTCTCAAAGCATAGCTTTGTATGCATGCTACTTCTGGACACAAATTAGCAGCAGGAACTACCACCGCCTTAAGGCCTGGTCTTTATCCCACAAAATGAGTTACTTCCTTTCTTTTGAGGGGATGGGGAAACCCTAGCAGCAAGCTAGTGAAGTTTTCACTGCATCAAGAACAGGATTGTATGGGGTTCTCTCGCTGCCAATCTCTTCCCATGGTTTTTCCCAATATCCTTTGGCATGTGTTGAGACATCAAACTGCATTGGTCTAGAGAGATGTATTACATAGTATTAGACTCAAATGCAATTGGATGAACAGTATCACACTATTCAATATGATTCAATCCAGAGAAGCCCAAAATCATTACACTACAAATAGCACAGTAAGTGGGTCTAGCTCAAACAAACCCCAAATACCTTTTTGCAGAGAAACTTTTGATGCAATTCAGTCAAAATCTTCAGCGATGATGAATTATCAAGAAGAAATAGTTAAGTTAGTAAAAGTTATGTCATCTTAGCAGGACCAAGCAAGAAACGTTGCCCCCTAGGTGCTTAATTCACATCTCAAGCTTATCCCTCAGTGCTATTTGCATCAAATTCGCTGCATAGCCACAAAACTTAAACGCATTTTCTCCTCTCTTTCACAATGACATGTTTAGCAAGAACGGTAATTTCAATCATAATTCAGTAAGGTGGCATATACAACCCCATTCAGCCATGCCTCACGAGAGGAGCTTCCACTCTTCAAAGGGCAGCAGTTTTTGGCTACATATGATCTTCCACAAGTATGTTTCAAATCCAAACCCCGGATAGAGGTGCAAGACCCTCAGCAAGACGTCTGCGAACCACTGGAGAAGCATAACATGGCCTTGGAAACATATTTATTGAGATAAACAACACAACTCTTATCAAAGTTATTGAGCTTCTTAACTATCACAAGAATGGTCCAGAGGCATCCAACTCGCCTTCTGTGTGGGCAATGCTAGTTCGACTACTGATGGGGGGCGTAGGAGGGGACGAAGCCCTCTCTAACCCAGGAGTCTACGAGTAATGAAACCCTCAAATCACAACGATACTAATCACACAGTGAAAGTAATTAATTTGTCAAACCCTAAAATTGAAAATGTTTTTAGAGTTAAATGGAGGCAATTGATAAAATTCGCACCTTTTCAAGCTGATTCATGAGAGAGATAAGGATGGAGCTCGTTGTCTTGGTACGCTCGTTCTGAGGAATCTTCAACCCTCGTTCCATAGCATACAATCGACCTATACCGAATTCACCAAACCAAACACCGCAAAACGATCAGAATAGCAAAATTAGGGATTGCAAGTAATGACGAAATCAATTAGGTTGATAAGAGACAAAGAGAGACAGAGAGACAATACAGTAGTAAGCGACGAGGGGTTCGTGCTTTTGGAGCTCGTCGGCGCGTTGAAGATAAGGAAGCAACATCTTCGCAGGTTCGCTGTCGCCCGGCATCATTGCGGTTGATGATGGATCTCTTCTGATCAGGGAGAAGAGAGAGAGAGAGAGAGAGAGAGAAGCCAATTTGATCAAATCAGAGAAGCTATCGCAGAATTTGAATTCGTCTGCCTCTGTCAAAAGTAGGGACTACTCTATGAAGCTTCATATTTTGGAGGTTTGAGAATCTGAAGTTTACCATATTTTGGTGGTTTATGACCTCCATTAGTATTTTTTAATTCAATATAAAATGTTAATGCATGTTTTTTGGTTCAAATAATGTTGATGTTTAAAAATATACCTGATAATAAAATATTATATTATATACTCTACAGAGAAGAGTGAGATGAAAGAGTATCATTTTTTGTCGTTACGTTATGTATACAATTTCGTTTGTTACTTGATTATTTGTTTTCTTCTATTATTGTATACTACTTGTTTACATGGTTGCACCCATTAATGTGTTGATTGTATATTTCTATGAATACATATTGAATTAGTGTCTTATTTTATATCGCGTAACTTATTCCTTATTTACCCATACTCTTTTGTCTTTCTAATATATATTTGACTTAATGTTTATTTAGTCATATATTGGGATTATTATACGAGGATATTGTTACTTAGTCAGCAAGTATCCTAAGTCCAACATGAGACCTTTCTTCTGAAAATGTGGGTTTTAGATAAGTGGTCCTTGATGAAGTAATTAAACATTGTACAAACATATCGTTTTCTTCTCCTTTGTATCCGCCTCTATCTTTTTCATGTAGGCTACTTTAGCTAATGTTTATGAATACATAACTTAACAAGTAAAAAACTATTCGTGAGCATGTTCTCAACAATTTAGTAGAAAATAAAAATATATTTACACGTTGTTTATGAAACTAGGAAGAAAGTTCAAGGGTACGACTACAATAAACTCCTATGCAGGAAATTCCTTTTGTAAAAATTTCACAACAATTCTCAAAATTCTAAAGAGCAAAAGGTGTTCATACAAAGAAGAATTAATACGTCTGTCCTACTATCTTTATTTATTTATTTATTTATTTTTGTTATATTTTCTAAAACTTAAATAAACATCATTATATTAGTTAGAATTGTTGTATTTCTACACTGGTTTGTTAAATTAATAATTTTAAAATTGATTTATGTATGTTAATTTCCATTTCTTTAATTTGGCTCTCAAACTAAATTTACCATATTGTTAATTTAGACTTATAAATGGATTATGCGTTCAGTTTGATTTTATATATATATATATATATATATATATGTATGAATTAAGAGTATTTCATTACCAAATATTGCGTTCCTCATTTAAGTCAGGTTGGGTACAATATTTGTTGTAGCTCGAAGCTGCTCAGTACATCATCCAATCCACTTTAATACAATTTTTATACCCCTTGTGCATTTGTAAAGGTGTTAATCAATTGGTGACAATGTTCTTAATAGTAGCTATAGTTCTTGCAATGTTAATAGTTGCTTTGTCGAATACAATCTCATTCCTTTACTGCCGCACATGATACAGCATAATACTGATAGCAGTTTTGATGACTACCTTATACTGCCCATCTTTTTCATATTTGTTAGTTAAGCAAGTGCTAAAAGCTTCTAGGTATCTTTAGCCAGTACATAATTGCTTCTCTGATTTTTGTAGTCACTCTACATTCAAACAAATTATAATCTTGAGATTCCTCAATTTCTTGACAGCCAGGACAATTCATAAGAAAATGATTGTTACATGTGCAAATCTTGTTCAAAACAGACAATCTACCCTGAATCATAATCCACAAAAAATAAAATAAAAAAGGATGTTTAGGTAGATATGATTCCAAATCACTTTACTACACAAGTAGGTTTAGTATAGAATGAGGGGAGTCATCTCTAACCACTATGGGTAATGTACACCTCTTTTTTCCCTGTAAGTCATTTATTGCTAGTATAGCCTTGTTGCACTGTGTCCCTAAAATATATGCGCTTCTTCAAATATTGGCAAACATCTGTACGTGAATTATAACTCCACTAGGCATCTTTCTTTAGATAATGGGCATGAATCCACCTTATCCAAAGTGAATCCTTTTAATTTGCCACGTCTCATATGTGTTTACCCTTGATTGCTTGATTCCAATTATGGAGGTCTCTAAGTCCTATGGCTCCAAAAGCCTTGCGTTTACACAGTCTGCCATGCCACTAGTAGTCTCCTTCCATATGTGTCTAATACATTCTAGAGCTAGTTTCTATAGATAGCTTCTACCTTTTTTATTACCTCTTCAGGTAAGATAAAGTTTGAGGTCTAAAATGTGTAAATTTCCATTAAGATATCATTTATCAAAGCTACTCTCCCTGCACATGATATGTTTCTGCTTCTCCAATAGTGAATTTTTACGATCATTTTCTGAATCAAGAGTTGAAAGTTTGATGATAATAATATACCAAGTGTAATAGGAACTCTAAGGTATCTAAACGTACCTTCTACAAACCTTGTAAGCTATAAGAGATCCTCCTTATCCCTTTGGTTTACTCCAGTTATAGCAATTTGGGGTATTTTTAAGGTTGATTTAAACCCTAGAGCATTGAGCAAAAGCATTAAAGGCAGTCATCAAACAACCGACCGAGTTCTTCCGAGCCCGAGTACAAGAGGTTTAAATCATCTACAAAAGATAATTGAGAAAGTTTTGGAGATCTGCATCTAGGATGGTATAAGAAGTTGCTCCTTTGAATGTCATT
This sequence comes from Talinum fruticosum, assembly GCA_021018815.1. Lineage (NCBI taxonomy): Eukaryota > Viridiplantae > Streptophyta > Magnoliopsida > Caryophyllales > Talinaceae > Talinum > Talinum fruticosum. The sequence continues at coordinate 4,332,073 of JAITYX010000052.1, read as the reverse complement.
GGATAGACCTATTAAAGGCCTATATAACTTAGACAAACAATAAGGGAAGATATTGGATCATCTTGTCTTAATCCTGTTTTCCCATGAAAATATCCATTGTCTCAAAGCATTTTTCAAGCATATCATCGCCCATTTTACAAAATTTGGAGGAAATGCTCCACGGAGTCATATGCTTTCTCGATATCAATATTTATCAAGCATCCTAGCATTCATGTCTTTCTAGAGTAGCCCCTGAAAATTTCCTGGCACAACACACTATGAACCATTTGCCTTCCTGGTATGAATTTGCATTGATTAGGTCCACTAGCTTGTTAAGCACTCCCCTAAGTCTTTGGCAAATTATGTTGGAGATACTATTGCGAGATAACATAGCAACAGGCAATTGGTTTAAAAATTAACTACTTCATATGACACAACCTTTGGGACAAAAATAAAGAAGCATGATAGACCTCGTTCAAGATCTTACCAGTTTTAAGAAGTCCAAAAATGCCTCAACCACTAAATGCCTCACCTCGGACCAACATTTTTTAAAGAAACCATTGTCATCCGGCTTAGAGGACTTACAATTAGGAATGCTACACACAACCTTCTTCACTTCATCGGAATTGAAAGGCTTACACAAGCTTAATTGCTCATTCACTGGCAACACCATGCCAAAATCAAAATATTCCTCAAGTATCTTAGTTATGAGAGTATTGCAAGTCCCTTGCATATTTTGAAAGGATTGGACCATATCTGAACTTACCTTATCCCCAATTCTAAGTCCCGGCCAGTGCAAAGAATTCACAAAGCTTTACAACTTCCATTGTCCGACAATCGTAAAGAACATTTTTTAGCACATATCCCCATGGCTAATCCAGATCAGTGTAGATTGTCTGCTTCGCTAAAGCAATGGAATCATCAAGAAGATCACAATATGTTTGTCTTTCTTTTTGTTCCTTATCTTGTAATATGTCATTAAATGGAGTCTGCATGGACTTGTAGTTGAATCATCTCCAATTTAGTTTTCTTAATTTCATATTGATGATGTAGGTTAAAATAGGCTCTCCTGTTAAGGACCAGCGAAGGTTTCTTCATATAGATCAACTTTTTCATTAAGGGTGTGTTTGGTTGGGGGAAAATATTTTTCCAAGAAATTATTTTCCATAAGAAAATGATTTCCAAGGAAAATTATTTTCCACCCATATTTTTCTTTGTTTGGTAGAAGGAAAATAAAAATTATTTTCCTTTATGTGGTAGGAAGGAATATAATTTATTTTCAAGGAAAATAAATTATAACTCTAAACCCTAAATCCGATACCCTAACCCTAAACCCTAATCCCCATACCCTAATCCTAAATCCTAAACCCCATACCCTAACCCTAAACCCTAAACCCTAAAACAAAATAAAAAATGTGGTAAAGTTAACAAATTAACCGATGTAAGTTCTCCAAAAACATATATATTTTTTCGAATAAGTCTTTGGTTGTATAAACCCAAAAGAATAATAAAAAATTGAAGATAGTTAAACATTCAAACTGAACTAAAAAATAAAATCATCTTCTCTCTCATACCATACGTGAAACACCAACATAAGCATAAATCCATATGGTCCCACTAACAATTCAAGAACCTCAATTTAACTTAACAAGCATTCAAAAGGTTAACGCTAATTAGTTAACATAATCTAACAACTTCCTCATAAATCATATCCAAACCGAATAATAGTGAAACCTTAAGACATAAACATAACAAACTAAAAAAGTCCGAAAGGAAAAATACAATACTATTAGGTTGTGTTGTTCTTCTTCATGAAGTTTTGAAGCTAAATTTTGCGAAACTTCTCATTTTTCACAAGAAAGCCTCCGCCTTGAATTTCGTTTGCAATCGGATAATCGAATGCGAAGCCAAAAACTCATCTTCAAAACCTTCGAGTCTTCATAACTTCTTCAAAAATACCTCAACATCGAGCTTGGAGTTAGAGAATTTTTCAAGAGCCGTTGCAACTTGACCAAGTTGGGAAGAAATTACTTGTATATCCGGGTCAACCTCACGAGCTTTCTTTCGACCTTTTGTTGACCCCGATGGTACACCAATAGAAGAAATTGATGGATTGTCATTTGCTTTCACGGCTTCACTTTCATCATTACTCTTCTCTTCTAATTTTATCGCATTATCACAAGATTCCACTTCAGACATCATCAAATGATTTGGCAAAACTTCCTCTGGCTACATCCTTCCAAATAACGATTGTCATTTCATTGTACATCTCAATTATTTTATCCAAATACTTGTCATGAGCAGGATTTGCCTAATCAGAAAAAAAAAACATAAAAAAAACATCTCAAATTGAGCCATCATCCAGCATCATTGAAAAACTACGGGCGCACGGAATACTAAGAAAAACAACCGCACGATAAAAAAGGCATTGAATGCTTAGCTAGAGAAGCTGTAATAGTCCATCCTACCCTTGGCATAATCGGGCATAATATCATAGTTCAGTTCCGATTGTATAGCCAAATGACAATGTAAGGATCATAAGCAAATCACAACCCCTCCCCGACTCCATATGCTTTAACGAAATCCGGAGGTAACAAGTGTTTTGAACATCCCATGCTTCACCCAACATAATGCAATCTTGCAGCTCTAAACATAATAGCCACTCGGTCCTAAACTGCCCTTGAATTGCAACTTTTGGTTTAATTCTTAGGTGACAGGTACGATAAAAACACAAAGCATAAGAACTAGAGTTCACACAGATTCATGAAGAACAGGAACAACCTTGCATCATACTACTTAGCCAACAAAACAATAAAGAAAAGGGCCATCGAGTAAGCAGATTAAACACTTAGAATAAAAACCAGTAGCAAGTAATTTTACCATACCTTAATGTATGCATCATACACAGTAGGTGATGCTTGAATCATCTTAAGGTTTTCATCCCACTCAAAGCCAGAATCTTTATTTCGAAGCTTTGATATCACTCCCCATATAGGTTTGATTGTCTTCATATGATTTTCAACATGCTCGGACAAGCATTTGACATTGTACTTCTTTGATATGAACTCTACTTGCAGTAGTAAAGGAGATAGACTTGAAAGTATTATTTGGTCGATTGCCTTTTTCACTTCATTAGCCAAAAATTTCAGTAACTCCTTTGACATTGCCTTTGGCCACCGGAATTGAGTTCTTTTCTCATCAACTTCCTTATCCTTCCCTTTGTCTATGCTGCATAAATCAGTTTATCAAAATTCAACACAAGGCAAAGATTAAAAATAACACTTGAAAAAGAAAATCAAACTTACAAGTACACATTATTATGAGACACATTTCATCTTCATTCTTGATAATTTTGCTACTTTGCAGTCGCTATAGCAACCCTTTTTATTTTCCAAACTTGGTTTTCTTCCCTCTCTTCTCTTTGTGAGAATCGATATCTTTGTGTATAATTTGAAAATTCTTGATCAACTTCTCTCATAATATAGTCATTTGGATCAACACCCCTAAGAAAGTTGTGTAACACACAACATACAAGAACGATATCCACTTGAGTTTTAAAATCCCAAAATGGCTATGCGTCTAGCACACGAAAGCGTTTTTTAAGACACTAAATGCCCTTTCTATACTAATCCTTAAGGAAGAATGACGTAGGTTAAACAACTCCTTGACATTTGTTGGAGGTGAGTTCTCATCAAACTCTTTCGGGTGATATCGAACTTTCCTATAAGGTGGTACAAAACCTTTCCGAAGAGCATAACCAGAATCTAGCATAAAATATTTCCCTACAAGAGATCAAAATTTTCATTACTATCTAGGTGGTATTACTTTAAAGGGGAAAAAATAAGTTATCAAGTGATACCTTTTGGGGCATGGAAGCCTCTTGAAATTGCATCATTTAACACCCTAGAATCATGTGTTGATCCTTCCCACCCAGCTAGTACATATGTGAACTTGAGGACATCGAAAGATATGGCAGCGAGTACATTTTGGGACAACCCACATTTTCTATTCCTATACCTATCTTGATCTTCGACAGGTATAGATGCACGCACATGAGTGCCATCTAAAGCTCCTATACAATCCTCAAACCATGGATAAAACCTAGAGTTGTTGACAATTTTCAGAGGGGTAGAGGAGCTAGGAGGGTTAATAAACTCTGGATACAACTTAAGCATAACTTTAAGGACCTTGTGAAAATAGATATGAATGGTCCAAGTAGAACGGAAAAATCTTCCTCCTATTGCCCTAAATCTTACATTATGACCTAATAGGTGTAGAAACATCACAACTTGTTCTCTAACACTCATATGTACGAGTGTTAGCAAGAAGTCCCCTCCTTTCAAGAGTTTCACACAATGTAAAAAAAGCCATAGGGTTCATTCGAATTTGGTCAATACAATGTCTATCCCCACATAACAATACACTATTTATATAATTTTCTCTCTCAATATCTCTATTGACATGTGGTTGACGTGGGATTGGAAGAAATTCATCACTATTTGTTTTCTTATACTTTTTAAGAAAGGCTAATGTGCCTCCTACAAAAGCAATAGTAGCACCTGGTGACCACAACTTCTTCTTCTTTTAATTCATCTGCCATCTAAAGAATATAATTAAAGTTAAATGAATCGGTTATACTTGCACAAAAAAGAGAACAAAGGTAAACAAAGAGGAAGATTATTGTCTACTTCAAAATGTGTGTTGTGTAAGGAAGACTTGTTAGAATATGGTTGTCACGTTGTAAACTTTCAATTAATTCAAGTGGTTAAGCCTGGTTAGATACTAATCCTATGATTAATATAAATTTGTCATATTAGCTTGTCAAGAACATAATCAATACTGATGAGCAACATCTCCAATTGGCTTGAGTCAAAATTCAAGACAAGTGGTTTAGGAGCATAACTCCGGCCAGGTTTGGTCAATTTAAGAGCAGCGAAGCTCTATTAAAATGATAGGAATAATGAATAGATAAATAAATAAATAAGCACAATAAATTAACAGAGGTAAATTATTCTGAGAAAACTAATGTTCAAGATCTTGGACATGAATGTTCTAATTGACTTAATAACAATTGGCCAAGCTCTATTAAAATCGGATGAAAGTATGTTCTACATGCGGTTTATGATTAGTTAAATGTTACCAAGGTGAATAGCAAATCTGTAAAAACTCACCCTTGCCGGTCTCCTGCCACTTGTTTGCTTCTTCAAATTGACGAGAACTCACAAAGCTTCCTTGCTGGTCTCCCGCCACCTTTAAGAATCACCTTGGTTTGACATGAAATCAAGAGAAGCTTAATGGTCATAAGGAGTGGAACCTTTTTTTCTTGGGTGCCGATAGGGAGTGAAACTATGCATCTCCAATAAATTTAAAACAAGGAAAAAAAATAGCAATCACGAAATAGTAGTATGACATTTTTTCAAAACAAGAACCGATGATAGGAGTTGCTAGTCCGAACAATTATCTAGTAATAAGCAATAATAGTAATCTCAAATTTTTATTGCAACATTCAACCTATATTCCAAATAGGTAGATGAAACTAAATCATGATTTTTGAGCATCAAGTATATAGCTCATAACATGTGATGATAAGTGAGTACATGTAGCTTTACACAAAAAAAAAAAAAAGGTGAGTAAATGTAGAAATGAGAGAAAAGACTGCAAAATAAGGGCACTTGGAGAACTGGTACATGGCTACACGCTCATAATAACTAGAGACACGAAGAGCTAGGTGGAAAAGTCTGTTCTCTAAAAGACAGTTCAAGTACTTTTGAGCTATAGAATCCTTATCCGTAACATAATTACACAAGAAGTCAAGAACCTAATTTCATAAAGAGACCCAAGTGTATGTTAACATGATTTTCCCTCCTTTCCCTGTTTAGCTGAAACTAAATCACCATATTGAGCTTTTTTCCAAATCACTGAGCAAACAAAGTCACCGAGTCACCAGCATACCCAACTTCCACCGAGTCACTAGCATACCCAACTTCACCGAGCAAACATAATCTACATCCAAATGAAACAGGTTCTTGGACACATTAAGACACATTCCGTATCCTCCCCCCCAAAAAAAGGGCTTGTTTAGAAGTTTCATCATATGACTTAAACCTAATCGAGTAGAATGACTTTTCGAACACTTTCGGGAAATATCCATTGACACAACCACGGCTCCACATAGGAATGTACCATATACAACAACAATGTCGGGAGGGAAAATGATGAACTTACTCTTTTTCACCAAGCTTGACTGCAGCTTCCTCCATATTCGGAAGGAGGACGAGTAACCCCTTCTCTCATAGAGACAGGAATGGGCTATCCAAGCTTGTCACGAAGGCCGAGACCAACAGCTACGACTTTCCCGGAATTGAGCTACACCGCCACCACAATCATACAAGTTAATAACATTACATCTATCTAAACATATACAACCCAATGAAAACCCAAAAACTATATCTACAACCAATGTTATTCATTAATCATACTTGTACTGATATTCAGCTCATATCATACTTCACTTATCAAAATTAGGACATGAAAAATAATACGTATAGTTACATCTTCTACAATAATCCCAAATTTGGAAAACAAATCAGCTATTAGCGAGGAGATTATGACTTAATGGTAAATGCTCTTACTTCCACACATTCCGTAAGATTAAAGGGAGGAAAAGCGATAAATCTACCATAACGAATAAAATATTTCAACGCGATATTCACAATTCAAAGAAATCCACAAACAGATAACGAATCCAAGAGAGAAAAAGTTCATCAAAAGAGCACAAAAATCAACATCAAGCAAAACATTTCGCGTTTCTTTCACATCACCGAAGTTGAATCACATCAATTTCTTCCATGAACCACTTGCTAAAAAGCATAAATTTCAACTAAGGTTGTAGGATTACCTTAGTGGTGGTTTCAGGGAGCAAAATTCCAGCAGTGGTCTAGATTTCGCAGAACATAAGCAATTTCAAAAGTAACAAAACCCGACCATCACGAGATATTTGGAAGGGTTGTTGAAGGAGGTGTTGAGGCGCGGGCGGGACAACGAGCCAAGACAACGATGAGTGAGAGGACTCGAGAAGAGAGAGAAAGAGCGATGAGCGAGATGCGGGTTCATGCGAGCTAGAGCAAGAGGGAGGGGTTAGGCTGAGTTAGAGGGAGAACATTGGAAAATTAATTTCCTCCCAAGAAGTTAAGAATTTATTTTCTCGCTAAGAGAGGGAAAATATTTTAGTTCAAAAAATTTTTTCCAAATTTTTATTTACCAAACAACGAGAAAATGGAATCTTAATTTTCTAATTAAATATTTTCCTTCCAAACAAACACACCATAAGTTGTGCATTATGCAGTCTTTAACATCCTTAGACATGGCCTCTTGGACGATTCCTTTGAATTCAGGGTGTTTATGCACATATCACAAAATTTTTAAACCTCCATCGTTGAAGTTCAACTTTTGAATGTCAATGTCTATGTGGTATGGTATGAGATTCTCTCGGGTAAAAATTTAGCAAGGACATTAATTATTGCTAACCTATCTTGATTAGCCAAGCATCATCAATTCCGAAATATAATCTACTGTCATCCTCTTGTTTATTGGACCAAGTGAAGGAACAACTAGTTGTAGGTCATTCCACCAACTCTCGATGATATATACAATTTTCAAAGTTAGCCATTTCGGAGGCGGTGACTTCTTTACCACCAATACTATTATCACCAATAAGGACACTATTAAAATCCCCTAACACACCGAGAAACATTCATAGTTTGATGTATATTAGTCGAGTAAACCAAAGTGGTAGCCTCTAACTATCTTTATTAAAACCATAAATAAAAGTAAGATAAAACAAGTAATGAGAAGAGTGTTGTCTTACCTTAAAATGAACAAATTTGTTGGAACTCTCCTCAATAATTACCTCATACTCATAAACTTTCCAACATACCTATGTTCATCCATTATGGCGGTGGTTATTGTTAATGTAATGACTCTCATAGAATGACTTGCTATGAATTGTGTCAACATTAGCAGACTGAACTTTAGTTTCCAAAAATGCAACCAAACTAGGTTTGACTTTTTTCAAGAAGGATATTATGTCCTCTTGCTTATTAGGTTTGTTTAGTCATCTCATATTCGAATAAAGTATACACATGTTATAGGTTCATTAATAGGGTCGGTTGTATTCTCATCCATATGTAACATATTATATTCATTACTGGCAATCTCTATAGCTCCATTGTCATAATTTTGTATCATTTTTGCATTCGAGAAACTTGTTGAGTATACACATGTTATAGGTCTAAATCCCTCTACATCCATAATGAGTATGTTGACGAGTATATGTTTCAAGTGCATTGCAGATTACATGCTCTTTCTCTAAACAGTACTTATATTTGTTGAGACGTAGTCTTTTTCTTTCACTCGTGCTTTATCATGTCCAAACAGTTTACGAAAATCACATTTGATGGTTTCCATTCATATTCAATTGGTAATACAATAGAATTCCATTTTTAGATGTAAAGTTTACTTCATTAGGGAGAGGATTTATAATTTTCACATACATCAAGAACCTAGCATATCGTAACCGATTCTTCTCTTTAGTTGGCTTATTGGTCTTTATAAGACGACTAATAATAAGTGTCATATTTGCATTAGATTTCATGGAAGGTTGATTGTCGGCTTTTGGGGTTTGTATGCGTATTTATGTACTTCATGCCTTATTTATGCCTCACATGGGTTTTTCGAGTATGTTTGTACAACTTACCGAGTGATTTGAACCTAATTTCAGCCATATTTTTTGTCCAACACTTTATTTAGTCTATGTTTCTTTATTCCTTATTGTGGAGCTTTCCAATAACGTATTATAAGCTCAATTCTAATAAGGAACGAATAAGATATGAGTCGAAAGTAAGAAGTGTGCGATAACGGACACCTCTTTACTATTTAAATTATGTCTTTTCTCACACTTATGAAACATGTAAAATGTTGAATGCATTAGAAACTAAATTCAATGAGCTTTCGAACAAATCAAGAATCTCATCATTTGATTATCAGGCGAGGAAGTTATAAGCGAAACAATTTGGGTCGTGTGTGGCAGCAAATAACACGGCTAGCTAATGTTGACCAAGCACAACCCATGTCAGCTGCTTTTCGCATGGATTTTTAGCTTTCGCTCGGTTTTCGCGATTTGCTATCTATTTTATGTTATATAAGGCGTGTTTTTGCAGTCATCTTATATCTAGCCACCACCATATCTATCATCTAGTTAGAGTTAGATTAAATTATATAGAGTTGAGAGCAAGTAAAAGCGGGAGATTTTGCAAGGATTTCGGATCGGGTTTGCAACAACGGTTTAATCACATCTTTGGATGAGCAACTCTCTTTACTTCTTTTCTCTTTTCTCACTTTAGATTTATATGAATTGCAATTTAGATTTTAGTTTTGGTTTGATTTATGCAAGTATAGTTAATTTTCTAAACTTGTGTTGATCTCTTTTGGTACTTTAGAATTGTTGGCTTATTTTATAAATTTATGAGTGATTATTTGATTGTGAGAAACTTGATCACTTTCTTTCATGTTTAGACATTAAGATGAGTACTCAAAGGAGAAATTTGATGTTGTAATGCCAAAATTTGACTTGTTTATGTGAGAGTTTGAGAAAGAATCACCGATCAAGAAACCTAATTTGATAATCGTATGCTTAATGAATCTAGATTAATGAAAAACTCTTGAGAAATGATAATTGACTAGATTTAGGTATTTCATTCTGCATTAAAATAGGGGTTTGATAATTAAATCATCGGTTTTAAAATAACTAATTAAGAAAAATTGTTTGATTTGATACTTAGATTAAGAGATTACTTGATTTGCGTAATTATCCATTAGATTAGATATTAGTTTATGTTATATTAATCTCAATTCTAAATCTGGATTCTCTTAGAAAATTTTGAATGAATATAACCTAATAGTTTGAGTTTGTCCTTGTGGAGACGACTTTGATGTAGTACAACGCTATATCCTTGCGCTTGCAAGCATAAGGTTACACTGCCTAGCTTCAAGTTTAGGGAATTGTACCTAGATAGGATATTTTCAATATGTTCCCTCTTAGAAGAAAAGTTCTCAGGTGAAGCTTGCATTAAGAGTGATTTCTTGTTAAAGAAGCACAATCCCTTCTATTCAACACTAGGTCTCTGTCCTCAATACTATCAAAACGAACCTAAAAAGTTCTAATGTTCATAGCCATAACTTTGTGAATCTTATATGCATCCCAAACATGATTAAGATACTCAACAAATACCTTATAGTAGACTAAAGATGGAGTCCAATATCCAATCCTAAGAATCATATCCTCCTGATTTATTATTGTACATTTAACCCGATCTACAACGATCGAAAGAATAAAATCCAGAGTCATACATTCACCCTCATCAACCGTTGTAGCAAATGTTGGAGGTTGGTCAAATTGGTCAACTCATGATCAAGTCCCCGTCATCAATATAGCTTCAACAATTTGAGCTGGAGGTGTATTCACCTAGGTTTGCCCGATTAGGGATATAGGTATTCGATCACTTGTTGACATTGCTTCATTCACTGTTCCATTGAGATCCTTCCAAGTCGAAATAGGAGAAAGCAAATCTAACATTGTCAAGAGGTGTGGTTGAGGGTATAAAAGGTTGTGGAGTTGTTTGCGCTACCATACCAACGACGTTCAATAGTGATCAACCTCTTTTGCCATTTGCCATGGTGAAGAGAACTCTTTCTCGGGTCATCAAGGCTCTTGGCCAAGAAAGCACAATTTGGTTTTGAGTACAGTTAATTTTAGAATGTATTATATTTGAATTGATGAGATTTTCTATCCTAGTTCAATTTAAATTTTACTACTTTTTATTACTTTTTTTCTTTATCTGTATTTTCTTATTAAAGAATCATCTGCACTAATCTAGCGATTTTAAACGTTAGAATCAATAATTAATTATGAATATTATCTTTAAAATTATATAACACAACAATTCGATCAGTTAACCAACTCTTATATAATTTGAAGGGTTCATTAAATAAAATAATCCATTTTGCTCAAAAAAACAAATCCATTTTTCTCAAAAAAAAAAGAATCCATTCATATATCCACGTGTAAGCCCAGCAGATTTTATTTTGGATTTTATTTTGGATGTAAAAAATTGGGGCGGACTACATGTTCTCCATTTCCGTTGTGATGATTTCTTCAACTTTCTTCGCGGAAGCACTGCTATGACTCAAAACTTGATAGTAATAATCGGTATTCTCTCTCTCTCTCTCTCTCTCTCTCTCTCTCTCTCATTGCCTATCGATTTGTTTGCGTTGCATTCAATGCTGTTGAACTAGTTCCATCCTTAGGACCCAAATGCTTCAACTCTTGTGTTACTATAATGTACGTGATTTTTTTCTCTGGGTTTAATGTTTTTTTTTCGTTTAGTTTTGGGTGTGTGATTGAATCGCTCTGATGCGTATCGAAATTAGCTGGAAGAGATAATCGAAGTCAGTAGTATTTGATACTATATTGTCAACTGTGTGTGATTTGCATTGCGAATTATGTACCATTTATATGTAATGGCTTCATAGTTGTCGTTTGTCCTTAAGCTATTCGACAAAATGACTCAGAGACGTCAAAGCAAGGCCCAGACATGAAGTCGCCTTGGCATGGAGCCATGAACCTTCTGTTGGGGCCAGGGCCAGGGAGGGATCGGAGGGGACCGGGGGAGTGGAGAGGTCGTTGAGTGGGCTGGATTGTCATTTATAAAGTGGAACTATGAAGATTATGAAAATGGCTGTTGACTCATTTTCCAATAACATAAACCAATTTAGTCCCATTTGGTCTTCCAAGCCCACTCAGATCATAATCATAAGAGCTAATGCCTCTAGGGATGACCCTTTGAGGAACATAGTATATTTTGATCAGGTTGTCTTGCTCTTGATATTTTTTTTTCTTTTGGAGATGGGTGGGTGGGAAAGGGTATTGAGATTTTTGAAGTCCCTTTTAGGAAAACATTTTTGAACATGATATGGAGGGTTACTTCTTATCACTATTCCAACCCCTTGAGTGTTTTTTAATGTCATTTGAGAAATATACATTAGGATTTCCTATGAACAGGAATTAAACAAGAGGCAACTAAGAATAAAATCAAGATTTGAAAATGTTTCCTTATTTGGTCATATGTGTGGTCTAGGGATTTCAGTATAGGAACACATGCTTGTTAAGAGTAGTTTTCAAGGGCATGTTTTTGGATAAGTGATTTTAGAAATCATGATCATGATGGGGTGTTGGTAGGCAGATAATGGTGTGCGTAAATTATAATTCTGTATTATGGAGGTTAAATGAATACTTCAGTTCATTGGTTCTCTAAATAGAATAGCACCTTGAACAACGGAAAAGAAATTTCTTCTTCTTTTTGGTTTTTTTTTTTTGTTTGGAAGGGGGGTAATTTGTTGGGGTAATGGAATCGTAGGACCAAATTCTGATGTGCATCTTATCCTGGGGTAACTTTTGCTAACAATTACATCATGTTTTATTCTAAATTGGACAGCGTCACCACAAAACAGTTAACTGTAAGGTGACGAAATATGTAGCAGTTAGAAGCTACTAGTAGTCAGCTAGTAGGAGCAACCAAATAAGAGATAGAAGCTTCCCCTTCTTTTGATTTGTTGTACATGATGGCATGTTGGCGAATTGATGAGGCAAAGGCACAATAGACTTGTAAAAAGTATAAGAAGATGAAATGTGTTGACAAGGACATGGATTGTTTGTGTCTAATCTTTTGGCAATGTGCTTTCTTATATTGAATAAGTGCAAAATAAAGTCATTGAGAGATGAAATCATATATATAAGCTATATGCATTAACCGTTAGTTACATTGATGTGTCAACCCCAAGTATACACAAACTGACACATTTATTTGTTTGTTCATTTTTTCCCCAGAGCCTCTAAATGCTCTTTCAGACCATTCTGATGACGATTTAACTATAGACTTTGTCAGGATTTATGCATGCCTTTTGGTGGCTATTTTGGAGAACTCACTAACACGACAGAGATGCCAAGTGATCGTAGTCCTACTAGTCCGCTGACACCCAGGGTTCCTACCAGTCCATCAACACCTAGGGTTCGGAACCGCAGGCGTTCTACTGAGGTTGGTAATCATATTCCAGTACGCCCTCTTATGGCTCATATAAAAGTCATCATTCTGTTCTGTACCCAACTATGGACTTTCACAGGTGTATGCATAAGTCACTCAAATGTCATTCGAAACAGTGTATCTCATATCTAATAGCAATCAGGGCTGTTCATTATTCGGTCTAGGAATTCGGTCCGGTCCTCAGTCCAAGAATTTTCCTTATTCGGTCTTTGGTCCGGACCGAGGACTGAATAAAAGTAGTTTTTTAACCAATACTAACGCCTGCTGAGTTTTGGCCTTGGGTACACTACTGAGCAATAATTTCCTCGATTTTCAGACCAGTAGCCAACAGAGCACCAAAATAAAATAAAAAAAGAAAGTAATGGCCCAAAATTGGTCCTAGTTCGGTCCAGTCCAGGATCGGTCTGGGTTTCACAGGTCCGGTCCTCGGTCCACATCTTTGATCTTAAATTCGGTCTTCAGGCAGGTTAGGAACCAATGAACACCCCTTGTAGCAATGAAACAGGAACATGTGGCCAAATATTGAAGTAACACAGGGTAGCCATAATATACTGCTTTGGTGCTTAGCTTGGGAAGGACCTAAATTGTCATCATGAGGACTCATGGGGTTTCTTATCTCACTCTCTACAAGACAAGTCATATTTTTTCCCCTTTTGGTTTTCCTTGTCTTTTTGGAGAAGGGTGGGGGGTTATGGGTGGGTGGGTTGCGGGGATGGAGATGGTCTTAACTGCTCATCTTATAATTTCCTTGTTATTCATAATGCTAACTGGCTTTATGGGACATCTTTTCCTGTTTCTCATCTCCAAAGTCAATAAGAGTCCAACTGTTTGTCCTTGTTCTTCTCTTCTAAAAGTTTCAATTTCTTTCGGTCTCAGGCTCCCCAGAAACCAGCAGACCAATTGAAAGCCATTTTCTCGTTGATGATAAAAACAAATATCATTCTTTGTTGATCCGTGCGTACTCATCACTTTGGATGGTTGCAGCTGCTTCAGCTGTTGTATATCTGGGTCATCTCTACATCTGGGCCATGGTAGTTATCATACAGATATTTATGGTCCAAGAGCTGTTTAATCTGCGTAGAAGAGCGCATGAAGATAAGCGGCTTCCAGGGTTCAGGCTTTTGAACTGGTAACTAGGATCTAGAATAATGTCTTACATCAAATGATTTTAACATTTCCGATGACATTCCACTGAAGAATAGAGCTGCTGAGACTTAATTTTCAAATGATGGATAATAAAATTGTGCAGGCACTTCTTTGTCACAGCAATGCTATTCGTTTATGGCCGGATTCTCAATCGGCAGCTTGTCAATACTGTCTCTTCGGATAAAGTATCGTATAAGCTTCTTAGTGGAATTATCAAGTATCAGATGGTTATCTGTTATTTTCTGTACATTGCAGGTTCATTTTCTTTCATCCTTCTGCCATGAGTTCCCAAATAAAAGTATTTTCCCAAAGTATCCGCATATTTATTTTCCCGTTGAATTGAAGTTCATGTTTTGGCGGATCGTTCATAAGCAAGAAACCATTATACATTCCTGATCATCTCGTTTTCATATCAAATTTTGATTGGGGTATTTATGCTTAATTCAATCAGGTTTCATGTGGTTCATTCTGACGCTAAAGAAGAAAATGTACACGTATCAGTTTAGCCAATATGCATGGACACACATGATTCTGATAGTGGTCTTCATGCAATCCTCATTTACTGCAGCTAATATTTTTGAAGGGATCTTCTGGTAATTAATGGTCCCCAATGATTCCTTTTCATTCTACGCAATTTTATTATGTTTGAAGTCATGTAGGCATGTAGCAGATGCAGTTCATTACGCATGTTTGCAAGCTCAGAGGGTTTCAATACTGTTTATTCACCATCAGCTGTCAGTATGCTGATTTCATTTTATGATGGATCTTGTCTGCTAATGTATTCAGAGATTCAGAGCATGTATTGTCTATGAGCATCATCTTAGCTGCTGATGTACTCCTTGTAGATTGCTCTTACTTCGATTGTGTTTGATGGGACTGGTGGGTTTGCCTAGTCTATTTGATTACAGAGGACGTTGGCTGATTCAAAAGTATGAATATAAGGATTTTAATCTGTATCCCATTTCAGTACTTAAGGTTTTTAAATTTATTTATAGCATGATTAAATGTGAAATAACTCCTCTGCATAAATATTTTTATGTGAGGACTACAGAATCATATTAATCTAGAGACCAGTAAAGAAGCATATACACATTGTAGAATTGACATGGATTACTGCATGTAGAACCTAAGCTATTCACCTTAGTTGTATGCCCATGTTGATTTTTTTTTTGGGGGGGGCATTTGTGACTTCACAATTGTTGGAACAGGTTCTGTATGTTTGAGTTCTTTCATTTTTGTTGATAACAAGGTAATCTATTTCAGGTTCCTCCTCCCTGCAACCCTCATTGTTGTCAATGATGTTGCTGCATATGTCTTTGGTTTCTTTTTTGGAAGAACACCACTGATAAAACTCTCCCCAAGAAAACCTGGGAGGGGTTCATTGGAGCCTCAGTCACGACATTGATAGCAGCATTTGTGGTGAGTTGTGGATTAGATGACTTTTCGCTTGCTATGCATCGCTCCCTCCCCTCTCCCCCAAAAAAGAAAAAAACCCTTGCATAAACACATGGACAATAGGAAGAAAAAAAAAAAAAGAAGATATATAGTACTGATCATTATGAAGCATTACTTCTTCTGTCTGAATCAAAGCAGTATTTGCCGTTTTGCACTAATATAGACAAGGTATTTTAGGAAATAATTCCAGGGACTAGTTTCCTTTTCTTCCCGCTGAGCTATGCAAAATTGAATGTGTGTGTGTTTTTTTTTTTCATTGAGGCCATAAGAAGGCAAGTTGCACATGCACGATGGGGGCAAAATTTATAGAGCTGGCATGGCTGAGGTTACAGATACAGCCGCCTCTAATGCAGATGGGAAGGGTGGGGTGTGTGTTGATAAATTATGAATGATAGATAACGCATGTCTTCCATATGTAAGCCGTCGCATTCATTGACCAGAGACAAGCAAAAGCAGCATCTGATGTTTATTTTGTTCTTATACTAGCTTAAATGAAAGCTAATTGGCACTTCATATTTCTTTTTTGCAGCTAGGTAACATAATGGGTCGTTCCCAGTGGATGACTTGTCCAAGAAAGGTACTTCTTGTGCAAGAGACGTTCAACACTAATCCATTTTCAAATTATATGCATCTCCAACTGATATTTAGGAACATGCAGGATTTGTCTACCGGCTGGCTTCACTGTGATCCTGGACCCCTTTTCAAGCCAGAATATCATGCTTTACCGCAATGGGTTTCTCAATTGGTGAGTATTGGTTGAGGTCTTCTCTTTGCAGATGCTGTATATCGCCAACTATTGTACTTGCTTATTACGTTAAAATCCTAATTCTCTGTCTAACGAAATTGGAGAGGGAGACAAGAATAACTGTCAAAGTCATTTTATTTAAGTCAGTAGTTTCACTGTTCCCCTACTTTGAGCAGTAGCTACAAAAGGTGAAGTTTATGCATGGAAGTTCATACCCCCATTTGTAGCATCACTAACTTCTGTTCTGCAAGTAAGCTGGTTTTCCAGGCTCCTTTGCTAAAAGAAGTGTGCTGGTTTTCCTCACACTTATATGATTGAGCACTCTATTTCTCTGCATTCCTTAGATATTGATGTCATATTTCTTCTTGTGAATGCTTTATCATGTTTCTTCTTGTGAACGCTTTGTCTTCCTCTTCAGTGTAATTTGGAATTGTATTGTAGTGGAATATTTCTTTCCTTTTAAAAAAAAATCAGAGAAATGTTTCTTTCGTTGAAAGGAAACCAAGTTGAAATGTGAAAGAGTCCAAAGTCCATAGAATTTCTAACAAGATAGCCCCCTCTCCTTCAATTTTTCCCTCTTTTTTTTTTGGGGGGGGTTGTATTGTGCATTTATCAGCTAGAGTTGAGCTTATTTTAACTTCTAGTAATATTACAGTTTCATGTGAAAGAGATTGCCATTCTGCCAGTGCAGTGGCATGCTTTATGCATTGGGTTGTTTGCATCAATAATAGCACCTTTTGGAGGCTTTTTCGCCAGTGGCTTCAAGAGAGCATTCAAAATAAAGGTACAAAATGCATTGCTCTAAATATTCTGCATTTTCTTTTCATTTTTTGCTTAGACAGGACTCTGCAGTACTCCTTTTGTTTGATTTAGTTTTTGTTATTAAGCTAGACATTATGCCCTTTTTTTCTTTTTGTTTTTCTTGGGGGGGTGTTCTTGGTTCTAGCTATGCTGATATGAAATTGGTTACTTTTATTTATTTCTTGTCTTCATTTTATTATAGGATTTTGGTGACATTATTCCTGGACATGGAGGGTTCACAGATAGAATGGATTGCCAGGTATAAGACAAAAAATGTGAATGTTCACTTCGACTTGAAAATGCATAGTTCAATTGATCATCATATGCAGTACAGTCTGATATTATTTGTTCTGCACATATGGTGTATGCATATTTTTCTTTCCCAAATCTAATATGCATTCTTTTCTTTTTTTTTTTGTCTCTGCCTCCTCCGTACTCATGCTAGTAATTAGCATGGCAAATTTTTAGAGATGGTGATACAACCTCCACCACCACTATGATTCCTCCCTAAGGTTTGCTGTGGAAGACAAATATCTAATTGGATTGTTGCAATCTTCTGAGAACTAGCTGCTAAGACTATCGCCTTGCCTGTAGACTGTTATTTAGAATCTGAGATGTTATTGTTCAGGAAGGTGAACAGTAAGACCCTATGCGCTAGTTCCAAAGAACTCATCTATGCAACCTTTTACGTTAGACAAGCATATAGTTGGGTCCTTAAAGTCTCACAAAATACTTAGTTTTGAAAATACTCTATCAAAATTTGAAAATATATTGAAAAGAAGCTAGCCAGGATAATAGTGATAGAACTCTAAAATAAAAAAGAAAGAAAGGACAACGTTGACATACTAACCTAGGTTTTGTGATTGTGCAGATGGTGATGGCCGTTTTTGCATACATATATCACCAGTCATTCGTTATCTTCCTAGACCTTTCTGTTGATGTGGTCCTGGACCAGGTGAAGCTCTAGAACAAAATGCTTTGTGAAATGTGACTCCACGTGACCTAATATGCTCCTCAAATATTAGTCATTTTGCCTTGGTTTTATTCATCAACTGATTTGTGAACAACTAAAAATGGAAAGATTTATGGCTGATTGTGGTGTAGATACTTAGCAACCTCAGTTATGAAGAGCAGGAGTCTCTTTACACACGGCTCGGGCAGATTCTCATTGAGAAGCAAGTCAGTCTACAACGATGAAAATTTCATGCCAGTTTGAACAAAAATATTTCAGCCTTATCTCTTGCTTTTCAATGTGTAACCAGCTGAGATTTTGATCAATTCTCTAAGGAATTTAGGCTGATTTAGAGTTGACAGAGACTAGAACTTGTTTCTCAATCTCTTTCGATTGAGATACCCGTCTTGTTGCTTGGGAAAGACTGATGGAATCATCAAAAGTTTGGGAAGGGTTGTTTGTGGTTAATTGAGTTGAACAGGGATGGTACAGACAAGATGATTTTAGTACTACAGTGATCAGAGTTTTAATTCTTGTATCCCTAGGTCATTCTCATGTATATATATACTTCCTACCAGCTATTTTCCCTCCCTCTCTCACCTTTTCTTTCTGCGTTTCGATTATGATTCAAATTTTACATTTTATTTTTCTTCTGTGTACCGCTCTCTACCTAATTACATCTGCTTTTGCTAGGTCCCGCCCTTCAAACTAGCCTTTTCTGAGGTGATTTTTCAATTCCAAGACAGTACTTTACAGTAAAATAATTCCTAGTACTCGCATTCTATGTTAATTATAATATACTCTTTAATTATGTTCAACTTTCCATAGTTTTCAAAATTTTGAGAAAAATTTAAACTAGCCTTTTAAAATTAATTCCCTATTTGTTATTTGTTCTTTATGTAAATAAAGGTATGTTCTTTCCAACTTATCAAAAAGTACTTAACAATGTTTAATTCGAAACATGTCACTTTAGATCAACCAAAAAATGCCAGTGAACTTTAGAAATGGCCCTATTCCGATTCATACAACGCTCAACCTACTCCTCTATACAGAAAAATAATAATTAACCAGCAAAGAACAATTCATAGTGATCACATCATACAGATGCTCAACGTCTCTACTATCTTTAGTTGAGAGGGTACCAACACATCTCGTTCGGGTTCCCCTCCTGTGTTGAATATCCTGACTTAGATTCACAATCCATCGTACCTTCAGGATTATGAACCAGGCTCTTATGGACAATTTGGTGTTGAAATTGGATTGTTCCTTTTCGCAGGAGAAAAATGGTGGGTGAGCTTTGATTTTGCAACAAAACAAGCTGGTGCTTCTTTTTCATTGGGTGACATATTGGATTTCAGCATGTTCTCTCAACCATTCGAGCACCTTGGCTCCCTCCATAACCTCTTGGACCTAAAACAATGTATATCATGGTCACTTGGTTAATTTTGCTCAGAGATCTTGTTATGCTAGCTTAGTCAGGAGAATACTCGAAGACCACAAGGTCAATGCCTTCAAATTATACTGTATTTGAGATGAATGGAAAGCCTGAATAACACAGTCCAAGCAGGAAAAAATGTAGGGAAAAACCGAAAAGGTATTGAAGCCAATATTTTTGAGAAGGGCAAATGACTACCTGTTCTTTGATACGCTCCTCATCATAGTCTTGCTTATGCTTCTTGAATTCTTCAATTGAGTTGGCTACTTCCTTAACAACCTCATCTGTTGCAACCTGCAGCCACATATAAGCCACAACAGCTTGCTTTCTCAGAAAGTGCGTCTTTGAAACACCAATCTAGATATAGAAGATGAGAGAAACGAGGGCAAAAATAGACCATTCACAAAGCATATCAAAGCAGAATAGTTTAACCTCTAAATTTTCTCGTTTAAATATATCTCCAACGGCCAGATTCTGTTTTATAATCTCAATTATGTTTTCTTTCTCATGCTCAATATATTCATTCACCATCTTCGGACTTGTTAAGGATGCCAGCTGCTCATCATTCAACTTCATCCTTGCCTGTCAAATGAAAATGCAATGGGTTCCAAACAAGACATTAGAGTGGAATGGAGAAATAACTACTCAAGTTTACAGAAAGCCAATTAGGTTATTAACAGATTAGCTAGCACTTAGCAGCTCATGGTTCAGCATGATTAGACCAGGCAAGATTGATCCATGACTGACCACCCAACCTGAATAACCCAACATCGGACCATGATAATGGAACTTGATTCTGACCAGAACCCGAGTATCCCAAGTTTGCCTGAACAGTGCATTTTCTTGACAAGCTCTTGGCAAATCAACATTAGACCTAAACCTGAGACGAGCTGATCAGATTTGACCCTTTTATCCCATGACAGTTCTAACCCAAACCACATTAACCTACCCACAATGACCTGTTTACTGGGATAAGCGTGATTAAAATTCAATGTTCTGTTATGAGCTGATTCAAGTGGATTCCAGTAATAATACAAGTCTGAATTTTGAAGGTTGGGTAGTTAGGGCTCACCTGAATTTCCAGAAGCTTGGTCCCATACATCTGCCTACCTTCTTCCTCGAGCAAGGACAGAGGAATATCGACTTCTACCATCTAAATACAATAAATGATTTCCAAAATTAGAAGCCTAAATACCAAAATGAAAAAGGTCAGCACCTATTTGGTTACATATTATCTCCAGTTAACCATACAGAGCCTGTACATTTTTTTTATTAAGTTTAGTGGTGTAGCATAAAAAGATGCACCACCTTACGCAGCTGGTCTAGAATTGCATTATCTGTAGCTTGCTCCTTTGCTGTTTGCTCCAACTCTCGGCATTTCTGCAACAGAGCTTCCTTGACCTGTGGGAAAGCAGCATAAAATTGTGCACAGTCAAACACGATCATCCCTTCTAAACTAGATTCATTCACAGGAATTTGCAAGACTTGCCTCATCCAAGGTAGAACATCCTGGAAGAAGCTTATCAGCAAGAGAATCGTCCAATGGCGGCAGATCTCTGTAAAATAGTTCTTTACATTCCACCTACAAATAAATAGTATAAGAATTTTTTCCTTTTTTTTGTATGTTTGTGCATACATTTTTTTGGGGGGAGGATGAAGCCAGGGAGATTTTCTTTCCTCTCAATCAGCCTAACTGGGATTTGAACCAGACTTAATCCCAGCTACCCCACCTCGACAGAAGGTGGATCAAATGCCACCTAACCACCCCTTTTGGAGGTTACTATGGCACGACAATAAACAAGTAGACATTGATATCATGGCCTGAACTCCAACATCACTTGTATTAATTGCATAGTAAAGAACATGAAGTTGATTTATTTTTCATTAAAAAGAAATGCTGGGTTTTGCAGAAGGCATTAAGGTACAAATAATGAAGTAAATGTTACTATAACTGTCATGATATAATAAATGAACTGTTACGCAAAGAACATAACTAATCAATTATATGTTTTGTTTTCCAGCTGAAATGAGTTCTTCGCACTTAAGGGAACTCACTGTGAATTGGGCTTGCACACCACGAAGATCTTCTTGCCTCCAGGATTCGGGAAATACAAGTGGAAAAGATTTGGTTTCACCTGGTCGTATTCCAATTATTGAATCTAGGAAACCAGGGATCAGGATGTCCTGATCTTCTGTGTCAAACTGAAAACCTGAGGAAAATACATCAATAGCTGATCAGATCAGAGACATGATTCATTTATAATACTTCATAAGTGTACATTACACGTGAAAATAGCAAATGAATCTTCAGCATTCTCAAGTTCCGTGGGAGTTAAAGAGAGCAGCTGAACTAAATTCCACTAAAACATCTCCATTCTCCTGATGTTATCCTCATAATGTGGAGCAGCTAAGGTCCATAGATGCTCACTAAGATTTTTAGGAATGTTTTGTGAGAAAAAATGGCAAATGTAATCATCAATAAATAAAGAAATCAAAGAAATAAATGTTTAGATTCCTCATGCAACTAGTATTTCCAATAAAGAAACGGCCAAGTCCTACAAGACCTTTGCTCTCAGCAGATGGGATATTTTGACCATCAGCACCAGTTTGATCAATTGTTGCTGCCGATATGTCCACTACCACAACATCACCGACCTGCGAAAGTTCATACGTCACAACTATTTACGAAGGGAAAAAAATGTGGCGACTTCTCCAGTAATTGATCAGAAGATTTAGCAATTGATTCAAGATGATACATAAGAACTACATTAAAGTAGGTTCTTAAACCTTTCATTCTCATATACGTAATGATTCGAAAAGAGAGATTTGGATGCCTACTCGAATTCCTTCTCAATTGGTAGCGGGAAGGAGGGAGGTTGTAAAAAAAAAAAGAAAAAGAGGTTGATATCATGCTTGAGTTAGAACTCTATATGACGCTTCCCAAGTTTACCTGGAGCCCTCTGTCAGCAACTATTCTCAAGGGACCCAATGTCTTATGCCGACGCTTTAATTCTCGTTCACAAGCCACCTCAGCTGCTATTTCAGTGTCTATCTCAACAACAATCTTTAAGTTCTTATATCCATCTTCAGGATTCCATCTGACCTCAGGCATCACATCAACTATCACATCATACCTGGAGGTACACAATAGTAGACAAATTAACGTACAAGGAAAACTGCAAAGAGAACACAAATTATATATTAACTCTTGAGTTGTGTCCTATGTTAATGTTTTGAGAAAATTTTCTCTGCCCAATCTACAGGGATAGAAGCTAATTGAATTATAAAACAGACAATACGTCAATGCTACCGAAATCAAGATAAAACTTACCTCAAAGAGTTCGATGAAATGTACATCTCCTCCAAGTCTGAAAATTTGGTAGTGATTCTGACCGAGTCTTTCAGGGCCCTTCCATCAACCTTTATTACATTATCAGAAAGAAGCCAATAATGAAATGCTGAAGTTGGAGTTTCATTAAAGCAATTCTTCAAAGCGAGATGACTTGTGACTGAACAGGGGAACTCATTCCAGACTGAGTAATGGAGAATGGATCATACCGATGACATGGCATGAGGAAGTGTTCTTTTCAGTATAGATTCAACTGTGGCCTTTTGAACATTTTCCTTCCCAAAATAGGTAAGAAGAATACTTTCTGGGATATTCTTTCCAGGGCGAAATCCACGAACCTAACAAACATTAAAGAGTATTACTTCCATACTGGGGTAGTCACCAACATAAAAAGATAGAAATATAATATAATGGCTAAGGTACACAGAACTAGACACAAAATTGAGCAGTGAGCGCAACTGAGTCAATCAAGCATATTTGCAAATACCTTACTGTCACTATATTAGCAACATCGTTTCAACCTGCTTAAGGTGGGTATTATCATTGTCAACGGAAAGTAGCCATGCACATGCCTTAGCAAACGAACAACACAATATTTGCTCTTCTCCTTTCTTTTTATTTCATTTTAGTTTTGCTAGGCAAGTCGTTGAAAAAGACTGAAAGCCATCCAGGGAAGAATGCTCTCAAAGATTATCACCTACCAATCTCTGCAGAATTTGTTCCAACTTCAAGGACACTATATGTTTTATTCCCCACGATGAACTTCAATAATGAAGTTCAGAAGGATTAGTTTTCATAAGCATAATGCAGCAGTCTGTCCAGAATTCTGAACATATGAATGAATTCCTGGACCCAAGGGTGCAGGATTGAGCCAGATCCTCGGTTCAGGGTGGAATTTCAAGTTTTTCAAAAGTTTAATCAAGAGAATCTACATGTACAAGTTCATAAAGAGACCAAATAGAGATTGGAAAACCAAATTATCAATAGAAAATGGCCAGTTAAGATTGAATATAATCATCAAGCAATAATGAAAACAAAAATCCACTGCATATATCAAATATGCTTGCTATAATGATGTAGCAAGCACTAATTCTTATTTAGCAAAGGAAACAATTGATGAGGAAGCACCTTGGCCTGCTTCATGATCTCCCTCAAAACCCTCTGGTAACAATCAGTACATACAGCTGGCGGAACAGTCACACTTAATCTGACCTGCAACCACAGAGAGAGAGGGAGAGAGTTCAGATAGAAGCAATTTAAACAGAGAATACCCATTTTGGCTTTCAAGGGATGAACTCTCTAGGCAACACCCAGATGAAATCTCATTATCAGAGACTCACACATCCACAAGAGACAGTTTAAAATTGACATAGCAACTAGAATAGATAATGCAGTATGTATGAGAAATTATTGATCATTACCTATATTCACATTAAAACTAATCAATGAGAAATCCATACAGCCCCAAATCACAAAGTAGGAGCCAACACTTGAAATTGCGGCAAAACAAAAAAAAAAAAAAAAAAAAACCACTTGAATTTTTCAACAATTTTGATAAATTAATCAACATCCACTTGAAGTGAGAGATTCACACAGCATAAAGAGTTCAAACTTAAGAACAATATCAAGACTCACACTAGAATTGGGTTCTTGAAACTCTTGAACGTCAAGGTCAGCAGGAAGCTTATCCTTTTTACTTCTTCAGTGGAAGAGGTGGAGGACGAAGCAGCTAAAATAGGAGTAGGAATTCTGGAGGATGAGTGTTGGAGGAGAGAGAATTGGCGGGAAGAAGGTGAGAAATGAAGAAATCCAAAGAGAGAATTGTGGGTTTTGTTCGGATGAGAAGGGCTAGAGAGAGCAGTGGAGGAGAGAGAAGAGCGAGAGAAAGATGGAAGCTTGGCATGGAATGAAAATGTAGAGCAACAGAGCTCCATGGTCATGGTGGGTAGCTCTCTTCAGTGGACTTGGGTGAGGAGACTCGAGAGAGAAAGGAGGGAGGGAAGAAGTTGATGATGGTTTGGATGGATAGAGGTTAAAATATTGTGAGAAGCTGTGGATGAGATATTTGCCTTTGCCCCCTTTCCCACCTTTTTGTTTGGTTACTTATTAATTTTAGTCTAAATATCCAAGGTTAACTCTAATCAATTATTTTGTTTTTTTTCACTATACGAGTCACAAACCACAATATAACATATGGTATATTCGACTTATTTATGTTTTATATTCGTTTATGTTTTTGGGTTCGTTTATATTCGTTTATGTTCTTTTTATGTTCATTTATATTTGTTTATGTTCGTTTATGTTCATTCATGTTCGTTTCTATTGTTTTATGTTCATTTATGTTTGTTTTTATTTATTTGTGTTTTTATGTAAGTTCGAATAGACCCATAATAAAAATAAATAAATAAATTTGGGACTTGATGTAATTAGACCTCGATTTTAGCCGCTAGATCGAGACCTTATAGCTGCCATTTTTTTTAAAGTAAGGTTTATCCAATCATATTATAAAATAAAAAAATTAATAATCATATATCAATATCTAAACTCTAATGATGTAGACAATCAAAATTAAGGAAAAAAAAACTAATTGAGTATTTTACTTTCTTTCTTACATTAGTATTGTTCTCATTTAACTTCTATCAAGTTTTATTGACTAATTATTAAATATATCAAAAATTTTAAAATATATACTAACCCAAAATAGAAATATAATATTATTATTTTTAAAAAATTAATTTTATGTAAATACAATTTTATAATTTTAACTAATATATTAATAATTAAAATATTATCAAAAAATGCAAACTATCAAAGATAACATTCTTTATGGAACATATAGATTAATACTTTTAAACATAGAGAGTAAAGTAAAAAAATGGTTGAGTCATCTAAAAAAACAGGGTAAGAAGAAGAGTGCATTTGTAAATGACGTTGTACAAATTTCTAACTTCAGAATTGAAAAGTAAATATTGCGTTATTATATAAGATGTTTGCTCAGTTAATTTTTCAATTATAAGTTATAATCGTGGATGTACTCATGAAAAAATGGATATAATAGTTAATAAAATTCAATTTTAAGCTCATAATAACTTGACAAACAAACTACATATTTCAATATATAAGATAATTTCTTTCATCTATCTAAAACTTGATTCTAATAGTAATAATTTTTCAAACAACCGATGAATTAATTCAATTTATGTATTCATTTCTTTATCTTGTAATTCAAATTGTGTTTTTCTCGAACTTTGTTAAGTTTTTTAATAACAATACATTTGTTGGTGTAACAACAAAACAAAGAGCATTCTCTTCCTCTATCTTTTTGTCCACATAGAACTTTTGTGAACTTTTTGTGTGGGTTTATATACTCCTTGCCGGCTTGTGCAATTCCGCACGCATATGGAGTTGCTAAACCCTTGATTTTGTGATGATTTGGGGGTTTGGATATTGAATCACATAAGTATGTGTGCGCGGTCTAATTTGACATAAGCTTGTACGGTGGGTGAAAATGATGTCTATTATTATTTTTAGAAAAATTTATTGATTTTTTTATTATTATGTCCGATGTCGGTAGTTTTAACTCGCTATATTTCTATCTTCCGATAGGTAGTAGCGGAGCTTTCTACACCTCTACTTTCATCCTAGTTTTTCTTTGCTTATATCTCCTCTTTTTTCTGCTACTATACCTTAAGAGAATTGTCATCTTTCTCTTTTTAAATCGGACTTTATAGAAACACATATAAAATTTCAATATCATTATTTCTTCTCATTTCTCCTTCCTTGAACAATTGTAATTTTTTACATTTCAAACCTTCGACCATGAGTGCACGTATTCGGAGGCGTTGAAGTAACCTTAGGAGCAACCGACTCATTCAATTTGTACTTGAATCAAGTTGAAATTGCTTTTAAATTAGTGATTTTTCATGACACAATCGTTTAAAACTAAATACTTTTTTTATCATTAATAGTCCTAATTATTGCTACAATTTTCGATATAACCTAATAATTAAATAGTAGAACATAAAAGACAAAGTACCATTAGTATCTCCAATAAATACTAGAGACTTTATGATCAAAGTAGCTAACCCACTCAACCTTAACAACATTTATCTATGCATTTTTTGGCACACCATCAATCATCATCAACACCAAAAGTGACTGAAAATAGAGTAAGAAAACCCAATTCAGAGTAAGAGAGAGAGAGAGGAGGGACAGAGAGGGAGAAAGAGAGAGAGAGTGGAAAATGGAGGGAGGAGTGGGACCCACTACATCAAGCTCACACTCAAGGCCGGTGAGATCATCCTCCCGTTTCTTCTACAGCACCCCCGCCACCAATGGCAATGGCTTCCACTCTTCCTCCTCCACCGCCGCCTTCTCCGGCCCTGTCCGGCGGTGGGAGAAGAAGTGGGTCCACGTGTCATCATCCCTGCCCTCCACCCTCAAACCCCGCAAGCAATCCAACGCCCCCAAACCTGACAAGTCATCACTCCTTCTCTGCAAGTGGACCCCACTCTCCGCCGCTGATAATGCCTCAGCCGAGGAGCTTCCCCGGCGCAAACTCCGCTACACTCCGGTGGGTACTGAAATTTTGCTTCTTTTCTTTTCTGGGTTCTTTTTCTTTCCGGTGATGGGGTTTTGTTGTTTTTTTCTTGGAGGGTTTTGAGTGGAAAGTTAGGGTTCATGGGTACTTGAACTGGCATTGGTGGAAGAGTTGCTGGATTTTAGTGTCTCTTTTGTGTTGTTTATGTTCGGGTTTATTTTTTTGTTGGAGGGGATGGGGGTGGTTCCATAGGGAGAAAGCCCTGAATTAACTGGGGTTTTAAGTAATTTTGTTTGGAAACATATCATCATTTCTTGTTTTTTCATGAGCATAGGCTAGTCAAGATATGAAGGATGTTGTAATTCGGAATGCTATTGGTGTAGTGTTGATGTGGAATCTGGGTATTTTATGTAGTAGAAATGTAGGATGGTGGAACCTGAATTTTGTCTCTGTTCTCTAAAATGTGTAGCATATAGAAAGATTGATGCTCCAACTTTTGTGTTTTTGCCTTTGACAATATGCAAAGTATGATGCTTGGTGCGGTTTGATATTTTTGCCACTTTTGGTTATTTCCATAGTATGATGATTGGCGCTGTTTGATGTTGCTTATTTTCACATCTTAAACATGGAAAGCTAGATGCATTTTGTGGAACACGGATGCTCCCTGTTCTAGGTTGATTCAAAGCCAAATCTATCAAGAGAGAAGCTGTTGATGTGATTTTTATCCTTTGAACTTGTGAAGTTTGAGTGTCTGCTTTCAAGGGAGAATAAATTGTGCCCATTCTCCAATTTTCCAGGTTATGATAGTGAGACCCAGTACTCTGCTTCTTATTTGCTAGCAGACTAGTTATATTAATGGCTTCCAGAGGGTCCCTACTCCGTGGTTACGTTCCCAAGGGTCTAATCTTTTATTCCTTGCAATTGGGGATCAAGGATAAGGGTGTATACATCTGAACCATCTTCTGTATCCTCTATAATCGGGAATCCTATGAGAGGCATTCAAGCAATGGTATATTGATTTTGTCATAATTTACTACCTGTTAAGGATATATATGGAATATTCTGCCAACTGATTGTGATCACAAGGCTTTTTATAAATGTGAAGTTCTGGTTTTTCTAGTAATGGACTCTCTAATAAGGAAATATATGGAGTATTCTGCCAATTGCTTTTGATCATAAAAGTGGTATTTGTAAGTGTGAAATCCTGCTACCAGTTGCTGCTGCTATTCCTAACGTATCATTTAGCAACTTCACTTTAGTGCTTCTGTGTCTATCTTTAGTGGATTTGCCTGAAAGCATATGTTGATTATATGTTGTAGAGACACAAGCAACTTTTGCTATTTGTAGGTAAAGGCATACATGGCTTTCAATCCCCTACAGAAAGGGGATCAATGCAAAAACCTACGCTGAGGTACCTCGAGTTCTTGTCAAACTATTTTTAGACCCAAAGTTCTGAAAAATGATTCTAAGTCCCTCTAAATTATGTGTAAACTATATTGGTGGCCCAAATCCGGCCCGGAGGGTGAACAGAGGTGTAAAATTTCTATAATACCCCTCATTTATCTCTCCCTCTCTCTCTTTGCTGGCTCTTTTTCTGTCTCTCCTTCTTCCTTCTCATCCCCTGCTCTTTCTCTGTCTCTCGTAATGGCTCCTTGTTCTCTGTTCATCTTCTCTACTTGTTCTTCTCCCCTCTCCTCGCTCTTTGTTCTCTCGTCCTTTGTCTTGTTCCCAGTCTCCCTCTTCACTCTTCTCTTTCTGTCCCTCTCGCTCCCCATTCTCGGTCTTCCTCTCTCTATCGCTGCTTTCATCGCCCTCTCTGTGTTTCTACCTCTTCGTTCTACTTCTCTCCCCCTTTTTAGTTGCTCTCGCTCATAGCCGACGCTTCTCCTTGGTTGGAAACGCTCGCTGGAGCAAACCCAACCTCACGACTTGGTCGGACTTGAAAGGAGGAGAGAGGAATTTGCAACGAGTTGATAGGTTGGTTGAAGGGATATTTTGGTTTGGAATTAGATTTGCTTGGACTGGTAGAGATGGAGGGTATTATGGATTTCTGCCATTTTAGGTGCTCTCCAATGGTGGAGCTCTTTAAGACCATTGCCATGGGAGATTGAGAGAGAGAGAGAGAGAAGAGAGAGACTTTGAGCGGGGAAGAAGATGGAGTTGAGGGTAAATTCGGGCTTCGACATCATCGGTCGGTTTTCTGACGTCATTAGTCGGATTTGGGCCACCAATATATTTTACACATAATTTAGGGGGACTTAGAATCATTTTTCAGAACTTTGGGTCTAAAAATAGTTTGACAAGAACTCGAGGTACCTCAGCGTAGTTTTTTGGGATCAATGTGATGGAATTCAACCTGGCAACTTTTGTTATTTGTAATACTATAAAGCATATCGTGCAGATTGCTGTGTTTGAAGATGAGAAGAAGCTGGCTGCAAAAAGACTTGTGGATGATGATAAATCGGGAGAGATGCACCAACCTGCAAAAAGGCTTGCAATAGACAGTGATGATATCTTTGGGATGCTGGACATGAATCATGACCAAATAGGAGAGGATCAGGTTAAGTTGTAACTACAATTACCTTATTATTGCCCCTGATGGTCATATGCATTCTCCGGTGAATTCAATTTCATCATTATGTTCCACTGATATCATTCAACTACAAGACACAGGAGTGAGGAGTTCATAGAGAAAAGAAGGCACAGCTGTTGTATGGAATTTGACAAAAGAGGACAATGAGAAACATAATCTATCGCCTTGACAATATCCTCAGTTGAACAGTTTAAAGGACCTTCTAGTTAGGTCAGGCAATTTTTTTTTTAAAAAAAGGGTAAGGAAAAAGGCATCAGGATTTGAGTCTATTCACTGAGAGCTGAAGGTGTCTAATTAAGTTTACTATTGATAGAATAACCCACTTTTAGTTAGGTTTGGCAAAAGTGATATGTACCTAATTACCAATCCTGAACCGAAAAAATGTGACCTGATTTTGGGCCAAACCACTAACCTGAAATTAGTGTGACTGGATGTGATTACATTTTAAGTGACAACTTATTTGACCAACGGAAAATAGGCCAAACATGGAATAAAAAATGACTAAATGAAAAGCCAATCCCAGTTTGATTATATATTCTATCAATCTGAAAAAGATCCCACTGAAATCAACTTGTCTTGAACAATCTGCTTGTTGGGTTTATCTTTATGTGTATCTTCCGACCTACCAGGACAAAAGTGAGGGCTGCATTAGACAGTCAATAGTAGCATGCATGGATCCCTTAATTATATAATATAACAAAATAGTTCCTGTAGCCAATCCAACCTAGTAGGTCAAGTTTTGGTGGCTTTTGTAATTTGCCTAAATATAGTCTTAGAATGATGCCTCTTCATATATTCATAAGATGTCATTATCACAGCCCAAGCTCTGAGAAGAACTTATTCCCTCCCTCTCCCTTGCACTTCGTGAATCTTAAGATATACACAAAAACCAACCCAGCGAAGTGCTTTATATAGCTAAATGGAACTCATACAGATGCATATCAACACTCAAGTTTCAATCACCATATAATAATGTGTTAGGTTTTTATGCTTTCTCACATGCTTACATGATAAACTAGACAATGATGTGTTGATCATACTAGACCATAGATAATATCCTTTTTGGATAAGCGCACCAACATAATTGGTTAGCAGGCTCATTTCCCGTTGATTTTTGGCTCCTGTAAATATGAGGGTAATTTTTCTGCTGCCCTTGGATTCCGACACCTCTCCCCCAACCCAAAAAAAAAAAACCAAAGGTGCAGTGCCTAGCAAGCATGCAGTAGGATAGTGTGCATAAGTAGCATCAGTTGGGACTCGGAATAATTTTTTTTTGGCACCAAGGGGGGTATCATAGGGAGCATAAGGTATTTACTATGACTTATGATGGCATTTAGCTTGTTATTTGTGTTGACTTCAAACCTATGCTACGTGAATGTGCAGGAAGCTGACAAGCCTATCCTAACTCAGTATTCACGTAGAAGCCACTTGAATCTGGGGTTATACCAAGAAAACTAGAATAAAGGTGGTCAATTGAACATGATGAATCTGAGCGGATTCTAGGCTACTAATTAACAGTGTCTTTTGTTGTAGATAGCGTAGATATGGCTCATCCAAGCACAGTGTGACGACTTCTGCAAACAGTGGCTTATGCTAATTTAGCCTTTATCAGTGACTAAAGATGTTAGGTGTTGTAATTATCTAGTTTAACAATGTTTAGTCATGACAAAATGTCGGATAGTCATTTACTCATCTCTGCAAGAGATTATGTGTGTGTTTGCTTGAAGCCTAATGTTACGCCAGTACAGTATGTTTGAATGTTGGGCCCAAGAATGAAGGGTGGTGACATGGTGTTGCTGTAAGTGTACAAGGAAAGTGCTTTAATGGCATCTCTGTTCTATATATGAGTAATTAACCTGTACATCGTTTTACCACCCTTTTCTTCCCCTTAAAGGCAGTTTCCTTCCCTTCTAATGTGACCTTCACCACTATGATGTTGCTATCTATATATATCGAACCCATAAATCGAGTACCTTATCTTCCAAAAGAAGATGGTGGCAAAGAGGTTTATTAATCATAGAGTATGTGCTCCCTAGAGGTGGGAGCTTTTGCCACTTTTGCCAGGGATATTGGTTCAAGTTGGGTCACTTTTGCGAGGGATGAGTAGATATGTTTAGTTCGTAATGTATGTTTATTATTTATGTAACCTTTTAGGAGTATGTGCTCCCTAGAGGTGGGAGCTTGGTGTAGACTGTCTGAATAAGCGATGTTAAACTAACCTTCCAACTTATTCTAACCTAAAATTTCAACTGTCTGAGTTCCAAATCCCTTGTTAAAACTAAGTAATTCCACGTAGAAAACATCCTCTGTTTTGTTGTGAGAAGAATAAAGTTTTATACATCTGATTTCCTCCCCCTCCATTGGGGAAAAAGAAAATCTTTTTATCCTATGAAAGAATTCAAGGTGTTGATATTGGCTTCATGATTTAACATTCGTTCTGTCTTTGGATCTTGCAAGAAGTTGAAAGAAAACTTGTTCCCCCAACAATAACTGAGCTTAGAAACAATGCACTTAAGATGTAACAAAAGCTTTATTCTTACGTTGTATGCGTGTGCTGTCATCATGACATTTGTGCAACCACAGTTCACACAACAAACATCTTAAACAGAGATAAGACACGAGCCAAGACATGACTGGCCATGCCTATCAAACAATAAATTGGGAGAAAGGACCAAGATTATACTTCCTGGAACTAGCTAATCTAATCAAGAGAAATATAGCTATATTTGCCAATGACAATCATCAATAGAAGTTTTCAGATTTTAAGTACGAAGGTGGGCTCTGCTGGATGCCTAGGCTGCCCTCTATGCCTCAGATTTGCCCTCCTTATTTTCAACTGCCTCAGAGTTGGCCTCCTTAGTCTCGACTGCCTCTGATTTGGACTCCTTATTTTCAACTGCAACTGTGACGCCAACCTCAGCTGGGCGGATGATCCGATCATGAAGCATGTAACCCGACTGCATGAACATCAAATAAAGTTTTGATTACTTCAAGGACAATGAGACTCAATTCCTAGCACATCTCAGGATGAATCCTTAGAAGGCCTCATAGAACCTAAAACAATCTTCAATACAACGCATGAAATCCTCCTACTTGCAATGAAGCAAAATTAGATGTGATTACCAAGAGACACATAGTAAAGGTAAAGATTTCATACATTGAATATCGGGGATAATTTCCAAGCCATTCATGCCCATACAGGCAGGTGCTGAGGCCTGTAAGTGGTCTCATAGGGGAATTAACTGTTGGGCTGCATCATTAGGTCAACTTAAAACTGGCAGATTTAAAACAGCACTTTATATCCTCCCCTGTTTGTTCTAGCAAATCAACCTCCCTTTCTTCTCTCTTGCTATTTGGAGGGGAAGATCAATAACAATATAGCAAAAACTAGCCAATAGGGGAACTCAAGAAAGAATCAGAGCAGTTGCATAATCATGCAACACAATGATAGGTGTAAAGAAGACTCTGAGGCCTGCTAACCATGCCAATGGAGTGACCAATAAATGTGTTGAAACAGGCTTCATGGACCCAACAGCACCATTGTTACCATACTATGTCTCTCATGTTGGGGAGAGAGAATGACAAACAATTCTGAAAATGAAAATATTCAGAAACAGGAGGGGGGATCTCGGTCGGATTATGGTCAGAAACTGGCCCAAAAACTGACCCAATCAATTGACATTGTATGCACAGACCAGGATCAGTACCAGTGAGGTTCAATTTACCAGGCCTACATAACAGTTTGCTAGTGTGTGACTGTCAGGGCCATACAATGCTGGAAGCCTCATTGTACTAATTTGGGTAGAAGCGCTACTACAATAAACAGCATTAGCTAACACTTATATCCAAGTGTTCGAGGAAGCTTCAGAATAAAACCGTTGATTATTACCTTTAGAACAAAAGCCACAGTTCCAGGTGGCTTAGAGTTGTCAGGTACTTGAAAGACTGCATTATGCCTGTTAGGATCAAACTGCTCATTGATAGGGTCATACTTCTCAATACCAAACTTTCTGAATACCTAAATGAATAATCCATAGTTAGCTCGAAGCATTGCATAAGCATGGCACCTGACATAATCTAGAAAATGTTTGGATACTGCTGAAAATCAACAATCAGAAAAAGGAAAGGGGAAGATAATTTCTCAAGAAAATTCAGGACTTCAAAAAGACTATCTTGGACATGAACTACAATACTACCTCTCCGAGCTGCTTCTCCGTCATTTCTACCCCTTCCAGTAGTGTTTTTAAAATTGGCACTGCTCCAATTGTATCCTTGGATGCATCAACTTTGCTGAAACTCTCTTTAGTAACTGAAGCAGCTCTTTGTAGATTGTCTGCCACATCCAGTAAACTCTTTGCAAAACTCTGTAATATGAAGAGAAGCACATAATCAGAGGAAGTATCACAAGATATGAGGTACACAGTCAATGTCCAAAACTGGCATGTAATATAAACCTGTATGGCAAACTTCTTTGAATTCTCTGCTTCACGACGTGTTCGTTGCATGACATTTTCCATTTCAGCATAACTACGCAGAAACCTATCTTTCCATACTTCAAATTCTTGCTTCTGCTTCTTAAGGGCTTGCTCCTTCTCCAAGACCAGTTTGATGAGATCCTCTTTGGAAAGATTTTCCAGATCTCTCCGGGAATCTGAATCAGAAAATGCAGTTCTTTAGTTCACCTTTTCCATCTTTTCTAGGTTGATGTTGATTTTGATTCTCAACTAGAACCTGTTTCTTGTTTTTCCTCAGAAGGCTTTCCATCTTCAGTAGTGATAGCTTCTGCTTGGCCACCTCTATCAATCTTTCCATTAACCTCTTCACTTTCCACAGTCTCCTTATTTTGTGAAGGTGTTCCTTGCTCTTTTTCTGTAGTACTAGATGTTGACATCCCACAGTGTGGGAAAGCTACTACATTTCTTGATCGATGATGCAAAGCAGATGCCTATGCACAAAAGAAAGGAAGCATGGCTCATATTGTGACTAGAAGTTACTACTTGATTTACCAAGGAAAGTTTGACTATGCATTAATCCACTCATAAAATCTAAATAACTTCATTTAAATTTCAAGTTCACGATGTCTCAGCAAGTAGGTTAAAAGACTTTACAAGCATTGAAAATCACACAATACGCATGTATACATAATGGTAAATTCCCCTTGAAACAGGCTAAACTTCCATGGTTATGTTATCATACCATATAATTCTAAAACCAACAGCAATATGAGATATCAAAAAGCAGTCATCATCATATGTTACCTGGATTCGGGAGTCATCATTCATCATCAATCATAGAAATCAATAATAGTTTAGGTGGGGCTAATACTCATGTAAACCTCAAAACTCGGCTTCCAACGAAATAGTATGAGGTTCTATTTTTATTTTTTTGTTCCTTTTTATCTAAATGAAACTGCCATTTACTGAGGTATAGAACGCCGGTCCACAAAATCCAGATAAATAAACTCGTCTGTGTATGAGTACACGGGGCGTATAAAACAGTGGACTATCATGAACAGGATATCAAAGCAATACAAACTTTTTTGCCAGAGAATCATGTAAAATACTTGATGGGTGGCATTTTTTAATAAATGCAAAAACTCAGAACAGGTTGGTATATTTCCCAAAATCTGTAAATCAAGAAAGAATATATGCTGTGATTACTGTTATATCACACTTCTCATCAGTGGATTAAATTTCACCCCTTTTTCTGATTAAATATACACAATCAGAAAATAATAATGCATATGCAATGATACCAATTTGCTGGAAGTTGCAATAGAGGGGAAGGGATTCTCTAATGATCTCAGTCCCACATGATTAATAATCAAAAGAAACCCATACATGATGACTACAGTATGAAATACAGCCTCAATTTCGGAACTTCAGAAGCCAAATTATGCTGAAGGGAAAAAAAAAAAAAAGAATGGATAGAAGACAACTTAGTGGAAGTTATGATCAAGGTCTGAAATCCTAAAACCCATGCAAAACCCTAGTGCCCTTTAAAAAGGGAGAAGAATATTGAAACTTCCATAAGTGGGTACCTTATTGGAAATGCCGGAGAGAGGGAGGAAACTAGTGGACAGGAGAGCGAGGCGACGGTGTTGAGGAGGAAGTGGAGGAGAGAGAAAGAAGTAGCTCCGACACTGAGCCATGGCCGCCGTTGACGCTTGCCCAAATACCCTCGATAGCGGCATCTTCTTAGATGGAGAGAGAGAGAGAGAGAGAGAGAGGTCTGTGAATTAATGGGGGATTGGAGGGAAGCGGAGAAGGAGAAGGAGAACAGGGGAGAGAGAGACGTAGAAGGTTCTTGGAGAAGAGGCGAAATGCAGGGGACGATTACGACGTCGTCCAATATTGTGTAAAGTAAACTGAGATTCGGTCGAGAATTAACAACGTCAATGAGTTTCTAGATTTGTTTTTAGACAAGCGTGAACCCGTAGTACGTACGGAATAATGTTATATAATATATATTTCAAAAATTATTGAATCACGTAGCGATGTTATATTTGTGAGTTTCTTTTTCTCAATCATTTGATTTTATTGAATGGTTTCACATTTAATAACATTCTTATACATGTTATCCCTTCACAATGAAAACACTTTCATAACTCATTAAATGTATCGAATCCAACACATAAAAATCATTACAGCCCAACATGCATTCATCTTTCAATCGGACTAAATTTCTAAAGAATAAATAAAGAATCTAAAAATTATCATCAAGGTTTATACTCGTAATTTGGAACATTAAGAAGTCGGACCTCTATAAGAATCAAATAATTTAAATAAATTTCACTCATACAGTTATAGAAACAGTGTGACAATATATGTGGGTATCAAAAGACAGATATTAGTGGAAAAAAAATAATATATTGGTAGATATTAAATTAGATAACTTATATATGACAATAAATATCATTATTTTACAAATTAATATTATAATACAAATTACATCAAATTAATAAAAGAATGTCAAACTTATAACTCATAACTCTCTACAAAGTCAATACTAATTTGATTTAATTGACGTCTAGATAATGTTTAGATAAACATGTACATGCAACCTAATAAAAACATTATTGACTTAAATATTACACGAACCCTTAAAAAGTACATATATACCTATAATGGGATCTCATTTTTTAAAAATTATAGGGTGAATATGATGATTTACATATTCTTACCTACCTGTGCATACAAAAACAGTCCCTTTTCCCCTACACTCTTCACCCATCCTCAAGAGGTTATTGACAATAAAAGTTAATTATAAATAATTTCAAACTGTGACTCCACCTTTTAATTATAAATAACTTTATGTTGAGATTACACCCCTTATCTTTTTACATTTGCATCCTTAAATCAATTGTATTTTCCAATCATTTGTCTAACATCCAACTCAACTTGCAAAATAGATTAACATATTTTAACTTCACTTCGGCACTTTTGAAACTTAATTTGCAACTATATTTTCTATCTAAAAGTTATAACATCCTAGTCATCTAAAAGGGAATGAGAAAATTCATTAAAAAATAAATTTATTGATTGTAAACATTCACACGCAATGAAAAAAGTATGGTGAAAGAAAATTCATTTTACAAACTTACCCAAAAATTATATAAATATTAAAATTATTTCGGATAAAAATATAGTGAGAAAGAATGACAACTTCACTTGTGTATAAATTAGCAAGTGAAGCATATAAAATTCAACTTAATAATTATCAAATTAGGTTTCATAAATCATATTAATGATTAAGTAGGTAGTGAATTAAGAAAATGATTTATAAGGGAGAATATATGCAAATCTTGGAGACAGATAACTTACGGTTTTTTTGGGGTTGGTGCAATTTAGCAAATTAGGCAAACAATCATATAATGAAGATATCTCATATATTTGAGATAAGTTATTGAAATGACTTCAATTTATTTTAAACATTATATGACAATTTTGATAATGTAATCTCTATTCTTTGACCCTATATTTGCGAAGAAAATGTAGATAAAATTAACTACAAGGATTTATTGTCAATCAATCGAGACATCATCTAAAATTCCTCCTCCCTAATTTAAATTACATACTATTATTCGATTAAGGGGCAAATCTAAAGATGCTTAAATATCAAAGTTAAACCGCCAAAGTAACCAAGCTTGCTAGAATTAGGCATATATAACTTAAAGCCACATACCTTCGATCCGTTCTCCATTATTTCTAAAACCCCTTTCTCTTTTCATCATAACAAATATGTCTTTTTTTTTTTTGTTCCTAAAGTTTGTTGATTCTAAACGACGACTCTATTATGTTTATATTGCAAACAATTAAAACTAAAATAACTTAAATTAAGATCTTGAAACTGTAAAAAGGAAATGTGAAATGTGAAATATTAACTCCATGTAAGCCAATTACCATTATTTAACAATTGTTTCAACATATGAAGGAAAACCATATTATCACACACACACACACACAAAAAAAAATAAAAGGAGAGGAGAGTCCACTTATAAAAGAAAATTTTTTATTTGGGTAAATTATATTTTTTATCTAATTATTTACATCAACAACTCATATTAAATAGACAAATAATTTTTATGGTTAAGATTAACTTAAGCTCCAACAATCACTCCTGTCTTACTATTTGACCAGTTTAAAAATACTAATATTATATATTATTATTATTATTATTATTATTATTATTATTATTATTATTATTATTATTATTATTATTATTATTATGGTAAGGAGTAAAAGAGAGTCCATAGATAAATGGATATATATTTTTTAAGCATAAATGATTAATTTTTTATTAAACGAAACTCCTAAATTAACTCTCATGCCACCATTTCATAATTTTGAAAAGATTGCTATTATATATAGTATAAATATAGTATAAATTGCTATTATATATATTATAGATTTTATTATTATTATTATTATTATTATTATTATTATTATTATTATTATTTAAATTGTTTGATTCTTATAGGGGTCCGACTTATTAATGTTCTAAATTACGAGTATAATTTTAAAACCTTGATGATATTTTTTAACATTCTTTTTTATTAATCGTTTTAGATTCTTTATTTATTCTTTACAAATTTAGAATGATTGAAAGATGAATGTGTGATGGGCTGTAATTATTTTTATGTGTTGAGTTTTGATAAATTTGATGAGTCATGAAAGTGTTTACATTGTGAGGGGATAACATGTAAAATAATGTTGTTGAATGTGAAACCATTTAATAAAATCAAATAATCGAGGAAAAGAAACCCACGAGATACAACATCGCTCCATGATTCAATAATTTCTTAAGGTATACATTGCATAACATTACTCTGCATATAGCACCGGTTCACACTAATTTTGTAGAAATACAAATCTTATTCATGGATTAAATATGACACTATCTAACGTCAAAACTTTTCCATTAAAAATACAAAATAAACTAATATTAAGGTGTCGCTCGTAAGTCAGCCAAAAAAAGTTATTCTTTACAAAAAAATACAGAGAGCTTTGAGCTCAATTGGTTGGTCATTGTATTTCAACCCCCAACAAGTTTTAAATCGTGAAGCTGTTAAATTTTCCTAGCGTAATATAATGATCTTAATAGGCTATTGTCTCTAGTAGATCTTCGCATGAATGCGTGCTTCCCCCTCTCTCGGTAGATTCGCATATCAATCAAATCTCTAGTAGCTGATATTTGCTATTACAAGTTTTACAATGATATGTTTTGGTTTATTTGCTAACTAATTATCGGGAAAGATAGACATCACAGCACAGCATTTGAGGGCAAAACTTTGTCTGTTTGGACACGAGAACTCAGGCTAACTACGCAACCAAAAAGGAGGTGGGGATGCGGGGAGGATAAAGAGAGAACTTGGAACCTATCATCATTTGTATTAAAACAGCACCACCTGTGTAATACAGTGGAGTATAAGAAATACAGGGCCATGCATTTCGTGTATATATTGTTTTGAATAAATACAAAAAAGAAACTCATCTGCTCAATCCAAGTATACAATTCCAGACTGAAACTAAAAATTTGTTAGAAATTCAAAGTTCGTAAACGCAATTGATCAAGAGACCATTTAGTAGCAGATGCCTGATCAAGCACCAAATGTCAGGGAACTGGATTATCATCTCCAACTTACAGTGCACTAACAACCAAAATTTTCTTCATTCCTTTGCCTCCGTTTCTCTTGGAAATAACCAATCAATTCATCACTCATCATGGTTTCTGAAATCTTTGAGAAGCTCGGGAATGTCGTAGCCCAACATCTCATCAACAGCTTGGATCATTTTTGGTTTCAGCCTCTCGAACTTGTCAATATTATAGCTACTGAGCACTTCCCTATAATGTTCCACCTCTGGGAAGTCCCCTGCTGGTAAATGGAACTCGCGTTGAACCTATATCAAGAAGCCAACAAATCAACGAGAAAGTTTGTAGTAACTTTCGTGGTGAGTGATAAAAGTTTAAGACCTAGGCCACCGGGCAAAGGGGTCATTCGGTTTTGGGTTAGTTTTACCAGGTCGAATAAAGGTTCCACATTGCTTAACTGAGGAAACTATAATACCAAGCCAGAAGCAATACCTAGGAATCTAGCCTATGCTGCAGTTTCTCTTCTCCCATTTTCTTCTTTTTTTTTTTTTGGTTGGGGGGGAAAGAAGGATGTACTCAGCCTTATCCTATAACCGAATTGAAGTTTCGTTGAACTCTAAATTTAATATGGCACTGATCATCTACTACTCCACAATGAGCAGTATATAGTACTCTACTACTCCAGAGAAACATTTTGCTTTGGACTATTATAATCCTAAGTTGGAAAAAAAAAGGTAGCCCATTGTTACCCATATAACTGTTTGGAAAGGTGATTACTGTGAAGGAAACTATGTAAAAGGCTAAAGAAAAAGGACGAGAGAAAGGAACCTTTCTGAATTCTTCTTCCAAGTTATAGATAAGTTTCTCCTGAGCCGAGGTCTTGCCTATCAAAATAGGCATTTCCTTCTTCAAATGACCAATAATATGGGCATGGATCTTTGCTGCCCTTGCACGCTTCACAAATTCATTCACCTATAAGGACCAAACAATGGTATTAGTGCCTGTAAAATAACAAACAACTAGTTGATTCCTCCCCAATGTCATTTGGTTCAACAAAGATGGAATGAAATTGGAACGAAACATGAGTGAAACTCAGAAAGTATGTGAGTGGTTGCTATTCATATTGTCACGTGTTTGTTAATGACAGAAAATATACACCAAGGAGTATGGGCTTTGTGAAATCAGTGGACAGTGTGGGATTTGAGTAAAATCCATACCCAGAGGTCAATCAAACCTCTTGGTATCCCTCCCTCCATGCTCCCTCCCCCAAAAATCATCCCATTAAGTTCAGTAAACATACTCGTCTATCAATAGCATTCTTTGGAATGTCTCTAAGATCAGCAAGAAGATCATTATGTTCCTTTATAAAAAGATCACAACCAATTGGACCCGCAGCAGCCTTGTTTAAAGGGCCTTCACTGAATGAGCTGCGAGAAGTATAGGCAATGAAAGTTAAAAACACACAAATTGTCATCTTCATGCCAGAAACCAGAATTATGGTCACACATATGCAAGAAACCGGAAAATTGATAAAACAACAGCTATAAGCAGAGTAGCATACAAAGCTGTATGCCTGAGATGATATTCATATTCCCAAATTCAGTTTTACAGAAAGAAGCTTACCCAATGTAGACACGAGTAACCTCAGGAGTGTTTAGAACCCTTCCAAGTGACCACATCAAGGCTCCATAAACTCTCATCAACTACCACACACACGCACCAAGAAAATAAAGGAGAGAAACAACGAGAAATAATTAGCTTTTCCATCCAAGATACGCTTGAAAGAAGTAAGCAATAGACATTCACAACCACTCGAATAACTTGGGCACCTGCTGAGTATCCACTTGATCTGCCTTGTTTAAAACAACACGTATCTTGTCGTCATGACC
Organism: Talinum fruticosum; assembly: GCA_021018815.1. Lineage (NCBI taxonomy): Eukaryota > Viridiplantae > Streptophyta > Magnoliopsida > Caryophyllales > Talinaceae > Talinum > Talinum fruticosum. The sequence goes on along the minus strand of JAITYX010000052.1, from coordinate 4,289,940 downwards.
TCGTAGTGAGGATATCACACGCTTGAATTCATCACTGATATCCAGTTTATGGGGATCAAAAAGAAGCAAGATAAGGTCGCACTTAGCAGCAAACCAAGATGTAACACCAGTGAAGTCATATCCTCTATCTGTTCGTTGCTTCTCCCCAGACAAAACCCCAGGAGTGTCAATGAGAGTCATGTGGTCCAAAAGCTTCAAAATATTAGAACAAAAAATTCAGTTCCTGCCATCATATTTTTGGAAGATCAAAAACCTAGTCTGACAACTCACTGGGTGTGGCATCTGAGAACACTCAAATTTTGACAGAAAGGCAGATCCAAATGCTGTAAGGCCACTGAACGGCATGTCTGCTTGAACAGTAATCGTATTCCCTGGAATAGTTCTTTCATCAGGACCAGACTGCGGAAAACTCATCGGTTATCAACAAGCAAAAGAGATGCTACAACAATGGAAAAGCAATAGATGTGAGGAATTCAACTTTCAGCAGGGTAAGAGAAAGATATAGGTAGCTGTTTTGTAGTTACCAACTTACCATTACGGCAATAAATCTATCTGTAGTTGGCTCTGGCCCAATATGTGCTCCTGACAATAACCCGTAAATGATAGGTGAGTAGGGGTACTAGTAGTAACGATCAATTTAAGTGAACATATGAGAAGAGCAAGCATAAATTACCAGGATAACTACTTTCAAGCACATGTTTAATGAAAGTTGTTTTTCCGGTAGAATACTGTCCTAGAAGCATGACCATGGGTTTTGCATCGAAGTCACTATCAGTCTGCAGAGATATAACGAAGAAGAAAAAAAGGTAACGTCATAAGGATGGAATTTGATGGTAAATTAGCTAGTTATCTATAGCTAAGAATGAAAGCAAAACAAGGCACAGATTGATAAATCTGATGAAGAAAAGGAAGTGATAAGAAACAGAGATGCTCACTTACTAACAGAGATGCTCACTTACTAACAATGGTGATACAAAATCATCAAAGTGATATGTATTCTCCAATGGCATCAGCTTCTGATTATACAACCTCTTAAGGCCATCATTTATAGCGGCCATGGAGGATAATTGAGCCTGAAAATCGACACACTGATCATAAGCAGAGAAGGTGATTCATGAATCACAATGAATAAGCCAGAATCAAGCTTTAACAGGCAATGAAAGCATTGGTTGCTAAAAAAGGCCATTGAAGAAAGAAAAGAGAACTAAATGCATGGATTTTAGGGAGAAAGCAAATATAAATTAACAAGGGGCCAAGTCAGAAACTCAGAGTCAGAAGAAGGATCGAACTCCCCAAATAACCTAACCAATCTGAAATAAACACGAGTAAAACTAGAAGTACCAGGTATAACCAAGATGGAATCTTCTCCACAGGTATGGGGGCATAAATGCATAGCAGCAACCTCTACAACGTCCCATGATACAAAAGCACTCGAAAGGGTACCCCTCAAATGGAATAGTAATTATAGGGTTGGCTCTATCATTATGGAAATGCAACTATCTCGGCATTTTCTTTTAGATCTAACCATAAGATCACAGCTCTTGGTAATATGCAGGCAAGTCCACTTATTTGTAAAATATATTTTACGATGATGAAAATTTCTTGTCAGTCACCATCAGGTCTTACCCAAATCATGGTGATGAACCCGTCATATGAGATGCAAAACATCAAGCTCAACCAGATTATAAGAGATGAATTCACCTTTCCATCCCTATGTTTGAGTCCTATCATAGACATTAGAGGGCCATGATTAACATTCTAACATCCATAAGAACCAAACGCACCAGAAATCAGTGCTTCAACAACAACAACTACTACTACTCCCATTGTGTGTGAGGACTAGAAATCAGGGATACCTTTCATTAAAAACCTGATTCCATCACATTAGAGGGCCCTGATTAACATTCTAACATCCATAAGAACCAAACGCACCAGAAATCAGTGCTTCAACAACAACAACTACTACTACTCCCATTGTGTGTGAGGACTAGAAATCAGGGATACCTTTCATTAAAAACCTGATTCCATCACATAAGGCAATTTCATTGTCTATGTTACTGTAATTCTAAATCTAGTTTGAAGGAAGCAACCTTGCCAAACTTTGCTAATTTTTTTCTTTTAAATATATTACAGCTCGGATGTCCTAAGCCTTGGAGATTTCAAATTATGAAAAAAGTTCGCCTAAGACTATGAAGGCTTATCAAGCACACCCAAACAAAACAACCAAATCCTTCGCAAGTACAACATCTCTCATTCTCATTCTTGCATTACCAAAAAGACTTCAGCAGTCTCTGAGAATCAAAGTCACCACCAGTCATCCCACTTTTATTTTTCAATGCCTCTAGCAGTTCCTCTGCAACATGTTTTTCCACCAGCGCATGCACAATTGTAATAGCTCCATTGTTCTCTAATCCCTCTTTCAATCACTAAAACAGTTCGAACGAACTACATTAATGTCATTTCATATCCACTCCAAAATATGCAAATTCATCAATCTTCGCTAACGATTTGTGTTCACAGCTTAGGAGTTCTAAGCATTGGAAATTTCATGGTACAACCTTTAGATCGTCTAAATCATGAAGGCTTAAGCATAACGAAACTAGGACAACTAAACCCTTCAGAAATGTCCAACCTTTCTCATTCTCATTTGTGAGTTATCAAAAACATTTCACGAGTCTCTCAAAATCGAAGTCCACATCAGTCATCCTACCAATATTGTCAATTGCCTCTTGAACTTCCCCTGAAACATCTTTTGCCTCCAACACATGCACAATTATAATAGCTCTCTTGCTCACCAATCTCTCATTCAACCCATTCCAAACAATTTGAGGCCCCTGGAGAGCCTGCAGTGGACTCTAAAACTTCACAACCCTCAGCCTCGTCTCTACTTGCTGACCTTGTTCTGGAAACATAGGCTCTTGATCAATTAGCATTTGCTGATATCTTGGGTAAGACCTATGATGGTCTAGAAGAAGATTGAGGATCTCTACCATTTCATCTCTACCATCTAAAAGCACCCTGATGTTGCACTTGACAAGTCAATATGATAATCAATGTGTGCCACTATAGCAACTTTAGTTGAAACATGGCTGAGAAACCTTGGTGGTAAGGGTACCCTGGTCTGTTGAATGTTATAACCCTAGCACGAAGTTTTCCCCACCTCAAATGACCAAGATTTTTGGGGCAGTTTGCAACAAGAGTTGACTTCAAGCCTTCGTCATACTTGAATCCAAATCTAATGAAATGAATAATCAATGTTAATATGTACAAATACTTGACACTTGATCACCATTGGTCGAAATTCCATAGCATCTTTAATTCCATTTAATTTATCTTCTTTTCTGGAATGCATTGCCAACACTGTCACATCCCTAATGCCCATTGAATATCAACCCCACCTACAGGATTCCCACATCCAAAAATTTCTTCTTTTCTTCCCTTCTTTCTTTTTTTTTTTTTTTTGTTTTCGGGGGGGTTGGAGCAGGGGTCAGCGGCTGTAATCTCCTCCATCCACTTTCAAAAATTCTAATTATTCCCCAATTTCATTTAACCAAAATTTTCTCAGCCTCCTCGCATCAAATTCATGCTTCGATCCACGCAATATGAATTTCAGAGTCCAACTTTTCTGTAATTTTCGGCTATTTTCACCCAATTCGGACCTCAACACAAAAGCTGGTATTAAATAAACTACATTTCGTCGAACACAAGGAACTCAATTCACCCAGAACATTCGGAATACTTCATTTATGATCCCAAAATGTTAATTTTGACTCGGAAAAATATAAAAACGAAGAATAGGAACATGATGAGAGTTATAAAATCCCTAAAAACCCTAAATAAGCCCATCAGACATAACAGAAAGGATGAATGTACCTTATCAGGAATACTGGAGAGAGAGTGGAAGCCATGGTGGTGATACGAAGGAGGAGAGAGAAAGAAGGAGGTCCGATAAGCAGCCGAAAAGCTCCGGGATAATCTTCCAAAAATCCTCAACAGTGGCATCTTCTTCCAAGTCGCAAGACAGGGAGGCGACAAATTAGTTAAATACGTTGCTCAGAAAATGGGAGACCTGGAGGTCGCAACTCGCAATCCAAGATCCCATTCCACATATCCCTTTCTACAACAATCCAAACAAAACAAAACCAAAAAAAAAAAAAGGGGTGTTTTCAATTTACTACGATTTTTTTTTTGAAATAATGTGAAGAATTTTTTTATTTAAGCGACCTATAAATCGGGGAGAGTATCAATTTAAGTCACATATCAAATCGTTACGTCATATATGTCTTACGTTAAATGTAGTTAAATAATCAAAACAAGTGTTTATATCTTGTGTACTTGAAAACAAAATTGTCTCCTCAATATGATATACTTTAACAAATAACCTTTCATTCCTCTCCCTGTAGATATAATATTGGAAGGTAGCATAGACATAAAAGATAGATCCGTATTTTTAATTTCTCCCATTGTCTTTGTGATTAGGTGATTGTGCAAGGCATCCAAATTAGGCTCATGAATGCTATAACAGCATATCTTGTTCCATATTGTCCTAGTTAAATCAAACCTTATGAAGATATGCTCAGCATGATCCTCCAGCCCATCTACATTACATAGCCTGCATCTGGTTGCTATCCCCACGATGTAGTCGGCCAATCTCACAGTAGTTGGAGTCTTCTTATGCATAAGAATCCAGACTGTGAAGGAGTGTTTCGGGACATTTGCTCAATTCCAAACTATCTTGTCCCATGGGAGTACATCCACACATAACCACTACGATGTTGAGATAAGGTGTTTTTATAGGAGTCATGAGTGAGTGTTAGTTAGCTCAGCTGGTAACATTTTTATGAGTTATTACTCAAGATTTGGATTTGAATCCTGCATACAATAGCATTTCTGCCTCAATCACTAGAAAAAAATAGAATAAAGAAGAAATGTCAAACTCTTCGTAGAAGAAGTGAATTTCTAATAGTTTATAGTGTATAGCTTTAGAACATGTTTATTATTACATTGTTTGATTTACTTTTTGTTTAAAATTAAGTATGGATCACTTGTATCTGAGTATTTGTGAATTTCATTATCAAGATGTATTAGAAGACAAATTAGTAAATTAATCCAAGAATTACATCATATATTAATACATATAAAAATATAACACTAGGTAAAAATATACGATCATATCCATACTCTGATGCATTTTGCTTGCGGAAAGCATTTATAAGCAACCATATTTGTGATTCCATATCAACAAATCAAAATACGTAATTGTTGTCCCTTAAAAAGGCATATGACATAGTAAGTGGTACTTAACACACAAAACAGAGAAGAGAGAACCCGTTTCAAACTTCAAATGTTCTTTTTGCTAATTTATTATTAGCCTTACAAAGGTACATCAAAACTTACAATATGTGACTTTCTGTTTCTCATAAGATATCAATAGGTATGACAAAGATGCTCGGATCCCCATCAAGGAAGACCCCAGGAACAATTTGATTGCACAAGGCACTGCTATATGAATACATACAAGATAGATACTGGGATTTCAGTATCATTCCTTTACAGTAGCTTCTTCTCGCTCAGATGAAATATCGTGCCTGCCAATGTGATCAAGCATGACTGTTAGATCTATTCATCATCAGAACATCAATTTCTTAGGGAACTAAGGCCCAAGCCCAGCCCCGTACCTACATGTCCTCGAGGTGTTTGCCTTGTTGGTGGGTCATAAGTTACACAAGCTGATTAATCCGGCATGAACTTCAATATAGAAACCATGCCCAATCCTAGAGTGGGTTTTTTTGTAATTGTCCTAACTATACATTCAAACTGAGACTCCCGCCCTAGGCCTACCTTATAACTAGGCTTGTCTCATCAAATTCTAAGTCCAAGAAAAATAGGTAATATTTAGATTTGAGAGAGACCTCCTTCTCACCTCAGTTTCCTGGCTATTTGATACATCCCTGTCCCTGCCATTGCAAGATTCACACTGAACAGGTTCCAATTTTTCTGCCAAAACAAGGAAAGAAAATACGAGCATCAGTTCATTTCTACTATCAAGCAAGATGGAGCTTCCGAGCTTTCATGGTATCATGTATCATGATTTTAAATCATAAAAGCAATAGATCGAGCATTTATTAGCTAGAACTGCTACACAGAATAATCCCACCCTAGGCAGATGATCCAGAAGATTGCATTATGGACTTTCCAAACAGTGGACAACAGGACCGCACCTACCCAAAAACTTCAGAAGAAAGGGTGTCACTGCAAGTCCATCAATTGGTTACCAAGAACCAACGATATGGATTACAGAGATTATTATTAATATATGCTCAAAATTACTCATATAAGCCCCCTTCAAACAAAAAAGGAAGCTGATACTGAGCCTAGTCTTCCAAGTAAACCCTTTAATAAGAGACGAATCATAGCAGGCAAACAAAAGAAAAATAGTATTATATGCATCTATAGTGATTAAAACAATGGCATCATAGAGATCAACAACATTCTGATTCATATTATGACTCAATCAAAACAATTGCCACACATTATCATCTCAGTGTATCTTTATAAACTAAAGCTAACAATGCTTATTTCTTAATGACATTGTCACAAACATACACACAACGTTCAAATGACTATTCTCAAAAGATACTGATCAGTCTTACCGGGGTAATAACCATGCTGTACCGTGACCAAATGAGTCCAGTGGCTGTTACAGCTGAAAACAAATACAGCAAAATGATACAACATCTCATAATTTACTCAAGAGGCGGAAAAGTGATTGGAAATGAAAGTGCATTACACAACTCTGACTAAGAGCTAACCTATTTGTTGGGGATATGAGATCTTCTCCGGAGGCTTTGAAAAATCTGCAATATTTGCAATGCTGATGACCCACTTAGCTGTTGGGGCCCAAAAGTGAACTGCATCGACAACAAACTATTGTTTCAAGCTTCTACTCGTAGTCTAAACTATAAAGACAACACTCCAGCAGATAAGCAACACGCCTTTCACTACAAATTCTGAAACAAAACAAGGTTTTAGAACATCAACTTCGACTGTGACAAGCTCAAAGCAAGCACAGTAAAAAACCGATGTCTGAGAATTTAAATGTCTACAAGAGCGGAACTGGGACCAGCATTCAAAGCAACTCGGATGCGGTTACAACATAATTAATGCCATAATATGATAAACTTTTTACAATTATCTTATGAATTTTAAATAAACCACACCCAGGAAGATGATCTATGCAAGAAAACCAGAGCAATGTTTCCTAATGTAATGGCAATCCCATTTCCAAACGACGTTAAATCATTTTCAAGAATACAAGCCCATTGGCAGCAATACTGCAACTCAAAATTCCCTGAAAAATCCACAAATTCTACACTTATACAAAACTAAATTTTGTTTAATAACCTCCTGGTAAACTCTAGTATAATATGCAATCAATGGCTTAATTTCTGACGGACACTTTTGTTGTCGAACGGTCGTAGCAAAAGATTTATTCACGAAATTCTAAGATGACTTCCAAATTAGCTAAATGTTGCTTCAATTGCAAAGAGGGAGAGAGAGAGAGAGGAGAACGAACTGGTTTTGGGGCCAGCAGGATGATCCCAGAAAGCTTTAAGCTTCGATGACGCCATTAACCACCACAAGCACTCAGACGTTCTCTCTCTCTCTCTCTCTCTCTCTCTCTCTCTCTCGGGCCTAGCGAAGTGTGGAATAATTTGATGATGGAGTGTTCCAGAGAATTTCCGATCAGCCGCGATGTTCCCCGGTTCACCTTGAAAATCAAATTACTTTCAAATAAACGTATTTTGCCTGTTAAACTCCCTTTTTTTTTTAATTTTTCTTTTGGTGAGTGTTGTTCCAAATTATGTTGGGATATTTGGCAAACAGTTTTTTGATATCAAAGTTCTTTTTATATCAACTAGCCGTTTGATTTTAGTTACAAAATTAATTAAATTGTTTGGTAATAATTTTTTAAAGGATTTTTATACTCAAAAAGTTCTTTTGTAAAATAAAAAGCCGTTTGATTTTAGTTACAAAGTTAATTAAATTGTTTGGTAATAATTTTTTAGAAGGATTTTTATACTCAAAAAGTTCTTTTGTAAAATAAAATTTAGAATAACTTTTTATGATTAATATCTAAAATTATTATATTAACCTTATAATTTCAACAAAATTACATTAAATGTCATAAAAAAACCTATTGAAGTTAATACTTTTAAATTTTAATTTTTTAAACGTACAAAAAATTTCTATTAATTAATCTATCATGATTTGGGAGGGAATTATATTGGAACCCATGGTACCCGCCCCAATCCACCCTAATGAAATGAATTTAGGTTGCTTTTAAATAATTTGGTATGAGTTTGGGAGTCATTATTAATAATTAAATAACAACTTCTTACAATTTCTTATAACCTTATAACTATTTACAATTAAATAAAACAATATTTAATACCCAACCATGTTAAGAATCTAAACTTGTCTCCTACTCTCGAGCTTTCCTAACAATGGCCGCTAACCAAATCCGGATAAATTAAACAAAAGAAAAAAGAAAAAAAAGAACTTATTATTTCAATAGATGGTCCTTTAAATTCATGTAGAAAAAAGCATAAAATCAAGCCCTTAATACAATTAAGAAGTAAACAAATATGAATAACTGTCATTTAAGCTTATTGAAAAACTGAAAAAAAAGTCTTTTAAAAAATTTATACCCATAGAAATAAATTACAATTAGATAACTAAATTTACCTGGATAGGTTGATGCAACATTTTTGTAATAATGGATAACACAAATTTCTCTCTTTGCGGTTTGCATAACTTTGCTTAGGCTGCTAATAATCCCCTGTAGCCATGTACACAAGATTAGTTATTTTGTTACTTAAGATTGGGAAAAAATATACAATAAAATTGGTTAATTTTTATTATCTTGTGCCTATTAGAGATGATGGTATATCTTGATCGATTGTCAACAACATTTAAAACTCTCACAAACCCATTTAAGAAGAGAGAGAGGAGAATAGAGTACACGATGGAGTCAACAAACAATTCAGCGCAGGAAGGACAGAGAGAGGAGAACAAAGTGTAAGGAAGGAGATGAAAAATAAATTGAGCGGAGAGCGTATTAAGAATTTTGAAAAATTATAATTAAAATAAAATATTTTAAATTTATTTGATTAAATTTTGCGGGCCTTAGTAAGAGTAGAAGAGACTTTTATACTTTCGGTAACTTTTAGACCCGAAAAGGACCCAAAGAAAATTACACTAAAACTTAGGATACCTAGGAGTTTAGAATAGTTACACGAAGCTTTTATGTGTAGTTTTTTGTCAAACAAGGACTTAGTGTACTGTTTACCGCTGGCAAACGTATATATACCCGCAGCACAGGCGGTTTCTTGGTGCTCAAGTTCTCAATTTCACTCTCTCCCATTCTGTTGCCCGCCCAGATTGATCGATCTCTAGGGTTCCGTTCCCAATTCATCGATTTCTAGGGTTTGGATACTAACATTGAAGAAGGATTTTGGGCTGCTCATCAATTATTCAAAGTCTCTCTCATCGTTGCTTGATATCGACTCCGGGATTCAGGTTTGCTCTTTCATTACTTGCTCATCCAACTTACTGGGTCGTATTCTTGTGCTATTGTTGTAATCATTCATGGATTCTCTTTCGTCGATGGAGACATTCATGGCAGACTTTGATTGTGGTTTCCGCACTGGAATTGGATTTCGACCGTTAGGGTTTTGGTCCACCCTCCCTGGCTTCTTCTGTCGTTAGGGTTTTAGTTTTACTTTTCGTATCAAGTTTTAGGCTTCTATTGTTTAAATTTAAAAAGGCGTGCACCGATTATAGGATTTAGGAATGGTTTCGGCTTTGTCTAGATTGGATCATGGATTCGATTACGGTTCTTTACTAGAAGGTTCATGAATTTTCTATGTGCACTCCATTCAACGGATTTGTGTAGTTAGGGTTCTAATTTAACTTTTCGTATAAGTTTTCGGTTTTCTCTTCTGGCTTCGGATTACTGATTCGAACTATATAGTCTGGTTTCTTTAGATGGTGGCTCTGCCAAAAGGTTAAGAATTTTCCATTAGCATTCAATTGCATGGATTTATGCCTTATTTTTTGAATGAAGGGTTGTACTTTGCTTGGATTGTTTGCTAGAAGGTTCGAGATAGTGGCTTGCAGCGAAAGTAGAGATTCGATTTTGCACTAATGCTTAATCGATTTTGCACATGCTTACTTAGGATAATAGTTCTAACTAGTTTGTGCGTCTACTTTTTCGATAGAAGAAAATGGATACTCAAGTGGCAAGAAGAGATGCACAAAGACCAGGCAGAACTTCATCTAGTTGGCATCTTCAACCATCGATTCCTTCCTGTGGTAAAGTCTGCTCATTTTGGCTGGCTGGCAATTGCACAAGAAACCCATGTCGTTTCCTGCATTCAGAAACTGTTCCACCTTTCAGTTATACCGACCCAGTGAGTCACTCAGCCCCGAAACAGTCCCACAATTCACGAGGGCAATATAAGAATGTCCCTCAAAATAAAAGGGCAGATGATGAGCCGAGTCGCCGACATAATAAGCAACATTGTTCAATCATGAAGGAAGCATTTGAAGGATACAATCAGTCACAGCGGGACACCAATGCTTGCCATTGTAGTTCATCTGCTTCCATCGGCAATGAAGGCACTCGGAAAGCTCAATACAAGATATGTAAGTATTGGGTGTCAGGAAACTGTGTTCACGGTGAGAAGTGCAAGTACCTGCATTCTTGGAGCTATGGAAGTGGATTGTCTATGCTTACACAGCTTCAGGGTCACAGAAAGGTAAGCTAAAACACAAAACTTTGTTATTGATTTTCCGTTGTCCTTCCTTATGTGCTGTCTTTGTTCGTCAATTGTCTATTGAGATGCTGATCACCTTATTATATTCCACAGGTTGTCACTGGGATTACACTTCCGTCAGGATCTGACAAGCTTTTCAGCGGTAGCAAAGATGGGACTGTTCGGGTTTGGAACTGCCTTACTGGTGAGGTAGATATTGACAACCTTGCATCATGCTTCTAATTGTTTTAGAGGTTAGGGGAGTCTGGATGACATACTGACATAGTTTTGTTTGGTGCAGTGTATCCGCACATTTGAATTGGGTTCACCAATTGGGTCTCTGATAAGTGAAGGAGCATGGATGTTTGTGGGAATAGAAAATGTTATCAAGGTAATTTAATGCAATATCTTTCTGACTATTATACATAAATATTAATATATATGTATATATATAGACTTTCATCTTCGGTATGTTTCAGGCATGGAACATTCAAACTAATGTTGAACTTACTCTTAGTGCTCCGGGTGGACAAGTTTATGCCATGTGTACAGCTAATGAAATGCTACTTGCTGGAGTTCATGTAAGTTATTCCACCATGTTTGAACTTGCATATTTTTAATTATTGCTTGCCCTTTCGTGTATGTAAAAGCTATTGTTTTGATATCTAAGTTAGGTTTCTAGTTACTTTGTCTAATTTCTTCCCTATTGTCCTCTACTTCTGCAGGATGGTTCAATATTAGCTTGGAATTTCAATTCTGGCACCAACTCATTCGAGGCCATTACATCACTGAAAGGTCATGCAGGTGCAGTGATTTCTTTAGTTTTTGGAGCTGGCCGGCTTTATTCTGGCTCAATGGATAACACAATGAGAGTATGGGATTTGGAAAATAGGCAATGCATCCACACACTCAATCAGCACTCTGAGGTTGTGATGTCCATGGTTTGTTACGATCAATATCTAATATCCTGTTCCTTGGATCAGACCTTAAAGGTACTTGCTGCTTTTCCCCTGTTTTAGCAACAGTTGTCCTCGATATTTCCCTTTCATTTTTCTTACAATTTTCCTTACTGTCTAGATTTGGGCTACAACTGAAGCAAGGGATCTGGAAGTTGTTTACACTCATAACGAGGAGAATGTATGTCATCTCAGCAAGTTTCTTAATTTATCTTGCTTGTTTCCTTGATTTCCTCAAATGTTGTGATCTCTTATGTATCTAAGACATGTTGCTATTCGTTGATTCTTGAAAAAGATAAGAGATGATGCTTCCCTTTATAGTTTACTGAGACTTTACTAAGCATGCTAACAGTGAGGAACCTACTGAGAAATCTAACGCTTTGAAATAAATATTGTCTCTTGTTTACAGGGCATTCTTTCTCTGCGTGGTATGCCTGACTCAGAGGGTAAACCAATCCTGTTGTGCTCTTGCAATGACAATAGTGTGCACCTCTACGAGCTTCCATCGTGAGCATCTGAACGATTCTTATCCCTCGTTCTCTCCTGTCTCCTTGTATATTGATGTTCCACTCATTATGTATGAATTTACCTTTTTATGCTAAATTTATCTTGTTAATTATGGTTTTTGGTTTCATTATGTAGCTTCACCGAGAGAGGCAGGGTATTTGCAAGGCAAGAAGTCAGAACGATCGAGATTGGACCTGGAGGCCTTTTCTTCACTGGTGATGCAACCGGGACGGTGTCTGTGTTGAGACTATCTGGTGATTCTGAGTGCATCCTCTGATAAGTTACCTACATGTACTGCTTGACTTGGATATGCCTGTTCAGGGAATTGAGTTCTTCCCACTGTAAATTGAGTTCAGGGAATTGGCATACAATCCTGAACATGTATATGATTCTTTTGATGAGAAATATAAAAGTAGATCATTTTCTCAATTTTCAAACTTTAACATCTCTTTCATGGCGATTTGCCCTGAGTCTGACAAATTTTGGTTTCTTGAAGTTCAGAAATTGAGAGCATTAGCAGTCCATATCCATGACAAAGGTTTCTTTTTATTTCTATCTTTTAAAAAAATAAGAAAAAGCTTCATTAATTACCAAAACGTCGAAATTTACTCATGATGAAAAAAAAGAAACCTCCAGCTTTATTTGATGTGTTTAACCCAGTTACTAATCAGGCTCCTCTTATGTGTTTATCCCAAAAAGTGTACCCCATGTACAGGAAAATTTAATTCTTGTTACACTTGCTCCATTAATGCCAACACAATAACATATTAGGTCTTATGTGAGACTTTCTCATTTAAAAGTTATTGTGAGACGTAAATTTTTGCGGTGACTTTAAATACATAGAAGGTGATTAATAATTTATTTAGCGGTAACTCTAATAAAAATCACCTCTTGATGAATTATTAGTTACTTCCGAATGAAAATTTTATTCTAATATAAGTTATTAGGCATATTTAAAACCTTCAAAAAGATACCTCTAATGAAATTTATCTCACAATAATTTTTATGTGAAACGATCTCACATAAAAATTTGTGATATATTAATATGGAAGATCGCAGGCTCTTATTCGGCCCCTTTTTTTTTTTGGTCATAGGGGAGGGATTGACTATATATATACATACATATGTGTGTGTTTCAAATGTGAAATACTCAAAATTTGTGTACATAGGATCAAATAGAATTCATAGCATTTAAATTTACATTGTGGATTCTAGTCCAAGATAGATGACATGATTAATTGAAGATAATTCATAGTACGGTAGCAGTGTCTTTATAAATATTTTGTACATAGTGGGCTGTTTGCTTTAAGCTATGCAAGATATTTTTTTAATTTTTTCTATAATTTAATTAATTTATAAAATGACTAAAACATACAAGATTATAAAAGATTCGAAAGAACAATCATATAAAAGTACTGTATTTTGAGAAAATTTCTAAATAACTAACTCCCTCTAAAATTTCTAGATAGCAAACTCCCTCTAAAACGTTTAAAGTATATACTCTGTTACACAACATAAGAGGATCCTAGACTCAAATTTGCATCCCTTTTGATTCTCACTTGCAACTCAACGTATTTTCTTCTATGTAAGAGATCCAACCCAATCCATCCATAGGTCTGATTAAGCGCGTGTCCTTTACATGCATGTAATTTTCAATCAATAATCTAAGGTCCTTTATTGAGCGCAAATCAAAGTTAAGGCTAGCACATTCATACTCTACATATATATGTAACGTTACATGATTTTTATTAAAAAAATAAAAATTCCTCCGAACTTGACCAGCAAAACACGATGCATTAGTAGTGGGATAGTCAACCTGATCAAACCATGTTCACATTGATCCACTATCAAAATGAGTCAGGGCTCAGGGGAATGAAAGAATGAGTTAGTTCAAACAATGAAAAAGTGTAATTTTTTTCAATATTTTTTTACTTCTAATTTTTTTGGAATCAAATAAAGCCTAAAAATCTAGATAAATAGGAGAAGGCGAACAGTTAGGAAGAGGAGTGAAAAATAATAATGTGTTAATTAGAGTGGAGTTTTCTAGATTTAAAACCTTGTATTCTACAATAAAAAATATTTTTAAGCCCTAATTTAAGAAAAATAGGGTAGGTTAATATTGTTTTAAGGGGTTGTTCTCCCAAAGTATATATTCAAGTTCAAGTTTGGATTGAAGGATGAGAGAAGAATGGAAGTTATTCTAGCTTTAATTCCCCATATTTAAAAAGTTAAACGAGGGGGAGGAATGGGGAATGTTTTACCATTTTCCTCCCCCTCCCTCCCTCCCTCCCTTAGTCCCATTTTTGTTCCTCTTCCCCCACCCCTACTGCGCGCGCACAATGAGCGAGAATAGAGAGGAAGGGAAGATTTTTAACTGTTCTTCCTCATTCTCCTGTATCCCTCAAATTAGCATATTCAAGCAAGGGACAGATAATTATTGCTTTATTAACCTTATTTTGAACGAGCCAAACTATTCGCCCTAAGAAGGTCCCAACTTGTTACCCATCCCACATGATGCTCATATAAATGAAAAGTTTAAATACTTTTCTAGTATTCTTTTAGAAAATACAATTATTATATTTTTTTTATAAATAATAGATAAATTTAAAGTAATAAATATGTTGGGTTTTATAACTAATGAAAGAAAATGACTAATAAAATAAACGCTTTGAACCTGTTGGATCAACCTAAAACTCGTAGAAGTAAAAATATAGTTGCTTACATTTTACCGGAATTTCTATTTTAACAGAACCCATATTTTAATGAACTCAATTATTTCATATTTAAATTTAAACCGACCGTTGAAATTGACAAGTCTACGACATCATGAATGACGTTCTAACTAAGTTTTGAATGTAATTGCTAACTATGAATCAAAGGTCCTTCATGGAGTTAAAATCAACGTTAAAGTCGAGTCAAGCATTTATACTCAAGGACCTAGAATGGAACGTTAAATGAGATTTTTCCTAACTCGCTTCTTTTCGTTTCTAATACCGAATTTAAATTTCAACAATCAAATACAAAAAGACAAAGAAAAACAAACCAAATTCTCAACTTTTAAAACTATAGTAACTTGAATCAATTTTTTAAAAAAACACACATTATTGATTTTTCAGGGAAAAAAATTAATTAATGACTCTTTAGGAATGAATATAATTCCTATTTTTTTCATCAAAATTTAAAATTTTTTTATTCAGATAAAAAAACCCTAATTTTTAATATTGAAAGGAGGGAAATAAAAAAGCCAGCTCATGCCAGGGTAATTACAGGCTGTCCTTTACAGCTGGACCCGGACAGTTAAGCAGTGAAATGGGCTTTGACTGTTTGACCAGGCCCAGTTTGACTCGTTGACCAACCGGAAACCACCATAAGCTAGGATTCGCCGGAAAAACGCACAGGCAAGCCAAGGGAAGTTCGTTATATACCCAAATGTAAAAAACATCAATTTAATTTTGAATGTCCAGAATGCAAGCTGGGATAGTTATGTGTAGTTATAACCTGTTTTGAGGGTAGCCTTTGTACATTTCTGATCTTATCCCTCCCCTGTCTCGCTAAGTCTAGCAACTTTTCTCTATGTAATTAGTCGATATCACGAATTACAGTTGACAATATTGAGCTGCATTTACCAACTCGCAGCAAAAACACAACACCTTTTTCTTTTTTTGCATATATGTTCTTTTTGTTTTACTATTTGCAATGCCAAACGGTCGGGATAAAGGTATGCAAGGGCAACTTTTACCCGCTCATAAACCACTTACTGACTCCCTAAAACAGCACATCCCCCCTCCTTCTCAGAACAGTCTCATGCTAGGACTGAAAAGATGGAAACGTTGTTCAAATAATTTGAACCCTTTCCCAAGTTTTAATCTCGAATTATGCAGTTTCCAAGTGTAAGTTAAGATTTAAAAATATGCTTGTAGATTTCTAAGGAACACGGGAGTCAGCTTCATTGGTTTCTTGGACTTCTTTAGGAAATGTGAATCATTCACAAAGCAAAGGAGGACCATTGTAAGTTACCATATTACGGAAGGGAAAAGCCTTCTTAGTATCAATGCCAGTAGCCTAGGGATCGTAATGCACAATGTTAATAGGGCGACTAGTCGGTCACTCTATCATTAGAAAACAATCATTACATGTTTAAGAATAGGAGTAATAGCTTCACAGCTAAAGACATAATTCAAAAGGCATGCGTGGCTTTTTGACATTAAATGACGACGGCAAGATGCAATATTTAAGTCTTTAGGAGAGAATATGGCAAGTGAGACTAATTGAACATAGGTTTAGCACAGAAAATTGAACGAAATCAAATAATTCACTTATCAATTGAATTTAAGATGACATCCTATCCCAACTCAAATAAAAATTGAATTCAAAACTAAATTTATGTAATGTGTGAAGATTCCTTAGGAGAGTGTACAGAAAATGGACTGATTGGCAAAATAGATATGAATGGATGATACATATAAGAAACACAAACTTACTATCAAAAAACCATTCTTCACAGTCTTCGTTGTTCCCTGAACTGATCATACGTTGAGGGCATGAGGCTGCCCAGTTGCCGAAGGTCTTGGCAATGTATTCCTCTACACCAACATGAGATGCATTGGCATTAACAGCATCCTGAAAAACGAGTTATCTGCTCGAATCAAATCAGATCAATTTTAGTTTTTTGATTTTGTATCTGTTTAAGAGGATCCATTTGCTGTCTGCTCAATGATTCAACTTACCCCTGCAACATTAGAGGGTTCATCAGTTGGCTCATAGATTTCAGTGCTGCAAATGAACAGAATTGCTTCAGACTACAAGTCATCAAAAACTGGTTCAAAAATTTTAAATCTATCCAGCATGTGTGTCAAATGCAAATTGTGTTACTTGGCATGCCAAACAGACTCAAACGAACTACTTCACACTTGAAATTCAACAACAACAAACTCCCATTGTGGGTCCCGCTTCAGCAGGGTTTGTGTCCTTTACCAGCATTTGTGCTCACATGGAGACCTATTCCAAGAAATCCACGTTAAAAAATTGGAAAAAAAGCTTTGGAGTGAAAAAACAAAATAAAATAAAAATTCTTTACTACAAAAGGTGGAATAAACATTAAATGTTAATATCAAATAACATTATATATGTAAGAAAGGTTAGTGCTCGACACAAGGTTAGATATAATAAGGTACGCAGAGCATAAAATACAACTAATACATAAAAAAATACACGAAACACATGCAAGAAATAATAAGCAAGTCAACATTGCAACGATCTGTAACCAATCAGGAGCCAAAAGAAGGGTAAAAAGCAAGCTACCTAAGGTCCATAACCCTAATCCTCGATTAACATGACCAAACCATCGAAGTCTAGTCATTCTCGTCTTGACCTCAATAGGGCCTCTCCTACCCTGTCTCTAATAACTTCAATCCAAATCCCTTCTAATCTCGTATGGCCAGACACCCACATTAACATCCTCGTCTCTACAACCGACAAGCTTTGGTCTTGAGTCTTCTTGGTTGGCTGATAGTATTAAACATCGTACAATAAACATTACCCTTCAATCCTACTGGGCTCTTTTTATCGCATAACCCTCCTACCCCCAAAAAAGCCCACGGGTGTGCGCCACATGCTTTTTTGAGCCTAGGCGCGCTTTTTAAACTAAGTCATGCCATCCACAATCTGATGCCACTTGTATCACAGAAGAAGAGTTTCGCACTTACAATCCTCGATCCCCTGGAGTGGTACCTTCAAGACAACTCACCGGAGTCAAGTTCTTTTTGATGGGGGAGAATGATGCATTATCTCTGGAAAGATATTATGGAAATATCTACTCCAAGAAAAATAGGAAATTTAGAAATTTTTATTTAAGAATAATTTTATCCTCTAGTTATTTCTTTATCATCTTACTTAGCAAATATTATCTCGTAGATTTCATGATCTTTTACTTTCCTTATTTTTTTATGGTACTTCGCTATTTAAACTCCGTATTATGCTTTAGAGAGGCTGACTTGAATAATGACTAAATTGATTATACTGAGTTTCTTGTGAGTTTTCATACGTATTTCGTTCATTCCATCAGTACACTGATGTAGGAATTTCTCTCACAGCGTCCTACATCACTAAGGTACTAAAATTAGATGGCAAGTTGCAACTCTTTTCTCTATGACAAACTTGTTTAGGAATCCAATTAATGCTCCTCTTGGTAAAGAAGACGCAATACTTCCAAGTTGTAAGATGCCATACAATGTAAGAAATGCAATTGAAGAATACGCAATAGCTATAAATAGAAGGTCATATATCCATTTGCATGGATCATACTCAGCAGAAAATTCAAGCCCTACGTCATGCATTACTATTAACTTTAGGATCCAGGACAAGTTTCGGGAGTTATCTTTCCTTCTCGGCTAATTGATTGAAACCAGACAAAAAAACAAAAAACTGGCCTAAATAAGGAGTGTTAACCAGAAGATTACGGTAAAATCAAATGAGTATATGAACATGTCATACTCACCTTTTGTCTCAGCTCCCACCACCAATAATACACCATTCAATTTCACACAATGCTCAAGGAGCAGATCTTGATAAAGGACGAAAAACCTTTCATATCATATATATTAAAAGTTGGGTAGAATCAATATATCCTTGACACGTAGGATGCTTATGTGGCATTGCAATAATGTAATATAGTTATTGCAATGCCATATAAGCATCTTACATATCAATCATACATTAATTCTACCCAATTTTTAGGATGTTTGGTTCATACATTTAATTAAATTAAACATTGACTATTTTTTTTATAAAATTACTTATTATATGTTTATTATGTTCGATGTCTATATTTCTAAAACTAATTTATTTTGATTTTGTGAATAATATTGAGTAATATTGTGAATTTAGATAACATATCATCTTTATCTTATGAACATTTTTTAAAAGAAATTGGGATTTCAAAGTTTAAAGTTGAAAAAAACAAAGAATGAGGTAAATTTATAAATAATAACAATAAGTTATCAGAATAAGTTATAAAAAATTAACATAAATGAGTTTTTACAAACTATTTAAAAAAATATATCCACTTATTTTCTTTTAACTTATTATTAGTTTTTATTAATATAAATTAACTAAAAGTAATAAATTAAAAAATAACTAATTATAAAAATAAAATTAATTAATGCCCTTGCATAGCAAGGGGTATAACCCTAGTATAATTTAATTCTTGACCAGTTCATCTATGACATAAAAGCATGGTCTAATATACAGTATCAACATTATGAGTGAAATTGCAAATGCACAATTATCGAAATGCACTATGAATAATTCAAAATACCTACATCATTCGAAGTCTTAGACTCTGAAAAACCTGCAAGGATGTAGGGCATCATATCATTATATGGAGCTGCAAAACATGACTGATCTTGGAGATGGTCCAATTGCCCTGCATATAAAACGAAGTAAAGGTCCATGGAATGAACCAGGTTTTCAGCCACTATATATAGAAAATTATTTTATACAACTTAAGTTGACCCAAAAAAATGCAAAACTGGATTGTAAACACCTATTCACTAAGTCTAGCATTTTGATGACCGCCATTCATAGAAGCAGGGTAACCCATTCAAAGGAGCAGTCATCTGCCTAAAGAAAGTGCGCTGAGATACTATGGTCCTGTTGTTGATCATTGTAATTCTGAAACTGTATAATAGCCGGAAAACCTTCACTAATCAATGAACAGATGCACAGAATATGGAAAATCAAACACCAGAAATTAGTCATTTCACCATTCTAATTCTGATATTGTATATGAGACTATTTGTTGTTTATTTGCCACGATGTAAGGACAAAAAGAATCGAACAAATAAATGGGAAATGAAAAAGAAGGTAAACAAGACATAGTTTATAATATATGATCCATCTATCATACTTCAGCTCAAAGACAAAAACAAATATAATCAGTTAATTACACACTCGTGGTCATATCATCAGTTCTTTAATCAAGCAAATTTTGAACAATTATTTTCCAGAACCAACAACAAGCATTAAGAAACTTACAATATCTTGTGAGAACTTACGCCAGCCTGCCATATGGACCTCTTTACAAGCACTTTAGATCAATTTATACAAGAATCTGCACCCAGAAGATAGTGTGGCAGAATCCCATGATATGCCTTCAGATGAAAAACTCCACGCAGCACAAGTCTTTTCAGATTATGCAACTCATTAGAAATTACATTAGTCAATAGCAAGGACCTGCTAATGTTACTGCACAAGAATTCACCAATAATCTCCACATGAGCAGGTACCATCCTGGAAATGATGAAACCGGTTTATATCTCTGACAACAATTTCTCGTCGCACAATCTTTGATATAAGCTTAATTACCACATGACAATCCGTACATATTCGAAGATTTTTAAGTATACGGATGGGACTATCCACCGGCATCCTAACTAGTGCAAAAGCCAAAGCTAGTCTTTCACTATGTGACCACAAGAGACGCTCTTTTTCATCATCTTCTACATCAAGCAGAACAACATTGCTATTAGGGACATATCCTTCACTGTGAATTTTCTTCTTCAACCAACCAAGCATCCCATTTATTAGCCTAATATCAGGGTGTGATGTATCACCAACGGTAAAGTAATGTATATTGCCTTGTGTCTCCACCCAACTTAAGCCTGGTTCTTTCTTCACTCCTTTCTTCTTCATGCTTTTCCTTACATGAGCTACACTCCCCCATCTTTTTGCAGAAGCATAAATTTTTGATAGTAAGACATAGGCAGCATCATCCTCTGGTTCCATTTCAAGCACATGTTCTGCAGCAATTTTTCCTAGATCAAGATCATTGTGTATAACACAAGCTCCAAGCATAGCACGCCATACCATGATATTTGGCTCTAATGGCATTTCTGCAATCAATTTCATGGCTTGATCAAGTTTACCTGCTCGCCCTAACAGACATACCATGCATGTATAGTGCTCTATGCATGGTTCAACACCATAGTCTCTAATCATTGAATTAAAGTAACCCTGTCCTTCATGTACCAGGCCCATGTTGCTACAAGCTGATAAAACACCAACAAAAGTTAACTTGTTTGGGTTTAACTCTGTTTTCTGCATCCTCTCAAAGATTCGTAATGCTTCCCTCCCAAGACCATGCATGGCATATGCTGAAATCATAGCATTCCATGACACTTCATCTCGTTTTTCCATCATATCAAAAAGTAGACGAGCAGGCTTAATGTTACCACATTTGGCATACATATCTATCAAAGAATTACTTACCACAATATCTTTATTAAATTTAGTTTTAATAGTAAAGGAGTGAATCTGCATTCCAGGATCCACTGCTGCCAAGCTAGCACAAGCACGAAGCACACTTGAATAGGTCACCTCTGTTAGCGGTAGCTTGCATTCAAGCATACCCTTAAACATCACTAACGCTTTCTCGCCATCCCCTAATTGGCAGTAGCCAACTATCATAGTGTTCCATGTAACATCATTTTTGTTTTTTGATTGTTCAAACAATGCAGCTGAGTCTTCCATCCTTCCACACTTTGCATAAACATCAATCAGGGCATTTGACACAAATGCATCAGAATCAAGTCCAATTTTCACGACAAGGCAATGCATTTGCTTCCCCATATTCAAATTAGCCATACTAGCACATGCTTGCAACATACTAGCTAACGTAAACTCATTAGGCATGACGAATGCTTGCCTCATTCGACGAAATATATCCACAGCCGCATCATTCCAATTACTCTGCGCACAGCGTGCAATGATGAAACTCCAAGAGATCACATCTTCTTTCGGCATATCCTCAAACACTTTCTGAGCATCACTATGGTCTCCATGTTTAGTATAAAAGTCAAGGAGGGCAATAGATACATAATTATCCTTCTCATAACCAGTTTTCAGAACACATGCATGAATAATCAGGGCCCCATTAATCTCTCCCAACCCAACACAAGCTTTCAACCCACTTGCAAAAGTGTAATTGTTGGGCATGAAACCAATAATCCTCATCTTTGAATAGAGTTCGAGTGCCTCTCTAAAGCACTCATTCTCAGTGTAGCCAGCCACCATTCCACTCCAGGAAACAATGTCTTTAAGTAAAATTCCATCAAAGACATCCCTCGCAATATCCACAAGCCCACTCATAGAGAAGGAATCGATAAGTGCAGTGCCCACAAACGCATTACTCTCATGTCCAAGCTTATAAATGCAGGCAAGGATATCAGAAGCCAGTTCAGGCCGATCCATAGTTACAAACAACTTGAGAACTGTGGTAAACACGAAAGGATTCAGTTCATGACCTTCTTTGTGAAGCCTAGAAAACAACTCCAATGCCTCAGTGAAATGGGCAGCTTGACCAAAACCCTGAATTAGGGTGACAAACGAAATTGTATTCCTCTCAGGCATTTCATTGAACACGTGGCGTGCATCAGATAAAAGTTTGGACTTGACATAAAAATTAAGGAAAACATTAAGGGCGAATAGGTCCAAACAATTACCTCTCTTAAGGATTTGACAATGCAAGGCCTGACCCCTGATGGGCAGGCGATGTAATGTACAGTCCTGAAGAGCACTTCCATATGCATGTGAATTGAACTCAGCAAAAGTCGACCCAGACAAATCTATGCACCCTTCCGTAAAATGGGAAGCTTGGAATGAAATTTCACGGCTTTTAGAACCAACCCAAACATGATTTGTGAGATGCAAAGAGTTTATACATGGCAGCGCCCTCTGGCGCAACAATTTAATCATGCGCCAAACTTAAAAACCCAAAAACAAAAACACAAAAAGGTTGACTAAGATTGTCAATCCCAAACCGAAGGGTATATTAAGTATGAGGGAACTGATGAGAGAAAAACTTAAGTATGAGGGAACTTAAGTAAAATTCCATCGAAGACATCCCTCGCAAGATCCACAAGCCCACTCATAGAGAAGGAATCGAGAAGTGCAGTGCCCACAAACGCATTACTCTCATGTCCAAGCTTATCAATGCAGGCAAAGATATCAGAAGCCAGTTCAGGCCGATCCATAGTTACAAACAACTTGAGAACTGTGGTAAACACCAAAGGATTAAGTTCATGACCTTCTTTGTGAAGCCTGGAAAACAACTCCAACGCCTCAGTGAAATGCGCAGCTTGACCGAAACCCTGAATTAGGGTGACAAACGAAATTGTATTCTTCTCAGGCATTTCATTGAACACATGGCGTGCATCAGATAAAAGTTTGCACGTGACAAACTCAAATCAAAAACTGAAGACAACTGAATTTTTCAGCTGACGTATCTCCTAACACAATTTCAGCAAGCATTCTGCTTCCAGATAAAGAGAGACACAATTTCAGCGACGGACTAGAGAGATTCAGCCAAACAAACCCAAACTAGCACAATTTCAGCAAGCATTTTGAAGCATATTCGACTGAGAGAGCATGAATTATACAAAACCCAAACTAATTGTCCCAAATTAGCACAAACAAACCCATCAAATGGAAAGAACAAATTAAGCATGAATTATATAAAATCATAGATCTGATTTTTGGGGAGTGGGAAGAAAGAGAGAACGAACCTGACCAAATGTGAATCTCGCCGGCAGCTGGGTGCTTGGACTGGGGATTACGGCCGGCGAGAGAGAGAGTACGGCGAGAGCCATGAAGGCATGCAGACAGAAGAGAGACAGACGATGCCGACAGCACACGCCGACGAGTTCCGGCAAGTCGAGAGGCAGAGGGAGAGGGAATGTCGGGGCTCGGGCAAGTAGAAAGGCAGACTGAGAAGGTGGAATGAGAGAGCCGTGTGCGAGAGCGAGAGAGGAACGTGAGAGGAGATGAACCAGAACACAGAAATTAAAAATAAGATGTAAATAATTATTAAAATTATCATAATTTTGGGTTTTTTTTAGTAGAAAGTAAGAACTTCACCATTTTAACCAAATATTATTTACATCATAACTTTGGCATACCAAAGAAGTACAGCTGTGATTTAAAGTCTATTTACTCATAGTTTAAAGGTCCCTTTCCTATGTATTAAATTGGTTCTCAATACCCATTGTATTTCTTGCACAATATGTGAAGCTTGCTTTTCTTTTGCTCGAAAGATCCTGAAGTTTCTTTCTTGCCAAACCGAGAAGGTGACTGCTGCAAATAGAGGAATCAACACAACAAGTTTTGAGTGGCTTAGTGCTTTGCCTTTAAGCCAATCATTCCAGTCCTGCCTCCGATCTGCACTCTCAATACTAGTTAGTCCATTTAGTATTTCTTGTGCAAATGAGCATTGGAGAAAAAGGTGGTCTGTGCTCTCATTAGCATCACACAGCACACATGAAGTATCTCCCATTTGGATCTATCTGATTAATGTGTCATTAGTAAGAATTTTCCTTTTCAGCACTAGCAAAAGACAGTAAGAATGTTTTGGTTTGATCAGTCCGTGCCAGGCAAATCTCCACCAGTTAACCTCTTGTCCAGCTTCCTGCAACCTCTCATATGCAATTCTGACTTTGAAGGTATTTTGTTGCATACAGTCCAATCTTGTGTGTATGGATTATACCATCTATCAAGATGTATCCTAAGCTTCATTATTCTCTTGAAGTACCAGCTGGAATCAGGTTACACACCATGTTACTAACGTCTTGGTCCTTGATGTATATGCTATGCACCCACTTCACCCAAAGTTTGTCAGCTTTGTCCATTAAAAACCACAACTACTTTGCCGGCAAGGCTTTATTCCAATTAGTGCTTTTCCTAATCCCCAATCCTCCTTGTTTCTTAGGTTTGTATATTTCCTCCCAAGCAACAGGTATAATCTTCTTTTTTCCTTCTCTACTGCCCCAGAGGAACTCTCTACAAATTTTCTTGATTGTTTTGATTACTTTTGCAGGAAGTATGAAAATGGAACTCCAATAAGTATGCATTGAAATGAGGACTGAATTGATTCGTTGGGTTTTCCATGCATAACTCAGCTTCTTTACTCCCCACAATCTGACCTTTGCAGTGATTTTTGCAGCTATCGGCTAACAATCAGCCTCATTCACCTTCCCTGGTTTTAGGGGAACTCCTAAGTATTTCATAGGCAACTCTCTTTTTGAAAAACCTATCATTTGCAGGATGTCATCTTCCACAGCTCCATTAACACCAGCAATGAATATTTGAGACTTGCTATTGTTAGCTTCTAAGCCAGACACCCTGCTAAAGTGATAGATGGCGTCCATAATGCATCTCACAGATTCAATATCAGCTCTGGAGAAGACCAATAGGTCATCAGCAAAGATCAAATGATTCAGTTTAATATGCTTTCAACCCGGATGATAATGGAATCTGTTAGTGGCAGCAACATGTACTAAAGTTCTAGACAAGTATTCCATACCAATAACAAAAAAGAGAGGTGAGATTGGGTCTCCCTACCTTAATCCTTTACTAGATTGGAAGAAACCATGAAGTCCCCGTTGTAATTCAATGAGAAAGATGAAAAAGTCACACATTCATATACCAAATGGACAAGCTGTGTTGGAAAACCCAATTCTATCATCATTTCCTTAACGTATCTCCAGTTAATTGTGTCATATGCTTTGGAAATGTCAATTTTGATGATGCACCTTGGGGAAATATGCCTTCTCTTATACTATCTAACAAGATCAAGTCCTATCATGATATTATGCAAAATACTCCTATTTGCAACAAAGGCAGCCTGATTCTCCATGATTATATGAGGCAGAACAGTCTTGAGTTTCTGGCAAAGCATCTTCAAGATGGCCTTATATAAGGTATTACAATATGAGATAGGCCTATAGTCCACTGGGGATTAAGGAGACTCAATCTTAGGAATCAAAGAGATTGTCGTAGTGTTTATCTGTTTCAGCATCTTCCAGATGTAAAGAAATCCAAAACTGCATTGCACACATTTTCACCGACAATTCCCCAGCAACTTGTATAAAACTTACTATTGAATCCATCAGGTCCAGGACTTTTAGTACAGTTAATTGATAGAAAAGTTGCCTTAACATCTTCCTCAGTGAAGGGAAGAAGCATTACCTGCATTTGCTCACTAGTAATGTACTTGCCCCTTTGCATGATCTCCCATTTGATCTTGTCTGTTGCAGTCCTAGCAGTGAAAAGGTCTTGGAAATATTGAATCAAGGTTTGCGCAATATCCTTTTTCCCACATACTGTCAGCCCATTTGTGCAGTGATAGACACTATCCTGCTCTTATACTGCCATTGCTTCAGCGCAGAATGGAAAAACGTTGTATTCCTATCCTTCTCCTTTAACCATCTGATCTTGGTTTTCTGCCTTTTAATTTCCAAATCATCCATCTTCAGGTTTTTAAGATCCTGCAAAGCCCGCCGTTCTGCATTATATATCTCAGTATCTCCATGCCCTGAGAAGATTATAGACTCACTGCTAGAAAATTGTCATATAGCGACGGAAAAACGTAATTTAGCGACAGAATTTCATAATTAGCGACGAAATTTTTCCGTCGCTGATTTTCACGTCGCTAAAAATTAGCGATGGAAGTCGCTGATTCATCGCCAATTTTTATAAAAAAATTAACAATTTTCTGTATTTTTTAGTGTTTAATACAAAAATCTTGAACGAAATACAAATTCAAATAATCTGGTAACATAACAACCTCAAATTCAACTTCAATTCAAACACAAAAATCATATACAAACACAAAAGTCATAAACAATCCAACTTCAATTCACCAACATCCATAAAAACTCATTGAAAAAAAAAAAAAAGTATTACATTATTTACAACGCACAAGTTATGTTCTTCATCTTCCTTTTCCTCTTCTTCTTCCTCTTTCTCATTATATTCATCTTCTACCTCATTTTCATTCCAACTATGCCTATCAAAATAAATTATATCAAATCCTTTAAAATTTGAAATTTTATAGTAAACAAAGTAAATTATAAATACAACCAACAATGAGGGAGGATGGAGAAAGCATACCTACAAGATGTTAAAGGTGGTTAGTTGGTGGTGGTGGCGGCGGCGGTGGTGGTGGTGGCGGTGGTGGCCTCTTGCTCTCTCACACTCTCACTTCTCTCTAATTCTCAATCTATCTCTCCCTATGATTTTGCCGAGCCTCGTTGAAGTCGGGCTTTTATTTGCAACATAACGACGGACTCGTCCTCGCTACTTAAAAAATTTAGTTGACGGAAAATTCCATCGCTAATTAAAAATTTTAAAATTTCAAAACAGGAGAAAATTTAATAGCTCGCTAACCTAAAATTTTTCAAATTTTGAATTAACGACGGATTTGTCGATCGCTAACTAAAAATTTGAAAAATTTTATATATTTGAAAAATGAAAATAGGCGGCACATTTAAATTTTGAAAATTTTGGATTAGCGATGGAATTTTCCGTCGCTAATTTAAATTTGAAAATTTTTATATTTTTTCAAATTAAAATAGGCGGCAAATTTAAAATTTTTAAAATTTTGAATTAGCGACGGAATAATTCCGTAGCTAATTAAAAAAAATTAAAAATTAGTTCGTCCCTAAGTAAAAATAAATAAATAAAATTAGATTTGGCGATGGAATCGCGATGGATTGATTCCGTAATAAAAAATTTAAAAAATTATTTTCAAAAATCCGTCGCTATTTTTTCCATTTCCGTCGCTAGGTCCGTTGCTAATAAGTAAAATAGCGACGGAATTTATTTTTGTCGCTAAGTTCATTTTATCCGACAATTGTCGGTTTCCGTCATTGTTTCCGTCGCTAGTTAACAATGGACGCGATTCCGTCGCTAACTTCCGTCGCTATTTAACGTTTTTGTAGTAGTGACTGAATGTCTATAAGCCTTTGCCTAGCAATTGCAATTCTACTATCCAGACCCCTATAATCCTCTTTGTGCAGTATCTTCAATCCAGTTTTAACCCTCTTCAATTTTTTAGTCACATTATACATCAATGTTCCCTTGTAATTGGGTTTCTAGGCCTCACTTACAATGGATTGATATTTTCCATTACTACAGCACATGTTACAAAATCTAAAAGATGTATAATATGTCTTTGCATGATGATCACTAAGCAAGAGATAGCAATGATTAGACACTACCCCAGACAGAATCATTTGGGAAAAGATCAATCCACTTCTCATTTATAAGAGCTCTATCCAATTTTGAGAAGACTCTCAAATCCTTGCTTTGCTTGTTTGTCCAGGTATAAAAGTGACCTTTGTAGATCATGTCCTGTACTTGACAATCTGTAACACACTGCTGAAAATCCATCATTTCTTGGTAGTGATTCTTGGATCCTCCAGTCTTTTCATGCTCGGCTAAAATGCAGTTAAAATCTCCAGCTAGTATCCAAGCTTCTACCCGTTCACTTATTTCTTTCCGAGAAGTCCAAAGAGTCTTTCTCTCTACATCCTCTTTCGAAGTATACACAACAGATAAAGTGAAATTTATCTGTTTGCTAATGTGCTTAATTCCTGCATGAATCACTTGATCATTTAAGTCAATTATAGCAACTTCAAAATAATAAGGATTCCACACCAACCATATTCTACTTCTCTTACTGTCTGTAGTGTTTGTAGCTATCTCCCAGCCAAGGCATATTCTACCTGACACCCGATCCGCATTATTCTTGGCCACTTTTGTCTCCACCAATCGTGCGAGTTGTATGTCTTTATTTCGCAAGAGAACATTAATTTCCTCTTGCTTAGAGGGACCATTCATCCCTCTAACATTCCAAATTAAAAGATTATCCATTATCAATCCTGAGATGCCCCTCAGGATGTGCATTGCTTTGTTGTTCCTTATGCCTCTTAGGATGTGCATTGATATGTTGTTCCTTATGCCCCTCTATAGGCAGTGGCTGGAAAGAATTGGCATCGTTCGACTCAATGTGACTATCCTCCTTATTGCTAGTGATCATAATCTAGGTTACCTGATGCTCTTCTTGCTGGACCTGCTCACTCAGTGGTGTCGGTTGATCTTGCTTTGGCCTCCACTCGCTTTTTACACCCATTTTTGGACAATCATTGGGTTCTTATCGAAGTAATATATATTATGTTTCAATGCATTATCCCTATCCATAAGAGCATGAAATCTTACCAAGTATGTGCCATTCTCCTTGCGCATTACTTTATTAATTACATTCCTTCCCCAAATTCGACCCAGAAAGCCTTCCATGATTACAATCGGGGATTTGCACCAAGAATTTTACAGATTAAAGAGGACTCCCAGTACTCCACTTCAAAACTTATAACGTCTGCTTCAATTTTCTGAATTAACCTCCCATCTTGTTCAATGGGAGCCACAAATTCCAATCGAAAACCCGCATTCGGGAACCGATTCAGCTCTAACTCATAGCCTCGTGTCTGAGACTTCTGAATACTTCTATTGCTCTCTAGGTTCTTGACTTTATCAGCCCAGGAAAGGCGCGACATCGGATCGGATTGTCCATTGGTCACTGTTCTATTAGTTGGCGTCTCTTGATCCTTTTCATTATTCAGATTCACCGGCATAACCTTGTGGACATTAATCGGAGAATTTATTGTGGTGGTTTCAGATGTGTTTGAGTTGATCTATTTAGGGATCGGGGCTTTCTTTTTCCTGCCTATTGAGGATGAAGAAGCTTTCTCTCTCTAAACTTTCTCTCTCATGGTCTAAAAAAAGGACCAAAATTTGATTTAGTTTAGTTTGATGCTTTGATTCCTGCACTCGAATTTAGTTGATGCTCTGCTTTAGTTATAATTATTGTACCTTGATTTTGTAATTTGGTCGTAATCATTTAATTTTGTTCGTTAAATTTGGTAGATTACTAAATTGAATTATTGACGATTTAATTTAGTTTCTGGTAATTTTTGATAAATGAATTTTTGGTCATTGTTGAGTAATGTTTAGTTTAGTTCCAAGTTTTAAGTTGTTATTTGCATTCGCAACCTGATTTTAATTTTAGTCCATCTATGTGTTTCGACAAACACCCCGTACTCCCTAAAATCACTCCAACAAAATGACGTCATTGTTCGGAGGAGATGAGGTTAATTGAAATTAGGTTGCAAATTGAGTAGTTAGTTTTCTGTTTGAGTCTCAGTTTTTGTTTTCTGTTTTTGGTTTGAGTCATGTTTTTACCGGTCGTAATCGTTTTTTTCATTTTAGTTTCAGTTTCACTTTTTGCTTTGAAATTAGGTCTTTGTTTCAGTTTCTTATTTTGGCTTTGTTTTGGTTGATAATTTATCGCCCAAAAATGAAGTTATTGGTTTCCTGTTTAATGTTAGTTTAGTTTAATTTTCTGTTTTAGCTTAGTTGTTGCTGTCCAAAAAAAAAACGAAAAAAATTTGTTGCTGTTATTGTAATGTTGTTTAGTGCAGAAAAACAGAGAGGAAAATTTGTGCAGAAACTTTATGTGCAGAATTTTTTTTTTTATGATTTTCTATTCTGAATTTGTGATACCGGTGACTTTAACTAAGGTAGTTATAGGGAATAGAAATTTATTGAGAAGTATCCCATGAATCTAGGGGGATGATTGACTAATTTTATTTATATCCGGGGCATATTATATTTAGTGTTCCTTTGAATACTAATGCCGAATAAAATAAATCAAGGAATTTGCACTCCTAATTTTATTCGAGAAAAACCTTTGTGTGGGTAGGAATTGTCGTAACCAAGCATATTATAATAGTAGGAGTCAGAAGCATAAGAGGACGGAAAAGGAAAAAGGTATGGACTTGTTTTATACAGAAAGAGGGTCACCTTGGCTGGATTATGAAGGGATAAAGGAAATTAATTGGGGGTCCAATGAGAAGGAAAGGTATGGTTTCAAGCGGTGGTGAGACATAATGCTAAAAATAAAAGAAAAAAAGGGGAAGGGCTCAGTAACAACCCGACCCTAAATCACATTATTTATCTTACTAATTACAAGATTTATATAATTGAGCGCCGCACTTCAATTCGATATTTTATATTTACATTATTCTTATACATGTGTTATGCAGCTAAGATGACGAAGTGGCCCTAATAAAAATTTCATAATAATGATTATAATTTACGTATATGTTTAAAAGAGAAAATTTAAAAATTTACATGCAGACTAAGGTCGTTAATATTATATTTCAAACAAATCGTTACAATTAGAATTTGTAAACATCATTATTAAAATAAAATTAAAAAGTAACAAGTAACAATAAAAGAAAACAAAATTTAAATAAAATTAAATAAAATTAAAATAAATAAATCAGATTTTTTTGAAAGAAAAATCCAGAAATGGATTTATCCGGAAATGTTTAAAAAAAAAAAAGAGAATAAAGTGAGAGATAGAAATAATCGGGCAAAGCTTCATTTTCCATTTCCCTCACTTCGGCTTCCCGCTCGTGCTGTCCCTCGCTTCTCCCCCTCGCTGTCGTCGCCCGCCTCACCGTCGTCACCATCGTCGGCCACCAGCACAACCGACGCCAGGTGACAGACCGACGCCAGCCATCCTTGACCCCCTCTCTCGGTGCTCTCGCTCTCCCCTCTCTTTCCCCGTGTGGCCCGGCTCCTCTGTTTCTGGTTCCCCCGCCGCGGCCACTTAGCAGCCCAACCACCCGCCGCAACGGCCGCCGGAGCTAGTCGCCGCCCCGCCCGATAGTCGCCGGTGCAGCCGCCACGCACCACCTCCTCTCGCCTCTCCTCCCCGACTTCCTCTCTTTGTACTTGAAGGTAAAACCCCAAACCCTAGATTATTACACTTTGTTATTTACTCGGTTATGGTAGTTGTGAAATTGAATCATTTGATTTAGAAATATGTTTGTGGAGTGAATTTAAAGATTAATTTGGGAAAATCCGAATTGGTGTGGATGATTGCGGTTTGGTATTTTGATGGATTGATTTTATGAATGTGAATGAATGTGATTTCTTTTGGGAAATTATAAATTAGTGAATGAGATTGGGGATGTTTTATTATAGAATTGAGTAAATTGATGGATTTGTTATATTTTGGAAATGGTTATATTGAGCAAACGAATGGGAATGTGTATGTAGAGATTGAAATTAAATAATGTGTAAGTGTAGAAGTGTGAGAAAAATTTAAGCGTTAAGTATACCTAATTGTGGTTGTGAATGTGAATTTGTTGAAGGAATAATGCTCATCTTAAAATGGTGTACGTGTGAATTTTGGGCAATTCGGCAAATTGTGAAACCTTCCTATGGAAAGGCATTTGACGGATTAATTAATTACTTAACTATAGGTTTTGAATGCAGGGAAGAGAGAAATAAGGAATAAGTGTTTGTTTAGGTATACATATATATATATACACCATTTTCAATCCAAGTCAACTAACAAATTGAATTACATCAAAATCATTGAGTATCTAATTAGCCTAATAAACTTCTTTAGTTAGTATGTATTGTATTCAATATTTGAAACGGAATTAACGCAATAAAGTTGAGTAATACAAACGTTAGTTTAATCGATTCTCGTATAAGTATAGGAAATGAAATGAATTGTCAATGCTTATACAAATTCAATTATTAAAACTCAAGAGATACATTATTAACAACAAAAATCTATTTGAAACAGTAACTCGAGGCCACTTCCATTGCCGATTAGGCGATAACTTGAATTTTTATAGAAGGGGAGAAACAAATATTCTCGGTTCAGTACGTGCATTGCCTCGTGACCTTCGAAAATTCACATATTTCAGCAAATCTCAACATTTCTTATATAAATAACTAATAATGAATCATTTGCAAATCAAGTTTTGTCACCTAATTAAGTTGTCCCCGCTCAATTATCAATTATTAGGGCTTACGCCCTTCAATTCCACCGCGCGGCTTCAACTCGGGTTCTCGGTCGGCCCGGGACGTGTGCACCTTATTCAAAGATCGTATCAATTATCAAGGAGTTCCACTTTCGGATAATAACCTAGCAAGCAAGTTTTACTCATATTCTCTCCCCCGATTTCAAACTAAAATGAATTGAAATGTGCGCGTTCAATTAAAATGTTTTTCAAAGTCTGTTTTATAGTGCAGGAATGTTTGTACTGAGTTTCGACTCATTTTTCGAAATATTTTACTTGTTTTTGTTTTAGGAGGAAGTATTGGTGAACAATCAATTACCTACCAAGTCCGACGAAGGCAAACGATAACCAGCCACGTTGCATTTATAATTCTGAAGGTGTATAGACGCTCACGAGTGATTTTACCCTCAACCATGGTTTAGGTATGACCTTAGGAATTATTACACGTTGCATATTATCTCGTGAAATAGACGAAAGTCTAGGTTGTATAAATATTATGTTACTAAACAAGTAAACCGTATTTTGGGATGACTTAGCCACTTGGGTAATAAGCAATTACTCCTAATAGGATCAATGGAAATATAACAGTTGGATGCACAAATTGTATTTCATTTATTTAGCCTTGTCCTATTTTTAGGACGACGGTAAAGTCTTCGGTCGTTATCTTCTGCTGCAACCTTACGTAATATTCTCTAATTAAGGGATTATTAAGTAATGGTGATTGGGGGCGTTACGAGCTCGGGAAGATGAGAGGAAGAGAAAAGGAAAAAGAGGCGGAACAAAGGGAAGGGAAAAAGGAAGGACAAACAGAGCAGAGAGAGAGAGAGAGAAGGCGAGCGGGGTGCAAGGGCCAAAGAGATATCGAGGAGGCCGGCGAACACCGTAGACCCGAGGACGAGACAGCTGGCGATGTGAATAGGCGGCTAGCGAAGGAAAAGAGTGAGGAATTGGGACAGAGCGAGAGGTGGAAGAAGAACCCGAAATAGAGAGTGCGGCGAGAACCGGAGACGAACGCGCGAGAGGGAGCGAGGTCGACGAGCGAGAGTATGGTGGCTCGCGAGCAAGAAAGCGACGACCGGTGAGACCAACTGGTAAGGCCGACCGGTGAGAACAAAGAGAACCCTTGAGGCGAAGTTGTGTGCTCAAGCAAGGGACGAGAGGAAGTGAGAGACGAAAGCCGAGGCGAGGAGAAGCGAACTGCACCGAACCGAGCAAAGAGAGAGAGACCGAGACCGAAGGGAGAAAACAAGGAAACCCAAATCGGTTGTCCCATATACTCTAAATTTATAATAATTTCGAAACCCAATTGAATTTCGTTGTGATTATTGAATGTTTATGCTATAGAATGAATTTAGGAAGTAGTTAGGACTGGATTAGGATATGAGAAAATCAGATTGAACTGTTAAGGTCTGGATTAGAAACTTGAAGGAATTTAGTAGTTGTTTAGTGCTGAGTTGGAATGTCAAAAATTTAGAAGGAGTTAGATTGCACAGGTCTAAGGAGTGATGTGGAGATCTCGATTAACACTTAAGAAGGATGAAGAAGTGGCGATTTGGGTATAAATTGTGAATTGATGCTTCGATCGAACCTTTAGGGATCTCCTAAGTCCCCTGCGTTGGAAGGTAACGGTTCATATTGGGAAAAAATAATTTGAGTATAGAAGTGCGAGTTCATCTTGATTAGTACACAAGTAATGTAGAGAATTGGAGAGCAGGTGATGGTTAGGTTAAACTGGGTTGAAGACATATCTAAAACCTTGAGAGTGAAATGAACTAGAAAATAAATGCAACTAGAGGAATTTGAGTAGTGAAGTAAGATTAAGAGCCATATGGCTAAGCATGGGCAAGAAAGAGTTTGATTGGAGGTGTAATAGGAGAAATTGAGGCATAGATGGCAAATGGTGAGAAGTTGGGATGTTTGAGTTAACTGGTAACTACTTGTGATTATTGTGGCTTATAAAAAGGAATTAATTT
The DNA here is from genome assembly GCA_021018815.1 of Talinum fruticosum. Lineage (NCBI taxonomy): Eukaryota > Viridiplantae > Streptophyta > Magnoliopsida > Caryophyllales > Talinaceae > Talinum > Talinum fruticosum. The sequence continues at coordinate 4,254,967 of JAITYX010000052.1, read as the reverse complement.
TACTAAATTGGTAGATTAGAAAGGCATAGTCGAAAGGAGTTGAGGATGACTGTCCGTGTTGATTTGTGACTATTCGTGTTAAGTGATTGTGTTAAATGATGTTTAAAAAAGTAGTTTTGAAAGGAGTTACGTATTTTACGTAAAATGATCCTTGAATGCAACTTCTTGACAAGCTCGTCTTTCAACGTGAATATGTTTTAAAAAAGCGAATCCGATTGAGAACCGAATTTGGAAGGATGGCACGTGGTGCTATGCCTTCCATTGTGTTAAACCAATTTGAGAAAGCTATTTGAAGCAAACGTGATGAATGATTATGTGCAAATTGTTTTGAATCGACTTGGTTAGTATCGTTTAGCATACCGAAGGGTTCTAGTCGGGGTCCTCATCTATGAGGATGCTCGACCAGAAAACTTCGAGGGAAGGGTTCCAACACGGCTTCCGGAGATTAGGATGCCCGATCGGAGACTTCCTACAAGATATGTCCCGGGAGCCTTTATTCGGGGTCGCGCCCTAGAGAAATTATAAAGTGCTAGTTCGAGTCCATAAAGCCTAGAAAGTTGATTCAATTCTAAAAGAATTGTTAATGATTATGAAACTGCGTCCTAAATGATTGGAGTGTCATGTTCTTTACATTACAAACGAATTCAGGAGATTTCCTTAAAAGTATCTAGATTTGTGTTACATTATTATACTTTCACCGATTTCATTGTTAAGTGTAGTATGTGTAAAGAATTTCCGTTTTAAGAGTATAAGACCTTCCGGTGAGCTCGCGGTTTGCTCACCCCCACAAATTTCCTCATTTTCTCTCCTCCCGAGTGTTGAAGGTACACTCTCGGAAGGTGTGATCGATACTTAGCATATTTATGGACTCTTGCTCGATTGCTCGTTTGTCGATTGCCGATTGCCGATTGTTGATTGCTGAATGATTCAAGTTGCTCGACCATATGTTCTAAATATTGTAGCTTGGAATTAAGTTCATATAGTTTGTACCATATGTATCATGAACCATTCAAACTGTTTTAAGTCTTTATGCATGATTGGTTAGACTTCGGCGTGTGGTCGTTGAGTTGTGTACTCCGAACATGTGGCTCGTTTAGTTATATTGTGGTTTTTATGCGGGGTTTTAAGGTTTTTAAGCCTTGGGGATAAACCATATTACAAACGGAACTCTGCCAAAATTTTTGAAAAATGGTCAAACTCTTCTGAAAAAATTACCTCTATTACCTTAAGTTGGAATTAGAAAGCCAAACCGACACCGAAAGAGCCTTGGGAGTTCCGTTTAGGAACTCGGCGATGTAATACTCTTAGGGTGTGTTTTTAGGTGTTACGGAATTTTTCTTGAGTCGATTTAGTTTTGGTTTTGTGTTTTGATAATTTCTACATGTTCTAGGGGTGTTTAGAGTTTAGAGTAATTTTTGTGGAATTTTTGGAAATTTTAGAATTTTCTGCAATTTTTAGAAGTGATTTAGGTGTTGCTTTTATATTTTTAACATTTTTCTGTTTTAATTTTCTGCGGTAATTAGGTCAGAAAAATTGAGAAAAAAATTATGTGCTTAATTCTTGGATTTTTTCTAAATTTTTGGCTTATATTTTTCGGATGTTAGTTATTGTTTTTATTTTTAATTTGTTTTTGTGTTTCGATTATTGTGTTTTAGTTTTGTTTTTATTTCTTGTTTTGAAAAAAAAAGAAAAAAATCAGAAAAATAAAAAGACAAAAAAGTATAATTGTGAGGTTGATTAGTGCATGAGCTGATAGGTTAGGAAACCTAAAACAAGATTTGTTAGGATTGAACTTTCAATTGAAACGGAATATGAATCTAAATTAGAGAAAATGCATGAATTTGGAGCACATGAGAAAATCGTGAGCGATATCTTTTATCATATTAGAAACTTTAATTCTTCATGTTTGGATCTAATGTGACTCTTTTAACCGAACCTTATTATATTCGGATGCTCCCTAAATTTTATGGTTTTGAGGATGCATATATGTTTTTAATGAAATTTGATGAAGTGATTTCTATGATGCATTTTCCTAATATCTCCGATGATGAAATAAGAATGAGATTAAATCCTTTTGCTTTAAAAGATGCTTTGCTAAAATATGGATGTATAGCTTTGGTGCCGACTCTATTTCTACTTGGGATGACTTTGTTAGAATGTTTTTGAGAAAATATTTTCCTAATAACAAAACTATGAAGCTAAGGAATGAAATCAACCAATTTATTCAGTTGGATAAAGAACCATTTTGGAATTACTTTGAAAGGTTTAAGAATTTGTTAGCTTAACCCCACCATCGTTTAGAACAGTGGCGTTTGTGCCAAATAGTTTACGAAAGACTTGACCAACACATTAGGATCATACTAGAGTCTATGTGTCGAGTGGTTTTTTCTAAGAATCCTGCAGCTTGGTTGGGAATTTTTAGAGGACTTAGCAAAAAAAACCATGCAATGGGAAACCATTAGAAATGAGAGTCGAAGTTCTAAGATTAATGATGCAAAGAGGGGTAGTCATGTTGTTTCGATGTGAGTCATCTTGTGTCCAAAGTTGTTGTACTTAAAAATATAATAAGAGGGTTAAGCTGTTCAATCCCAATCTTCCGGACTTTGTTTCATGTTCTCATTGTCAAAGTTTAGATCACATTTTTAATACTTGTCCTTACTTGGCCACGAGGCCAAGAACAAGCGCAAGTGAATGCTGCATTTCATGTATGTAAGTTTGATCCTTACTCTCCTACCTTTAATGAAGGGTGGAACCATCACTCTAATTTTTTATGGAGTAATGGACCTAAAGTTGTAAGTCATAGCACCCTCTCACCCTACTTCATTTTCTTATGACTCATACTAGAGGCCAGCTTATCCAGCTATGCCCATTGTATCTAGACCATCACTTCCTATTGCTCATACCCAACCTCGTCCTAGTTACAACGATGTTGGTAAAAGTTATAATAACATGGAGAAAATGCTTAAGACTATGACCGAGGAGTTGACCCAATTTAAAAGAACTTTTCTTAGTCATTCGGAGGTGAACTCCAAGAGCATTGACCCTTCTTGTTCTAGGGAGCCATATGTAAATAATAATGTAAGTGACCAAGTATTATATCCTCACATTTTGGTTCAAAATTCATCCTCTCACTCTTCTCCTCAAGAGAGACTGGTTCATGTAGTACTTATAAGGCCACTACTAATGGTGTTCTTCTAGACACCTTTGTTGATCCTTATAAAAAGAGGAAATTAAGGAGAAAGATACTACCAATATAATAGAATCTTCATCTCCTATAGATTCCCCACATTTATTGTTAAAGGGGTTCATGAGCTTGAAATGCATGTTAGTTGTGAGAATAAGCATGATATACTTATTGAATCGAAGATCTCAATAGAAAAAGATGTTTGTTGAGCACATTGACCATGATGATTTCTTAGTTCATTGTGGTTTCTTTTCTATTGACCCATCATAACTAACCATCAATTTGAACCTTCCGAGACAATTGAAGGTTTGCTCTTGGAAAAGTTAAGTCAACCTAGAGGAGGGGGTGAATATGGTGATGGAAGATTTTTGTGAAATAAACAAAGTATCCTTCTCAACAAAGACTTAGAAAGCAATTCTGAATCTATATTGGACTCAGAAAAAGCAAGACACGTAAAATACGTAGAAACTCTCATGGGGCAAAAACCACGGACAATACTAATCAAAGCACCAGTTAAATCCATTATTTTAAATCCACAAAATACAAGGACCGACTCTTTATAAAATTGTTCCCTTAGACAATTCAATTACAAATTTTTCCTAGACTTACAAATTCCCTTATCTAATATAGTACTTCCTAACCGAGGTAATCTTTACAGTTAGGGAACAATTGAGATGAGTTAACTTTTACAACTCGATCAAGGGACTTCATAGAGAATTAAAAGTGTAGAAGTGATTACAAGATTTTTTTTTACAACTCAGAAAGTAAGAACGTAAGAACTAGAGTTGTAGAAGTTAGAAGATTGAGTGAGGGTAGATTATGTTCGGTTCCAACAATCTTCAAGTCTTGTAGGAAGACTTCTATTTATACTTAGCAGATGTAGAGTAACCGTTGAGACTGGTTCCGGACTGGTTCTTGTAATCTTCAAGTTTTGAGGAATGAGTATAATTCCTACTTTTTTAATCAAAATTTTATTTTATTTTATTCACATAAAAAAACCCTAATTTTTAATATTGACAGGAGGGAAATAGAAAAAGCCAGCGCATGCCAGCGTAATGACAGCTGGACCCGGACCATTAAGCAGTGAAATGGGCTTTGACTGTTTGACCAGGCCCAGTTTGACTCGTTGACCAACCGGAAACTACCATAAGCTAGGGTTCGCCGGAAAAACGCACAGGCAAGCCAAGGGAAGTTCGTTATATACCGGCGCTGAGATCCATTTTGGGAATCCAGAAATCATCAAACGCAGACAGAAAATTGTCGTCGAGAGCTTTCAACATTCTTTGTTTCATTCCTTGATTTGTTCATTCAATCATTGTTCATTTCATTCATTCAAGTGTTTGATCAATCTTCAGGTACTCCAAAATGAACGTGATATTCGAGACTCGAGGCGGGTTTCATTCTGCATTGAGGTGGGTTACTTCGACACTGTTCTGGAGATCAAGGAGAAGATATTCAAATACAAAGGCATACCCACGTCTTCTCAGGCTCTGGCTTTCCAAGGTATACTCCTTGAGGATACCGGCGATGTTGAGTCCTGCTCCATCTGTCACAATTCCCACATTCACCTCCTCCTTCTCGACTCCTATCAAGGTTTGCTGGAGCCCCCAAGATTGCCTATCTCCTTCTCAGACTCCTATCAAGGTTCCTCGCACGCTGTTGACATCGGAGTCCTTGAAGGTAAACAGATGCATCCCCAAACTGAATCTTTGGGTAATAAACTCAAGAGGAACCACGTAATTTTGGTTAAGTGGTTATTTGTGTTGTTAAACGTGTTAGTTGAGGTGTCAAGTGCTGTTTTCACCGAGCTCTATTCCCGTGGGGGAATCGGGACTTCAAACTATCGCAAGATTAGCGTCCTAACCTCTTGCGTCTGCCTGTTCATAGCAGTAGGTGAATCAATCGAAGAATTGGAGGACACCAAAGCAAGGTGGCAAAGGAGGAGATATTGCTGTTGGCTTGACTTACCGGGAGAAGAAGGTGAGTTATTTAGAAGCGCCTCCCTCTACTGAGATCTCCTCAGCTCCGTAATCCAAGTATGTCTCACTGTGATGATAGTAGTGACCAAGCAAGAGTACGTCCACTTTGATTATGCGGCGCTCTTACTTGCATTGTTTAACTTGGTTTCTTTGTTGATGAATTCTTGGGTGAAGACAATATTCTGCATTTACCAAATCGCAGCAAAAACACAACACCTTTTCCTTTTTTTTTTGCATATATGTTCTTTTTGTTTTACTATTTGCAATGGAAAACGACCGGGGTCAAGGTATGCAAGGGCAACTTTTACCCGCTCATAAACCACTTACTGACTCCCTAAAATAGCAGCACATCCCCACCCCCCGCCCCCTTTCTCAGAACAGTCTCATGCTGAGGGCTGCGAAATGGAAACTTTGTTCAAAATAGTAGTGAGCCCTTTCCCAAGTTTTAATCTCGCATTATGCAGGTTCCAACTGTGAGTCAAGATGTAAAAGTATGTTTGTACAAATGCAACATAGGCCATCTATATAATGTATGTAAATAAAATGACATCGAACAGGCGGTGTTCATTTTCTATCCAGTTTTCCTCAGACAATTCGTCAGTTACATGAGACTTACCTAGTAGTTTAGAAACTGTAATCTCATCAGGTTAGGAATTGTCTTCAACCTCCATGCTTCTTATCCGTCTTGATGAATTAGCTCTGCTGGGCATTTTAACAAACATGTGCTGGGCATTTCCATTTTCTTATTTTCCATCAATCACATTGAATTTCCTTACGATCCCTACTCAGTTTTCCATCAATTATGTTTATGCAGCGCCAGTAAGAGACTCGAATATGGAGAAGGAGCTCCTCCTAACTTTATGTTTCCCTTTCTAACTGATTATGGGATGTCACAACTAACTCGTAACTTTAGAACTTTTTGGGCCCGATCAAAAGAGAGCCTAATGGGCCTATACTTTTTAGGGGGGAAGGGAAATTAAAGGTGGTTGACCAAATCAAAGTCCTTTGACCTCACCTCGATTTCCGAACATAGGATGTTTTATCACATATATTACAGTAATATCATATGGCACACCCAAATCATTCAATTCTAATTTAACACTACTAGCTACATACTCCGACCAAATATGTTGGTATGGATGTTTTGTCACATATAGTTATATAAATACAAAGATCGTAATGAATTATGTGTGCACATATCCATTGCCTCAACTTCCTCACTCGTGATGGTATGCTTAGCATTTGAGGCCGCAACACTCTATCTTTCATCCATTCATCATTCTTCAGTGACAAAAACTTTGAGACGGTTGGGCAGATAAAGGAGATGATCTACAAAGAGATGACGAGGTTCTCTAGTGTTTCAATTTCTGTTGGTCAGACACGACTCCATCCATTCATGTGGATCTTGACAAATTTTGTTTCTGAAAACATGTAAAGGGGCAGCAGAACATAAGGTGGAATTCCACCAGATTAGGTAGGTACGATGAATGAGAGTGAGTCAATTCTGGACTCATGCCTACTGACTGTAGCACACATACATTCTTGTAGGGGGTGTTTTCTAAGCTGTGTTTTTGCTTATTCCTAGTTTTGATTTATATTTTTACATATGATAGATAAATGACCAATGCTTTCAGAAATCAGAACGCAATATTGTCGTGTTACAGTTAAATGAAATGACACAGCTTAATCTGCAGTTTAGACATTCCAAAGGATTGATTTGCGATTACGTGCTCATATTAGAGCCTAGCTGATAGTCACTCGATAAAATTGCAGCATTTCTTGCCCAGACAGATTCAATTAATTCTATTCATCATTGACTTTGCTCAAGTAACTTCGAATCATGTCCTAACAGATTCTAACAATACAAATCATGAGTTCTGCATCAAAAAGGATTAGCCTATTTGCTTGTCTGATCAGATAAAAATTTGTTCAAATGTTGATGACTGGTCTTTTCTTTACTGGTTGAAATGATACAGTTCTTTTATCTCTATCTCTATAAATGTTTCTGGAAGTCTCATCCGGCATAGCATCCTTGAAAAGTATTGCCAGTTAGCTGCTTGACTATAGCGGTCACAGCAAAACTAAAAATGTTTCGGAGTAATTTATAAGGTAACTTCCTAAATTAAAAATCAAATTGTTGAAGTTGAAACACACAATCTGACGTCACACATAGTCCTGTAATGCACAAACCAATGTTTCATATAATTTGATCTCATCTATAATTATAATTTGATTACAATTCAACTGTGGATAATGGGGTTGCAAACTTTTAAGCATCACATCTTTCTGGTCGTGAAAACTGGGGGAGGCTCTGATTTGCACATAAATGCAATCTTAGTTGCCAACTCTTTCCTAGGAGTTTTGGTCATAGCTTCAATTCAAGAATTGATTAAAAATAAGGTGAATTTGAAATCATCATAAAAATACCATAATGTGCTATAGGATCATAATTAACTACATACATCAAAATATGCCCCAAAAATATTGCATCCTAATAATCTTTCTCATAGAATGCGTGAATTCATGCATTAGCGCTGGTCATAGGGTATTTATACATAGATAATCATGCTACGGGGACCTTGAGTGCTTCAAGGATCTTATCATCTAACTCGAACTTTATGGCTTTCTTATCTCTACCGATTTTCACATACTCCTCGTACCTCTCTTTTAGGTCTTCTGGAAGGTTTGTTGTAGCTTTCCACCCAAGCAGCTCTTGTGCTGCTCTTGGCTCTGCATAGAAGTGCTGCCATGCATAACAAGCGTAGAGTTATTCATTGCCGATTAGAGAAAGATTTAAGAAAATGATGCATGTGTTCTCTTTCAATCTAAAATTTCAAGTTTTTCAGGTTTTATTCTAGCATTATGTGGTTTCCGACTAAAGTTGAGATTTAAAAATGAGTTTGTTGATCTATAAAGAACACAGGAGTTTGCCTCATTTGTTTCTTGGACTTCTTTACTAAATGTGAATCTTTCAAAAATGAAGTGCAGAAATAGAGGAGAAAAGGGCCACTTCAAGTTACCATATTACGGAAGGGAAAAGCCTTCTTTGCATCAATGCCAATGGCCTTGGGATCATAATGCACAATGTTAACAGGGCGACCAGCTGCTTGAGCACAGAGTTTGGCCATTCCATTGAGAGTCACTGCCCGGTCACTCACAAGATTGAAGATGTTTCCACTTGCTGCCTCAGGCTTCTCAACTGCTAGAGTTAGCATGGATGACAAATCCCTAACATGGGAAATGTTTGTGAGTTGTATTCCTGACCCTGGAATTGGGACCGGTCTGTCTCGAACAATTCCTGGCAAGTGGTCATTCAGGTTTAGTCAATTGAGCTAGAAAATCTAAATTAAGGGTTAGTAAAATGTTAGGTACGGATTGTCAAAGGTTTCATGTTGAACTCAAATTGGATTTCTGGTCAGTCAAGAAAGATAAGTAGTTTGAGTTCATCCACATTTTAAGGGGAGAAAAAAACATGACTGACGTATGATGTAGTCACCGAGGATTAGGTCAATAGCTAGCCTGTTGAGTCTCTCAGTTGGATAACTAATGTCATTGAAGGTGAAAATCGGGTTCTCTAGTTATCGTCAATTCCCCACTAGACTTTCCAAAAAAAAAAAAATCAACTTATGGATTGATTAATTAGATGGGTAATAGGGCATTTAGCTATTGAACCTTGTCAATAATGGATTGAATATTAAGACAGATATTGGCACCTGATGTTTGAATTAGGTCAGTTCAGCATGTATTTGGTCATTAAAAATGAAGGAATCCAATTACAAGAAACATAAGCTTTTCAATATAAGCAGGTTTGGGTCATTTTACCCCTTAGATCTTAACTAAATTTCAATGCAAGCACAACACTTACTGTCAAAAACCATTCTTCACAGTCTTTGTTGTTTCCTGAACCGATCATATATTGAGGGCGGAAGGATGCCCAGTTGCTGAAGGTCTTGGCAATGTACTCCTCTACTCCAACATGAGATGCATCGGCTTTAACCACATCCTGAAAAACAAGAGATTTTGCTCAAATCGAATTGAACCGTACTCTTTGATTTTGAATCTACTTAAAGAGGATTCCTTTGCTGTCTACTCAGATAATTCGACTTACCCCTTCAACATGAGGGGGTTCATCAGTAGGCTTATAGATTCCTGCACTGCTAATGAACAGAAATTGCTTCACCCCAATGCTCTTTGCCCAATCTGCCACTGGCCTACAAGTCATGAAAGGCTGTTTTTCAATATCTATGGATCATGTATGTCAAATGCGATATTTGTTATATGACGAGGCAAACTGACAAGGCCAACTGATTCGAACTCAAAATTAAGTACCCTATTTCAACTTGACAGTGTAGTGGTAGTAGTTATCACTTTTACAAGTTATAATTCATCGCATATTTGACCAGTGATTAGCCAGATTAGATGTCACCTAACCCAATCCAAAATGTAGTGGACCTAAAAGTCATCGTGACAGAATCCTAGTTGACCTGATTGAAACCCGACACCAACAACCCATTTCCCTTCCATTCTTTCAATTGTTTTTATCAATACATGCATCAACAATAAGTGAACGTAGCATGTGAATATTTATACATACTTCACGGTGTCGAGGTCTTTGCCATTGTTATCCAGCACAACATCAAATGTCTCTCCTCCCAAAACTTGCCCAATCTCTGCTGGATCTCCCCACACTGTCTTTCCACCAGCATCCACAATTTCCTGATCAAGGCAAAGTATATCAGAACAAAAGTCGTCCAAGTATTGCAACCATTTCAAACAAATATGCATTTAACACCTAATAAAAGTGACCCATATCCACGAAAATCAAGTTAATCTGACTGAAACTGAACCCGAAATAACCCGCTTTATTCTGGAAATGATCCAACTCAAAATGTACCGAAATTCTAACCCACGTTGGTTACAACTTATGAGCACCCAAATACAGGAGTTTAACACCCAACTCACTATGCCTAGACCCAGTATCGACCCGACTCAAAAACATTGCAAACCGAATATCACCCCGAATCCGAAATGAACTAGCTAGAGATGATTAGGGAGATATAATTACTGAGAAGCGGGTGAAGGGGGCTTCTTCATCTTGTCAGAGCTTTCATCTCCAACAGTGAGTATGGTGACTTGATGGCCAGAACCCAGAAGCTCTTTTGCAAAGTAGAAGCCAATTACAGCATGCCCACCACTGTTAGTGTTGACAATCAACACCTTCTTCTTCTCTGAAGCACTGGCATTGATGCTCAAGTTCAAATTGTTGTTTCTGGAAAACAGAGGAAGAACAGAGAAGCGGTTGGAGATGGAGGAGGAGGTCAGCGGAGACAGAAAAGAGGAGGTGGAGGAGGAAAAGGGAGATGAAGAGGAGAGAGAAAATGGTGGGAGTGATGGAGATGAGGCGCTGAGTTGAAGAGAGGAGGAGTTGAGGGCAGAGGAGATGAGGGAAGACGATGAGGTGAGAGCTGCTACAAAAGTTGCCATTGTTGGGTTGGTTGGGTGTGATCTTGGAAACTAAGCCAAGAATGGTTGTGTCTTTAAATCTTTCCTCTTTTTTTTTTTTCATTTTGAATTGAGTTTGAAGATGATGGGAGGTCAATCTCCTGGTTGCAGTGAGATGAAGATGGGGCCTACTTATCCCAGTTTTCATTCTAGTTTTTGGCCCAGAAAAGAGCATGCTTGCTAACTGTGAGGTGGGCTTTTGCTCACACTATCTTGTCCCCACAGAATTTACCGATATGATGTCGGATTGTAGAAGTAAAGTTGTCTTACATTATATTATATTTTTCCAGATTTCGTCAAAATTACATCTAAATTACATCGTCAACGTTGTTGAGACTTGAGTTTAGGTCCACTATGTTGGAGATAAGATAACTCACTATGATTTAAAATGCACCTTAAATATTGACATATAAATTATCTTACATATTGATTTTACAACTAGCCAGTAAATAGATAATTTGGTAATTTTACAAGAATTAGTTAAAAAATTGCTTTGAAGTTCAAATGAATTCAATTAGTAAAAGTTAGTGTGAAACTTTGATTTTAAATTCATGGATTGTCCTTGATAGAGGTTAATGTAACAGTATCAAGTTTTGCTCACATAGCATATGTGGTCTCTCATAGCTTTCCTTAGTTTCTATTGTCTTGTGCCTGTCTTATACATATATTTCCTTGTTTTAAAATGCCTATCCTCCTTCCAAGTTTTTTAGGCCATTTCAATTTCATGGTCATAAATATAGTCATCACTTCATGTATTTGATGCACATTATTCATGTTCATATACAACATACAAAAGAATGATGAAAACTAAATATGGATACCCATTTGGATTAGAGAGAGTAGCGCAAGAGCAACTCTTGTGAGTCATATAGGACATCGGTTCACATATCCTATTGAATTTCGCTGCATGGGGAATAAGAATGTCAACTATTCGAAGGCTTTAACAGATGAGAGAAGCCTAAAAGGACTAAATTGAACTGTGGCTGCTTTGTTCATGTTAGCTGCAGATGGAGTCGAGATTTAATTGCTCGTGAGAGAAAATTTGAAAATGCTAAGAAAACAAAGTGTTGGTTGCATTTAAATCTGTAATGAGAGAAAACATTAGGGACTTGAGGTAGACAGCATCTGAATTATGGTCTTGTGGAATGGATCTGAGAGGTGCTCCACGAGGTTCTCGATTGGACCCTTGTGAGTCACAGAAGCTTGCACAAATATGCCAAGCATGGCTATCATTGCCAATCGTCCTGCATTGAGAAATATCAACCTCCACGGATTAGGACTCCATAACAAAGCCATTACCATCTTTCTCACATTTTTGGATCGAGGCAGATCAAAATGGATATCAAAATTGAGTCTTTAATCATCCTCTAAAAGTTTACCACAGTAGAAATTAGACATCTCTTAATGATCATAAACTAAGAAGATAGCACAATCTATGGGGCTTTTGATAATAACAAATATGCAATAAAATGGAGTAGCCAACTAACCATTTTTTATTTCTTTGACCTTCCAATCATGGGCATTCTTGATATCTTTGGCAAGGCCAAGAGGATTAAACAACGGACCACCGGGGTACCTGAGTTTTTCCCGTGCACAATGGGAGGTAAAAACACTTGCACATAAGAATTCATGTTCAACACATCCTTCTCCTAGAGGGTAAATGAATGAAACATAATTACTTGGGTGAAGTACATCTCAAATGGAAAATGGATCTGAATCCCATCAAGAGACCAACTGAATTTGTGCTTCACTCTAATATTCTAATCCAATTTTTATTTTTTTTGGGGGTGGGGGGAGGGGAGGAGGGAGGTTGTCCAAAGTGAGTAGCTCTTTAAAAATGGAAAATGTATGGGAAAAAGGAATAGAGTTGAAAAAGTTATAAAAGTTACCCAGGTTCCAGGCCTTCTAGTGCTGCTTCAATACCGAAGAAGGAACCATCCTGTGCTTGTGATCCGGGATTGATGAAGTCCATGTACCTCTTTGTTTCCACAAATCTGACAAACCAGAAGCAGAAACAGAAACAAATCAAGTTAATTCATGCAAAATGAAGTCTGCAAGATTTTGATTTGAGTAACCAAAACAAAAAAAGGGTTTCAATTTCACCCCATTAACAGTAATTGGACGATTAATAAGGCTCTGGTGCTTGCAAAGTCGAATTTTGTTGCTCCTGCTTCGTACCAAACTGGTAGTTTGCTGATTCCTGTTGTCCTCAGTAACTGCATCAATTAACAAGCATGATAATCTCAGGGCTGAGAAATGTTAATTTGAAGACGGATATAATCATTTGATTATACTTTCTCTGAGACATCATCAAATCAGCAACCCATTGGAGATTGATAGAATTCCAACAAGTCAATCGAAATCAAAGCCCAAAGAGCAATCTTCAGGATTGGTGAGTCATATAGGTCGATATAGGCAAACTATGAACTCAAATGGTTGAAACAAACTTTAATGGTTTTAGTTAAAAATTAGTTAACGCCCGCTTTCCTATTTATATAGGAGGCATACACCATGCAGAGAGCCAAATACTTGAAATTGATGTTCTAATGACTTAAATTATCAGCTGAATTAGCTAGTACCTACTCTTTAATTCTGCCCGAAATCGATATCCATACAGTACATGGCTTCAGTTATGTGATTGCCCCAGTAGGCGGGTTCCTGAACTGTGGCTTAGGCTGGTTTCTCAGTGGATAAATCCATTGTATTCCTATGACAGTGTAGTATTTCTTAGGCTCAGCAGTGTCGTACAAGGTTACTCTCAAGTCAATCACAATTATGTGCTTCTGCATTTGTATAAACCTTAGACCGGTATGGAGACACGTAGCTCCATCTGGATATTTGGGTATTAACTTACAAGACGATTGGATATGCTTTCACTAACTACATACTGTAATTAGCCTGAGAGTATGTATGTGTAGCACTCCCGGCTTTTATGCAATAATCCTCAAATAAAACGATGACAGCAACACTTAAGTAGGGTTTTAAGAGGCACAATACACAAGCAGAGGTGACACAGTGTAAACCTTGAAGATGGAACTTACATCAGTGAAAAGAATGCCAGCAACTCCGGCCATGGCAAACCGGCAATGAATCAACTCTGCTTGCACATACCACTTCAAGCTTTCAGGGTCCTCCCCGAGCCCCAGGGGATCAAACCCAAAATCTCCAGCCAAACTAACCCACCATCAAATACAAATGAAGGTACAGTAAGACTAATACGATCAACCAAACCATTAACACAAAATTCAGTTGAGCTACATCCAACTGTTAGTAGTGATCAATATGACCAATGTTTTACATTATAGACTTGGGCACTTAGTATTCTAATAATCCCTTTTGAATTTCTTGTTCTTCACTGAGCGATAGGCATCAAATTTGCATACATTTGGAGCTCTTTTGACAGCAATTTTTGACAGATACCAAATGCTATTGTGATCAAATACTACTAGAATTTGTGTCAAAAACTGAATGTAGAACCTATCATCCTAAGATTTGATAATCTCTCTTAGATATCATCCTACAACCTCCTCCAGTACTCACATTGAACCTTTATGTGAATGGAAAATAATGCTGACCTTCCATCAAGGTGTGGAGGAGGGTCAAGCCCAGGAAGCCAAGTCGGTCGAGCTTGAGCTCGAAGCAAGAATTGCCTTGGCGATCGAATAGGGCCCACTCCAATGGAGCTCGATAGGGACAGGGAACAAGTTTTACTGATGTTGTTAGTGAGGAAGGAGGAAGAAGTAGAGCAACATGGCAGAGGCTTAGCCACAGCAGTAGCCATCTATCTCTGTTGTTTCCTTAGCTTATTCTCAAGTTTGCACTTTTTTCTACAAAACCTTTCCTTTTTTTTTTCCCTCTCACTTGGGTGGCAATGGAAGGAATGAAAGTGGGGCCTACTTATCCTATCAAATGTGATGCCAATATATAATTTGTGGGTAACTCAAACGCCAAGGAGCATATTGCTCCATCTTACATGTCACTACAATTGGAGTTGGATTTTGGGCTGGCCCAAATAAGATCGACCCAACTAGGCCCAACACGTAGTCTAGGGACAAATCAGACTAAGGTCCGTGCTTTGTAATTAATTGGAACAAATCAAGAGAAATTATTAGCTCATAAAAAGGTAAAATCTAGCTTAATACGTTTAATTGGATTTCACCTATAACATTTTTTTTTTGATGAGTGGATTCATTCACTTGTCCCTTTTATAGGGTGTAAGTCTAATGAATTTACTGGTAGGGAAAAACAACCATTAAATTAAGTCCACTAAAAAATAATTTTATCTTTAAATTTATTGAAGAAATTATCACCACTAAAATATGAACCTACTGAAAATTTTACCAATAATATGTCTATGTCAAAGACGCTCATTAATTTTCTATATCATTTGAATTTTTTGGGTAGCGTGTTTTCAAAATTTATTGATAAAACAATAAATTATAGTAGTTTGGGAGGATACTTTTCCTCTCTTTTGACAATAAAATGATGGAACGGGAGAGAAAAGAAGAGATAATGATAAAGGCATAAACCGAATGAATGCAACCCATAAGGAGATTATATTCAACAAACAAACCTTCCATTCTTTTTTTATTTATTAATAATGAGAGGGATGGAGGGTGGTGGTTGTAAACTGTGATGCTGTATGGGCGTCCTAGTGGCCACATCCTTTGTACCATTAACAAAGTTTGCGTGTGTAACCCCTCTCCCCCTCTCTCACACACACAATCGCATTGAGAGAATGAAATGAATAATTTGACTAAATATAGAGGATTTTAAGCACAACAGCTTCAACAAAACTAAGCATATACGTATCATTTCCTATTCTTTTAACCCTTTTTGGTCGAAGCAGATGCCACTCACTATATTTCCTCCCTTCTCTAAGTTCGATTCTGAAGGCATAATTTTCTCGTTTAAGAAAATTATATAGGGAGGAAATGGTAAGGTTTTGACATTTCATTTCAATTTGCCCCCAATCCAATAAGACTTCTAGACTTCCTATAAAATAGAGGCCTAAAAAGTAAACCCGTTTATCAATTCAAAAAGAATTCTTTAAACCTTTCCTCCATTTTTTAAAAGTTTTTCACAAACCTAAAAAGATGAAAAAGGGAAGGGATTGAGAACTTGTTCATAAAATCAAATCAAATCGATACCCAATATTTCATAAAAAGAAGCATGAAATATATTATCACTCCGGACTAAGGTAAAACACTTTGCTCAAAACAAATCAAATTGATACAATATTTCATAAAACAGAAGCATGAAATATATACAACTTAACCTCAAAACTACAAGAGTTTATTTATGTTGAACTCTATTACTTATCACTTCCAATTAGGGTAAGACACGTTGCTCTCTCTTTCTCTTGTAAACGAGATTAATGTCATCACTTGAAGGTGTCTAAGCATCAGTTTCCACTTTCCACAAACTTCAACCTTCTCATCTGCATCCACAAGAGCAGAATTTTAATTAGATTCACAAAATATGGAAATGACATCCACTAAACACAGTTATGGGAATCATATCAAATGTTTCCTCCTTTGTGCTTGAGGAATCAGAGCTCAAAGGGGGTAAATTTCCAATTTAACCCAGAAGAATTTCCACTGTTACTTTCCATGTCCTTGCTTGCATTTCCAGATCTCAGTTCTGACAACTAATTATCACATCACTCTTTTCTAGACATATGATAAATGCCCTTTAACTAACGCCACTGAAAAGTTCAGTTGTCCCATAAATTTAAAGGAACGAGAAAACCATAAAAATGGAAAAACATAACTAAGAGTATGGCGGACCGACATTTTCAGTGACTGCAAAGCAATACATGATTTCCCTAATCAGAAATACTTAAAAACACAAAGTTAACAGATACAAATTTAACAAATCAGAACAAGGGGAACAATTCTAGTAATCGCAAAAATCCTTAATCAGTAATCACAAATGTACCATTGATGTGAATGCGATCGATAGTAACACATAAAATTTACATATCAGGACAACTGGGAACAATCCTAGTGATGCCAAATATCCCTAATCACAAATGCTCCATTAATGTAAATGTGATAATAACAGGCACAAATGTTGATTTCAGGACAAGTGGAACAATCCTTGCAATGCCGCCCCAGTAACGAAAAAAGGAGGCTCCTTTCTTCAACTACCAAGAGTCACCATTCAAGCAAATTGTCTCCCATACTAAGCTTCAACAATAAATTTCAACTCCCACCCCCTCCTTTTTCCCGTCGTGTTCCAGCTTCCTAGCATCATCCTACATTTACACTAGCATCATCAAAGTTCAAGGCTAGCACATCTGTGTGTATTCAACAAAGAGAATATAAGGTTAAAACCATATGGTACATAAGGCTATTATATGGCTTCTTTTAACCCAACTTCTACAAGAGTTCACAGAAATCAATGCTAAAGTTCCAGCAGTCATTGTCTTTGGGGACTCCTCGGTTGATTCAGGGAACAACAATGAGATACCCACACTCTTGAGGAGCGATTTTGAACCATATGGTCGTGATTTCTATGAGGGCAAACCTACAGGAAGGTTTTCCAATGGCCGTCTTCCAACTGACTTCATTTCTGAGGGATTTGGGCTGAAACCATTTGTTCCTGCATACTTGGACCCAAAATACAACATAGAAGATTTTGCTACAGGAGTTTGCTTTGCTTCTGCAGGCACAGGGTACGATAATGCCACCTCCGATGTGCTAGTAAGTCTTCTAGCTCGTCAAACCCCCCGGGCTTCAAAAAACGAAAAAAATCTAGCTAAATAGATATATAGCTGCTCAATCAAGCTCAGTAATCTAAAAACCATCACTTTGAAATATTTCTTGCTGTTTCTGAAATCTCGCATGCTTATTTCTGGTGCTTGTCTTATATATCATTTATGCCATCATAATGTCAAACTCAAGAATTTAGTATCTCCATGTGTTGTTGATGAAGAGGAAGTGCTAAATTTTGCACCAAATGTGAATGCAGTCTGTTCTCCCACTGTGGAAGGAAGTGGAGTATTATAAGCAATACCAGCAGCAGCTAAGGGATTATCTCGGTAATGAGAAAGCAAATGAAGTTCTGAGAGAAGCAGTGTACCTGATAAGTATAGGAACCAATGATTTCCTAGACAACTACTACACACGCCCAGGTAGATCCTCACAATTCAGTGTCCAAGAGTACCAGGATTTTCTCGTAGGGATCGCGGGAGATTTTACCACTGATCTTTACAAGCTTGGAGCTCGTAAAATATCTCTTGGCGGTCTTCCTCCGATGGGATGTCTACCATTAGAAAGAACCACAAATATTTTCTTTGATCGTCAATGCATAGAAGAATATAACCTGGTGGCTAAAGAGTTCAACGGCAAATTGACAGATTTGGTGGGGAAGCTAAACAAGGAGCTCAAGGGGTTACAACTGGTGTTCTCAAACCCCTACGATATACTTTTAGAGATGATTCAGAAGCCTTCTTACTTTGGTAAGATATCTACACCTAAAAGTGAAGTCACATAGCATGAAAAATGTGAACCTATCTAACAAACTTGGGCAATCACATGGAACATCCTAGGCCAGTTCTTATTCCATAGACCCACCAACCAGTGATGTGTCTATGCTAGCTGGCATCAAAAGCAAAGTTATTAAAAAATTCCTTTCTAATGCAGTGCCAACTCTGCATAATGCTTTTAGTTGAGGTTTCAGAACTAAGGTTTTGCGTGCATCTCCTTGTAATATACCTACTCAGCATACATCATATAGCACAACAATGTTCAACCTGGATGAACCTACAAAAGTGACCAACTGCATACAAAATGTAACTATGGCCGACCACCTCACACTTACCCCTGGAAGAACTTCTTCCTGTTTATATTTCTTCAACTTTTTGGGGTTATATAAGACTGACACCTTAGCATTCTTCTTGAAACGATCTTTCGCGTCCCCCTAGTCACTCTAAACGTTAGAGTACGCACCACAATGATTTTGTTCCAAAATAAAGTACTTTGGTCAGTCAATTGAAGCCTGGTTTGAGTGCTCGTACTCCACTTCAACAATGAGATGCGCCATTTGCACAACTAACTATGAGCATCACCAATTTAAAACAGCACCCTAAAGTCTTTGCCATGGCCTGTTTTTTATCATTTTCTTTTTTGGGAGAGGAGTTGCATTAGATATATGCATCCTCGACCATCAAATTGATCTGCAGAATAACTTGATCCATCTACTTAAAAATTGCATTTTCAGCATTGAAACTTTTTTCAGCGGGTTGTGTGAACACAGCCATTCCACCTACACCTTAAGCACATATATTTGGATCTCCTGTCTTCAAATAGAACACTTTAGGAAGATCCACACAAAGATGGCCGTTGGTTGTTCTTGCTTACCAATTCTCCCACGATAAAACAGTTAAGAGGATAACTTAGTGAGACATCTGCTCCAGTCTACTATAAGCCAAAGCATTGAAATTGCCTAAAGGACACTTTCTCATCGTCTCTATTTATTCAGCATTGCAATTCTCTCATTTTTCTCTAGTAAACACTCACTCCCTAAGTGGATTGAGATGTTAAATGTATTGGCATTTGAAAGTCTTCCAATATTCCTTCATTGTGTTTATTTTGATTCCTTTTTTCTCTTTTACATAAGTATATTTTACAATCTGCCAATCACTAACATGTATTCATGGATTTTAGGGTTCGACCGTGCAGACGTAGCATGTTGCGCAACAGGCTTCGTCGAGATGGGATACATGTGTGATAAACTCAATCCATTTACATGCAAAGATGCTAACAAATATGTATTTTGGGATGCCTTCCACCCCACCGAAAAGACAAATCGCATTGCAGCAAGTCACCTAATGAAGACTTGTTTGGCTGTGTTTTCATGATTGGCAAGGAGATTATTTGGTCAGAAAGGTCCCTCCCCAAACGATTGAAACAAATGCTATGACTGGCTGGCAGGATAGAACCTGAATCCACAGGGCTGCCATTGAGGAAGGCAATCCCCTCAAATCCCCCATGATAATTTTTTTATTAAAAATAGGGATTAGATTTCTTTTATTTCTCTAGCATCCACCAACCTTATGTCAAATGTAAAACCTCACAATGAAACGTATTAGCAAAAGAGAAGTCATATGCATAATGCATGCTATAAACAACTTGATTACCTCCAACCCCCCTCCCCGAAATAAGTGAAATACCTGGAGGCAAACTATTCTTAGAAATAATGAGCTATTTGCCCTGCATATCAATGGACAGAGCAGCAGAAATCTAAATTTGAAGTTAAAAGGGAAGTAACCAGAGCCCGACTGTTACTGCATGTGATGGAGGGCACCTTCAATTCAATAGCTGAAATTACTTTGGTTTGTTGCCATATGCAATTTGATCAGGGCAGGGCGATTAGCTAGCTCAGAATTTGAATTCCCAAGCAAAATACTCTTCAACTTCCCATTGCAATGCACCAACTTCTTTTGTTCTGGCTCCTGCATAATCACAAGCTTGTCAAAGTTGCAGCAAATCTTTTGACAATACAATAAAATGGACAGAAACTGGTCACATCATTATCACACCCCTTATTAGATTTGCGGATGACTTGGTTCGATTTCCTCTTCCCTTCCCCCATTCTCTTCTTTTTCTTGTGTCATTTCTTGTCCCTTCAGGGCACTTCATGGTAATTTGAACATCCTAGTTTCAAGATTAACTCTCACAGAAAAGGAAGCTAATGCAGTATTCAAGGATTGGATAAGCCGAATCATTCCAATTAGAGCCACTGACTTGTTATTCAGCAGATGATGCAGGAATTCCTGACAATTATTTGAAAGCTTTAAGAGCATATAGCTACAACAGATTGCTAATTAAGTTCTTTAAATCTGCTTTTGGTTTTCTTAAATAGGCAACAATGACTTATATGAATAGATTTTCATAGTAATAACCTGAGAAAAACAAGGAAAATAACGATCACTTATTATATGTGCTCACATGTACACAAACTTCCGCACTAAAGTCTTCAACATATCACATGATGAATAACAGGCATAAGGAAACCAAAAGCACCAAGCAGATGCAGAGATACTGCCTTGTAAAATTGAATTCCTTAAATGATCGAACTGACGCTTCGGACATATAAGAAATATTTTGAGTGACCTGGGGATAATGTTTTCCTTAATGTAGGACCAACACACATGAAAGTTGAGTTCATCCCACATGGACGAAAGTAGAGGCCTAGAGCATACATATAAGCCAGTGAATTACTCCTCTCATTGGCAGTTGGTTTTGGGATGAACCTCATTCAACTACTTTTTGTATTGCTCAGTTAATTTAGAGCCCAATTTATATAAAATTCAACAGAAAAATATTATACATATGATCAACTATAGGGGCTTAGCGGGCAAATACCCAACTGATAATGAGCCCTGATCATGAGAAGGATATCACCCTATTGAGAAACATACATTATCAGGAAGACTTCATAAGGTTATCATGCAAAGGCATAGCCATAAATCATATAGCTAGGCCCACTTGCTTAGGGCTCATGAGGAAAAAATGCGCAGAAAATATTATGTAAAAACTCCATTACTCACCCTTGCCATCTAATCACCTCAGCGACCTTTAAAAGATTGTTTAAATCACTACATAAGGACAGTTTATAAGCTTAACAAGCTCCAGATTAACCTTTTTTTTTTAAATTACTTTTATACACTTATTCAAGAACCCCCGCCCCCTCCATATCAAAACAGTTCAAGCAAATCCCACCATCTTGAGAGCTGAGAAGCCCTACTCTGAGCTACCAGTTGAGAAAGGGAGCACCTTAAATTTCTCTTTGGCAAGTACACCAAAACCCTGAACCCAGTTTACCCTTAATTTTCGGAGAAACAGAACAAACCTAAAGGGGGCATTCTATCAAACACCTTGTGTACATCGGAATACCCAAACACAAGTCCAAATTTGCAACCACAACAGTGACTATATGAAGGGGCAAATGCATGGTCAAATTGCTAGCAAATCCACCAGTCATAATCATAAGAAAGCATTGAGAAATATAGAAAAAAATCAATGGCAAAGATTGGAAAGCCTTATCAAGGAATCCGACCCAGTTGAAAGTGTTATGAGGGAAATTGGGTACAAAGTGTCATTAGCCAAGGAAGAGCGAGTTGGCGGCTCCTAGTTGAACTACCCATCATCAACTAAAAAATTGGCGGGGGTACAAAAAGGAGCCTCCCCAATAAATCGCCAACCAAAGGCCAAGTGGTTTATCATTGATTTTCTTTAACATTTTACATTAAGTTCTATATATGAAACAATTTATAAATAGAGTGTATGTCATTTATCTTAACTAATTTTATCTTTGTAAGTAATTATAAATATCCGAGTTCAAATCATGTCCATATCATCTTTAATATCTTATTTACACCAAATTTATAAATAATAGAAGAGCTCTACTCATCATGGACCGCAGTTGAAATAAAATATCAAATGCCCCCAAAAACATACTTCTCCATTGGTACAAGGTTTACATACAAATAGGACTATTGTAGAAAATTGCTGTGTAACTCTAGAAGCGTGTAGGAATGTGAAGAAATATCTAAAAATTGGAGAAATTATTTTTTCTGAAAAAAAGATAAAGGAATTCAGGGAAAAGTTTGCATAAAAATCTAAAATCTATGTAAAAACTTTGGAGAATAGTAGGTACAAAATTAGTGGCTTGACAAAAGGATCGTTGGTTGGTAATTTTGCAATTAGTTGGTGGGAATGTGGATGTTGTCATCAAATTTGTGTTTTTTTTTTGTATGGAAGTAATCAAATTTGTGTTATAATAAATGCAATATTAAATACATTTGTGTAGAAATGCAAATATAATTCCATCAAATAAAGGAAATGCAAATATAATTAGTTAAGTCAAATTTCTATGATGATTCAAGTGAATTTAAATTTGGATTTAATTTAAATTAAAGGTCAAGTTTCAAATATCACAACCAGGTGCGTAGATACTCATCTCTTATTTGCTGTGGCCTGTGGGTATAACTACACCAGATGGTCTGGAGATCAAAAATTGCACGACTTGATACAACATTTCATTTGTCACAATAGAGCCAGACTCCTAACACAGTTCTATAACTACAATTTTGAATAAAATAAAAGAGTCAGAGCTCAAATTCAAGCTCCAAGTCTCCAGAGTTATACAAACAACAACAAAATAATCACCCGCAGAGACAAATTCTCCCCTAATCTAAACCACATATTGCTACCCCGGAGCCACTTGAAATGGTCTCGAATGCATACTCCTGTCGCTTCAGATATCACAAAGACGTCTCATCTGGCTATTCAGTATTCACCGTAGACAACCCCTTCAAATGGGCATGTCTGGAGAGGTTGAGAGATTTGAGAACTTACCCTCCAACAAAAGCAGCCTAAAAGGTTGTTTTTGGAAGATATAGACAAAGTAAATCCAAAAACAAGAAAAGGCCGTTTATTCCTTGCTTTAGGGTGCACATGAAGAATCACGAGTCCATGAGAACGATGAACCTCCTGAAAACCTTCCCATGGTACCAAAGACAGCATAATATACAATTATACATACAGCTCGAAGAATACATCCAGATCATGCGTTGAATACTAAGTACAAGATGGTACAAAATATGACAGCAGAAGACAGATCTAGATGTGTAAATAAGGTATAGAGATCTTGAAGTAGATCCCAAGATTGAAAAACCCACCAGGAAATAGTCTCTCTGTTTCTCAGGAATAATAGTACTGACTCATGCCCCTAACCATGATCCACCATATCCTAGATGCATGTGAGGTGCATACTGGGTAGTAGTGGTTGTGATAACAAGATTGGAAAGGCCAAACCTCGATATAAGATCATGAGATGCAATAGATGATATATGCTTAGGATATGGTGATAGTCTCCTTAAGCAGCCACAGAACTAAGGATAACTCGATACCAAAAATGAGCTGGAGCCAAGTCCTGTCCAATGTAAATCCATACATTGTAATGCCAGCTCTGTTGTTCTCAAAATATGTCACTGCAGCAAAGAAAAACGACAAATTAACATTCAATATTTACCCAATACCAATGTGTAACTAGTAGCCACTTTTGGATCACCATTTCTCAGCTTACCTAGGGCCTGTCTTTTCTGGAATGAGATTGAACTATTGGCATAAGCAGGGAGAAATTTGGTGGTATCCACATCATCTTCCTCGTATTCAGCCTCATCGTCGTCTGAATCCACCTTATTAACATCAGAGAAGGCTCCACTGGCATTGCGGGCTACTGGAATTTCGGCTTCAGAGGTAGTCTCGTATGAGTCAATTGTTGCACATGCATGCCACGTGGCAGCTAGACTGGTGATGCCTTGTGCTCTGTGTGTGATCTTTGTTGCACTTCGCAGTATTATCATGAGCCCGGCCACTAGGGTCATGGAGCTCACCTGCAGAAGATTTTCCCCAAAAATTGCTGTCATTTTGAGATGTTTCTTTGCCTCCCTTTGTAAAAATAAAATTCGGGTTTGTCTTTCATCTTCATTTATTCAAAGCTTATATATATTATGATTAGGATATGTCCAAATTTCAAAGTTTACCATATTCAGATTCGCAATGCTACATGTTACAGAATCCTCATCATCCACACTCCTCTATTAGATTTTGAACACTAGATATTAATTTTTCAGACTTCATATGAATCAAATCAAATAGAAGACCCAAATGAAGAGACTACACCTTTAAACATAAGATGTGAATGGAGGAAAATATATACTAGCACAAAACTAAAGAATAGGAATGAGGAAAGAAACATACAGCAAGTTCTACAGCTTGGAAGATGCTCAAATGAGAATTAGGTTTGGTAGTCAACAGCAGGAAGGCAAGTTGGCTCATACTGATAAATATCAAGGATAGTAAGATGAAAGCACGATAGCGATGGCTTATGATCTTCAAGTGCCTTCTTATCCGAAGGTGCTCTTTCAGGACGGACGCCACATCTGAATATACCTCGAACACATTGGCAAAGTCCTTGAGCCGCAGGATCTGGAGGTAGCAGATCAGACGGAAGAGAATACAGACGAGGAAGAACACCAAGGTCCGGTAAACCCATGAGATCAACTCCAACGAGCATGCCACAGCATCACTAATGATGATGTTACCCAAGAAGGGTATTTCCGAGGCCCCAGAGGCATACCACCAGATTTTGTGGACACATTTAGCTAGAAAACATGGGAGGACAAAGTAAGACAATATCTTCAATGATTTCTGCATAAACCAAAAAGAATAGCGGAATCATTATTGACTTTGTCCTTCCCATCATGCCATAGAAGGTATCTAATTAATACTTTCATTCAGTAAGCTGCCCCCACACACCCAAAAAAACCGAAATAAAATAAAAAACTTGTGTATTCCTGGAGTTCCAGGAAAGACAAAAACAAGCAAATGGACCTCATTAGAATAGAGTCTAGAGAGGCCCGAATCTATGCTGCCTTACCCTTGCCGAGCAAATATATGCTTGAAGTTCAAGAGGCGGAATTCTCTGTTTCTTCTGAAGATTATATTTGACTTGTAGCAGACAGTCAATGTTTTTTAACTCTAGGGTCCAAACAAAACCACTTCTCCGCAATTCAAAGGTAAAGCTGGGTATTTATGACAATAATACACCCCATTCATATGGGGCTCTAGATTATTGGTTTGATCTAGTTCCAAAAGGGTTTTTTTGTCCTTTATAACAATAACGACATGAATTCAGCCAATACTGAGAAAAATGGCTATGGAACAACTTTCAAACAGTATTACATAACATATTTACATCAGTTATGAGCTACGAAAGAAGCAAACTGATGAATAACTACATTTTGACTTGAGAAACTTCACCACTACATTCTTTACATCAAAATCGATCCAAACACAGCAATCAAAATGCATGATCTATTTAACCTTTCAACTCAAAGAAGCTGAAGAACAAAAGGCAGATAAAAATAGAAGCACAAATTTTAATCACCCAATTCCATCAATCAACAAAAGGGGTGGAGGATCAAATCCCAGCAACCGTTTTACATGTTTAATGGTTTACCCCAAATCAAATGCAGCCAAGACCCAGCCAAATCAATACCATTTTAGGGTAACTGAACAAAGTAAACATTAAGAGTAGCAAAAAAATCATTTATGAATTAAGGAACTATAATAGTACTTGCAAGGACTAAGGGGTCAAGCAGCATCTCCGAATATTGCATATGAAATCCTCATCAAATACATTACAATCTAAGTAGCATATCTGCCAAAAACTACTAAATTAATAGGAGACAACCATCAATGTCTATTTCACTCATCATCAACCCAAAACAGCAAAATCACAAAAAAAAAAAAAAATAGAAGAGATAGTAAGATGAAATTAAAAAATCACCCAATTTAATCGATCAACAACCAGAAAACAAAGGACTCAATTGGCCAATTCAAACAACTAAATTTCCACCAAAGTCACCAATCAAAACCCACTTCAAATACCCATTCATAACCCCAAAATCAGAGGGGGGTAGAGCGATTTTTAGGGGGGCTTACAGTGAATTCATCAGTATAATGATGGCGAACAGAATCGCTATCATCGACAAGCTTATCCAAGAAGAGGAACCTCCTGAGGCCGAACTTCTTGACAAAGTGCGAAAGGCATAGAAACGAGAGAGTCGCAACGGAGGAGAGCGAGAGTTGCATGACAGCGTTATACGGGCGAGTGTGCTGGGCATCGCAGGAGGTGCAGGAGAGATAAAATTCCGAAAAAGCAGGCACAAAGATGGCAAAAACGAGAAACACAACCCAAGAAAGCAAAGTCGACCAACAATCAGACTGATCAACGCACATCCACCGGAGATATGACCGGAAACTGCGCAAGTCGTCTTGGGCATGAGAGAGACTTCGAGTTAAAATCTTGTTCTGGATTCTGGGTAGCAGGCATTCCGCGGATTGTGGATTTTCCCCCATGATTGATTCTCTTTCGCTCGCTCTTCTCGCTTGATGCCCCTCTAGCGTGATTGTGTGTGATTGGGTGTGCTGCAAAAATGTCAATTAATGAGGGAAATTTTGTTGTCCAGTTGTTTTATTCAGATTATCATAGAGGAGCAATCACGTTTCTAAAATTCTGACCAAAAAAATAAATAAATTACGTATTTGAAATTGTATTTTAGGCTTTTAGCTGGCTGGGCCTGGGGAAGTTGATTTTTATCCCTCTGAAAATACGCGTATCTCAGGTGGGGAGAGGACTAGAGGAGGACAGCTTTGTTGTCTACAGTTTTTTATTGGATTATTAATATTTCTACCCCTCATACTATACTGCAATTATTTTTCGACCCATGTTGTATTAAAAATTATTTTCAACCTCCTAACGTTAGTAGCATATTACAATTGTAGTCAAACTTAGGGTTTAAAGTTGACCGGAATAGTTAAAAGACGAAAATACCCTTGCATTATTTTCACCGAGTCTCTCTCCGGCTCTCCTCCCCTAAACTCTCTGTTTTTATTTCATTCAACTCACCCTCCTCCCCCTAGCCTCGACACCCCATCTCTCGCTCTCTAAGTCTCTCTCGCTCTCTCTCCCCCTCTCCCTCGCCCTACTTTCTCTCATTTCCACTCCGATAGCTACTCCGGCCTCGGCTACGATTGGTCCCGCGGCATCGTCTTCCGCTCCCACGCCACCGGCCGCATCGCCGTCGACGTTCTAGGGGTCCCGTCGCTCCTCGTCGTCCGGTTACCAATGAACGATCCTGTTGTTATCGACGGTTGCGAGGTAACCCTAATCGATGCTAATCATTGTCCTAGTTCTGTTCAATTCTTGGTTGGAATCCCAATTGGTTGTGGTAAATTCGAGCGGTTCGTTCACGGTGGAGATTTTAGGTACCACCCCTCCATGAAAATAGAACCTTCATTGAGTCATTTTGTTGGTTGTGAAGCTCTTTTTCTTGACATTACTTATTGCCACCCAAAATTCATGTTCCCCTCGCATGAGGAATCAATTGATTATATTGTTAGCGTGATTGAGAGGATTGGAGTCGAGAATGTAATTGTAAAAACTAGGGTGGTGTTCTTTGTTGCGAGTGATATTGTTGGAAAGAGAGACTTCGATAGAAGTTGCTCGTAGGTGTGGTCTGTAAGTTTCATGTCAATAGCGGGACAATGGAGATTTTCGGGGCTTTGGGTTATGCGAGAGGAGGGGGTGTCGAGCTAGGGGAAGAGGGTGAGTTGAATGAAATAAAAACAGAGAGTTTAGGGGGAGGAGAGCGAGAGAGACTCACCGAAAATAATGCAAGGGTATTTCCGTCTTTTAACTATTCCGGTCAACTTTAAATCCTAAGTTTGACTACAATTGTAATATGCTACTAACGTCGGGGGTTGAAAATAATTTTCAATATGACATGGGTAGAAAAATGATTGCAACATAGTACGAGAGGTCCGGATGTTAATAATCTTTTTTTATTTTCCAAAATCAATTTCTTAATTGAATGTTGTCTACAATAAATATTTGTATTTAAATAAATTTTGAATTAAAATAAAAATTAAATCTTTTAATTATGAAAATTAATTAAAATTCTTCTGAACATTTATATTTTACTTAATCGTTATTTTATAATATAGATTTCGAGAAAGATTCACAAATTTTGTATAACTCTCATTTTTAAAATTATAATATGTTATACTAGTCCAAATTCAAAATATTGCTATTCTGTATAGATTGGTCTTGCTATTTATCAACAATTCGATCTCGCACAAGCACAGTAACACAGAAGGAAACTAACAGAAGTATTCCAAAAATGCGAGCAATAACATCATCACTCGTTAACAAAAGGTAAAGAGAGATTGCTTACAAGTGAACTATTTTGAGAGTTTGGTTTATCTTATGAGCTTAAAGCTCGGCTTGTCTTACCGGACCACAACCATTCGTGAGTTTCCAATAGCTCATAATTCGTATAATGTCTACCTTTTATGATAATGATTAAAATTAAATTGAATTTTTTGAAAAAAAAAAAAAAGGGTTGTGTTTGAGTAGGAATATAGCACATTATTGGAAAAGTCATGAGGATAAGAGAATAACAAAATAAAAATGGCAATGAGCAAAATAAGTTGCGGAATAGCCGATAGAACCAATAGAGAAAGGCTGTGACGTTTTTTCAACCAGAACATAAGTTTTCGAAGCAGGCAACTATAGTTTAGAAAATGTAAATATGATACATCAAAGCACTTAAAGATTGTCAATAATTTGTACTATCAACAATTTTCATTCCGATTCACCTTGGCTAGTTTTTCTAAACTTTGAATTGTTGATAATAAATAGGTCTAAATTTCGGAATACTAGAAGATATTTTTCGAGGTTGGATTATTAATTTTTAAAACCTCCCAAAGTTTAAATTATTTAAACCTTAAAATACTAACATAAATGCTTACAGCATAAGAGACACAATCTTCGTGGCATATACCAAAACATATTTCTGATTTGACAATTATTTTTCTTAAATAAAATCTCAAATTTAAATCTTATAAATTGAGAAAAAATAATGACTTGGGAACTTTACACCTTAATAGAGTACAATAGCTTCTTCCTAGTTATTACACAAATCTCAATTAAACAAAAGTAAAACACTTCCTCATATCTCATTTTCATGTCCTTTGGTCAAGGAAAATCTTTTTTAGTACATCTCGCGTGAGACATATTACACATCAGCCTCAAATTGGGAATCCCGTCTTAAAATTGGGAATCGAATGTGAATATAATATTTGATCGGTTCTCGAATTTAAGAAATGTGAACCGAAATCTATTTAAGCGGTTTTTGAATTTCGGGAATCTAAACCCGAACCACAAAGTCCAGTTCGATAATTGGTCCATACCATTATTGTTACAAAAAAAAAAAAAAAAAAGTAGGGATGCTTACCAAGTATTACTTACAATATAATTTTTTAATCAATTGTGGGTTGGGTCTCATATTAAAAGCGAAAATAAAAATCACATGAATCGTGTATTAAAAATTAAAAACCGAAAAGGTTGAAAATCTAGAATATTGTTAATGATTGTGGGTACCCACGGTTTCGGGAACCTAAATGCGTCGTAATAGCTTCCGGGTTTTGGTTCTAGAATTTGATTATTGAAACCGGAATCGGAACCTCTTCGACGAGTTCCTACATTTTAGGAACCTTACCCGAAACTGGTCAAACACTTGGAATCGGAACCTCTTTGACAGGTTCCTACATTTTAGAAACCTTACTCTGAACCGGTGCAACGGTTCCGATTTTAAACCTTACATGTTTGACCGGTTCGGTCAAGTTACGAGATACCCGCAAGACATGCTCACTCTACCACGTAAACCATTTCATTATTATTATCATTAGAAATATATCTTTTTTACTATGATGTCAAATATTTTCAAATTAATATAATCTGTTTTTTGCCCTTCTTATTTTAAATGAATTGGGCTAAGAGAACAATATAGTATATTGGGGAGATAAAAAAAATAAAGTCAAATATTCTCTTTTTTTTTTTATGAGTTAAACTTATCATTAATTCACATAATTGACAATTTTATTGATTTATAGTATAATTGACTAATTGACTAATTGCTGTATTTAAATTAAATTGGCTCACTAACATAAAGAGGGATGCCCAAAGCACATTGGACCAGCGAAGCTACCAGAAGCTTCGGCAATGGGCTAGACCCAACTTTTTACTGGGTGGATGCTTCTTCCTCTTGCAGGCCTATTAATGAGATTGCTACTTGTTACAGAAATCCTATCAATTATACCTAGTTTTGGGTCCATGAACCCAAAGTTATTATATACAATAATTTATTTTTATTTTTAAAATTTATCTCCTGTTTTCTATGATCTATATATTTTCCAAAAAAAAAAAAAATTCTCCCCAACATGTATATTATCATCGGATTTATAGTATAATTTTTTAAGAAACCTCCCTCCTTAAAAAAGAAACTACTTCAAAGAAAGGTTTAACTTTTTCTTTTTTTAAAAAAATTTACCCAAAAAAGACACAAAAAAGGATAATATTTTTTTATAAAAGAGAAATTTTATCAATAAAAAGCCATATGAAATTTAAAGAATTTTCTTTTCCCTTTTTTATAAGAAAAAGGTTAGCTGTTTTAAAGGAAGGATTTTGACTTAATTAAGTCTTAATTTATCTATTTTTTACTTTTTAAGCTTTTGATTTTACATTTTAATGCTTGTAATGAATTATTTTATTAAAATTATCCTTGATGTATTTGTCCATGAAATAGTAGGACATCAATGATTCAATCTCATATTAAACCACGCATCCATACCTATAGATCTGGAGCATGTGGGACCTTTTAGCGGGATGAGAACATTGTTGGTGAGGTCCCAAGGAAATAGTTTAAGGATAAACATTTTTAAAATTACTGTATATGATTGTCTAGATTTATGGACTTGTAACTGCTTTATACTTCACTATTATGGGGATAGGACTTTGGATATGTAATGAAATTTGTTAAGATTATAAACATATTTATGTGTCTTGAACTATCGACTTAGACTTTTGTTGAGATAATTTTTAAGTATGGTAGAAGCTTTTTAGCGATATATCTTAGGTTTCAATTTGAATAACATCTATATTGATTATGCCACAAGGTAATAGGAGTTTTTACTGCATCCACGCTTCAAACTCAAAAGGCATTCACGTGAGGTTGTGTGTTAGATTATAAATCTATTTATGAGATTTCACTATTAGCTTAATCTTTTGGTAGAGAAAGCATGTTAGATTATAAATATATTCTTGGGTCTTCAAGGTTTCAATTATATAAGTTTAAATTTTTAGTTGACTTTAATATGTTCAAACCTACATACAAAACACACATAAATAGAAATATAAACAAAAATGAACATAAAAGAGCTAGAAACAAACATAAATGAGTTATTAAATAAGAAACAAACGAACATAAAAGAACATAAATTAACACAAACGAACATAAAAGAATATAAACAAACATAAAATATAAATAAATTATAATTTTTATGTAAAGTCAAACATACCCTTAATTCATCAATGGAATTAAAACTTAATAAATAAAGCTAAAAGAATTTACCCCACTTTTTATGCTTTAGCATAATAATGCCATCTCCATATATATATATATATATAGGAAAAAAATTGAAGAAAAAAAAAGGAAATGAAGAGAAGAGGGGCTGTGGATATTGTTTATCCAAGTGGAGGATTGGATGAGCCTCCACAAAATCCAAGTTCACATAATATAAACAAACAAACATAATGGTAAACAAAAACTGCAAAAAGTCGTGTGATATGTATTTGTTATTTAAAAAAAAATAAAATATCCCAAAATGAGAGGCTCATATTATCCACACTATCCCAAAAATGAATCCCCAATCTTCAGACAACTCTTTCAATTTAATTATTTAATTATGATGCCTTTGGCGTTAAGAACTCAATCTCACTAAATTTAAATCCTCTAATTAATTATTTAAAATAATACAAGAATAATTGTTAGTTTTTTTATTTTATTTTATGGAGCAGATTGGTTCGGCTAACTCATTTATTATGCGAGTATTTGAAAGAGCGAGAAATAAAATAGTGTTCAAGAACAGAACCTTCAATATTACTGCTACATGTATTCGAGCCAAATCAACATGGACAGAATGGCGAGATAGGAGCAGGTTGGACTATTATACACATCCAGCTTCCTCTTTTTCATCATCTCAAACCAACAATCCTCTTCAATTCGTCTGTTGGCATAAACCATTGGGAGGCTTCATCAAAATCAATTTCGATGGGTCTAAATCTTCTTAAGATGTAACAGCAAGTTTTGTTATCGAAGTCGGGATGGAAGATTCTTGCAAGCGGGGACCTCACATCTTGGCAAGGTTTCGGTGCTTGGTAGCTGAGACTATGAGAGATGGAGTCAAAGAGGAGGTTCGAGCAAGTTATCAATCTATTATCTTAGAGGAGATAATCTCACGAGTCATTAAAGCAATAAGAGGGGAGATTCAGATTCGTGAAAAATCCATACACTAGTCCAAGATACTTGGTGCTTCCTCAAAAATGCGGGAAGATTGTCATTTAGCATGCCTTTAGAGAAGGAAATAGAGTTGCGGATTGGGTAGCGAGATTTGGGCTTTGTATTGCTTCAAATATTCGTAGGTTTACTATTCCTTTTCTCCTCCCTTTCTCTCCATTCTCATGGAAGACAATTTAGGTAGAACCCTTGTGAGAAAAGCTACTTGTATAATTAATGTACTTACCTTTTCAAAAAAAAAAAAAAAAACTGTTTTTCGCGAATGAAATGTAAACGGAAATGTTAGGAGGAATTTAAATATAAGTCTTCAATAACTGACGGAAGTATTTAGCACAATAATTTAGCTAGCAAAACTTTGCGACTTACTCTATAAATTAAAGGTAAAAAATTGCAAATATGAGAGACTTTATATCTTTATCCTATGTTTTCAAAGTAAAATGTTGTAATAAGATTTATTTAGAGACAAAAAAATAATCGTACACATTGAATTTTAATATATTTTTGTTTAGTTAGAATAAGCTCTGTTTCATGTTGCAAAGAGCTATAAGGTTGTAACGCATCTGTAAGCATCCATAAGAAATTGTAAATAGTTGTGAGTAATTGTAAGCAACTATAATATAATAGTCAAGTTAATTATAAAAGTTCTAAAAAGTTATAAACAGTTATAAGATTATAAATTAAAACTAAATAAAAATTGACCAAAGTTGACTATGTATTTAACAATTTAGATGTATTTTTATATTATTTTATCCTTATTTTTACTTTTTACTCTATTTTTTAAAATTAATAAAGATTCATTTGTGTATTTGTTGTTGTCCCCTCCTCATGGTTTGTCCATACGTGAATGTGACTTGTGACTGATTATGGGTTTGTCCTCCTAAGTTTAAAAGGGTAGATCTCAATGGATTATTCTGGTAAGGCTAGATCTCAATGGATCCAATTATTTCTCCCACGCTATCACCTTTATACATTACAATTATGTGCCTATTACTTGTATTATTTGCTCAAGAAAGCATGTTCTTGGTACATTGCCACGAGGCTCTATTATAAATTTAGGATGAATGAACCAAAAATGCAACACAAATTATATAGAGTTTGGCTGTATTCGACAATAATGTTCGAGGTAATATTCAATGTTTTCATCAAGTAAAAACAAAACTAATAATTTAGAACCTGAGTTTTTTGTCCTCCTCAACAGCTTCAAAAGTAATAGCCTTTGGAGCAGAAGAATCTTACTCTAACTTTGTTTTGCATCTTTTCTAGTGCATTAAAGGTTAATTTGATTTCTCTATTTGATATGTTAATCACATGTCTCTTTGCAGTTCTTAAGTCGTATTCTTTTCAACTACTTGAGTCTTTCACTCAACCGAATGTCAAGGTGATGTTCACGGGTTGAAAATCTTATAAACCATCGGTGGTAGACTCAATCTCATTACAATGATCGCTTGCCTTCTAAGGAGAGAAATTTCTAACATAAATTGAATGGAGATTACTACATTATCAATCGGTTGAGATGTCCTTTTTACTAATGTGTAAGTTAGCTTAATGAAGACGAACCTCATTTTCCAACGATCTAGAGCTACCATCAACCTTCTCAGTTAATTCTTCATCGAATTTGTCAGCAAACAAAATGTCATCTTCATCCCTTACAGATCTGCTACCATAATTTTGGCCACCCTTAGGAATTCATAGCCACCTAGGGTTCATCGTCATAGGCTTCATAAAATTTACCATACAAAGCTAGATTAGGAACATGAAAACATCGACAACTACACTCCAAAAGTCGCAAATTAATCCTTGAATTACAAAGCAGAGATATTAGGTGGAAGATTGTCAATATAATCTAAATTTGATCGTCTACTGACTTTGTCCAATCTCTTCCTCATTTTGATGTTCAAGAATCAAGTAACCCAACATTATCATTTGAAGTTGCCAAACCTCAGCCACCGTCTTCCACCACCACCCAGCTGCCCTGAATTCAAACCCCGGCGACCTTGTATCCGCACCTCGTCGACCATCACGCGGATCGTCGCCACTGTCAATGGACACTTGCCGGCGTGCCCTATGGTGGTTATCATGAACCCAAAGATGTCGTGAACATACCGCAATTATAATCCAAATCCAATTTCTCATCAATTTGGTAGTGGTTGTTGATTATTTGATAACGAAAAGTATTTTCCATATAATCCTATATATATATATATATATATTCAATTTGTTGTGATATTTCTCCATTTTTAGATAGCATATTTATATATAAGGATCATGAAAAATCGTGGTGAAGTACGTAAATACCTTTTATCGAAATGCTTCACATATTTTGACCAAGTAAATGAAGTGGGTGAAAATCTAATATAATTAATAAAAATTGAGTACATAGGTTGTTTAGAAGGATTTGGCACATTTTAATTGTTGAAATTTAATTTCATTTTTATATTTTTCAGCCTTTCAATTAATATTTAAAAAATAAAAATACAATGTATCAGTTTGTCTTGAGAAAAGAAAATGCATTATTAGATAGCATATTTATATTTATATGCATGAATGAATGAATTATATTAATCTAGCTTGTTTTTCTTCAACATTAATTAATTATAAAATGAAAACTTTCATTTATATTTTTAATAAAAATTCATAACAAATTAAATTAATTCTAAATAAAATATATGTATAGAATTAAGTATAATTATATTATTACCTCCCTTTTTTGAAAAAAATATTTTTATGACGATGATAGATACACTAAAGTTAAATGAAAATAATCATACAAATAAAAAGGGGATAAATTTAAATTTAAAAAGTTAGAGGTTGAATTAATTAATGTCATGTATTTAAAGAAGGGAGTGCAAAATATCCTAATAATTTATTGAAAATTTTCCAACATGATTAAGTCTTTTTTAAAATAAAAATATAATTAAGTATTTGATTATAATATTCATCTCATAAACTATTTTCATTTTTTAATATCGTTTCAAGGAGAAAAAGAAAAAATAAGGAGCTATGAATTGCACAAGTTTAAGTTTTAAACTCCAACACTTGAAAAGAAGCGGGCCGGATGGGCAGCCCTCCCCACCATGACCAAATGCACCGTTTTGGCGGGCAGACAGATGCCCCTGACCCTGACCATAATTGACCAACCACATAACTCAGCCCAAAAATTAAAATTAAAATTAAAAATTTTTAAAAAAGAGAGAGAGATGGGGGATGGATGGATGGATTTTAGGTCAAATTTGACCAGACGTGCAGTCCACTTGTTTGCCAATTTGCCATCCATTTTTCTTTTTAAAATAATCTTTTTCGACTTTTCAAGCAGATACTGACATACACACACACACTCTTCAAAAAATAAAATACAAAAATCAATATTTAAGAGAGAGAAGAGGGTTTTTATTTTTGAAGCAGAAAAGGAGTGAATAGATGTAAAAGAAGCTTCCGCCAGCTTTACCCCAATTAGAAGCAACCAAATACACATTTTTTCTTTTCTCATAACTCATAAACCCATTGTCAAAAGTCAGAGTCAATCCTCCAATATCATAAGCAACATAATACAAATTTAAATTTCAGAAGTTTATTTGATATAAGGACTTTTACCTTAATCTCTTACAATCATAAGTCTTAAAAATTAAAGATTTCAGTTGGATGTGAGATCTACTCCACGAGGAGCAGAACATATGTAGATGATATCCTCACGACTTCTCTTTTTAACCGCATTGGATGCTTTGATCTGCTTGCCCCGAAATGACCAGACCCAATAAGGAACTCCCGACCTTGTAACTCTAGGTTAGAAAGTAGGCCCTAGTGAGAGAATTATAAACACATTTCCATACTTTGTATTTAGAATACTTCACTTAATTTCTTCAACAGTAACATCTTTCCCGCAAGGCTTAGTCACGGAAGGGAATTTCCTTTTAATCTTAAAGGGGTTTCTCGTATTCTGATTTGTTAGGGTAGAATTGCTAAATCAAATGACTCGATATGAATAGCTCGCGGCTATGATATCCAAATGTATTGGATGTCCGACAAATTTTCGCGTCTTCTATCCGTATTTATCCGAAGTGGGGAGCATATATGATTTTTCGGGTGTTAAAATTTAATTTGTAATTTGTAATTGTCAAGGAAGTACATCAATTGTGTTGAAATAGGGATTGTAATTTGTAATTGTCAAGAACAAGTACATCAATGGAATTGGACTACAATTATTTTATATAATAGTCAAATAAGATTATACATTTTATAACATCAATGTGATATTTTTTTAATCTATACTCACAAAACTTTAATGACTTTAGTGACCATTAATTTGATAAGGGGCTTCGATTATAGATGATGTAGCTCTTTCTTTATATATTTGTGGGTTCAAAATCTTCCTCATATCTTGAACCTTCTTTGTTCACAAACTATTTTTGTTGAAAATTTGCAACTCATAATTACACAAGAAAAGGATGACTTTGACTCAATCTCATGTCTAGAGAGTTCTCACTACATATTTTTTGTGGAAAATTCTTACTTTTTTTTTAAAAAAATATGGTGATATAGCTAAAAAATATTTTTACAAGATAGCATCATTCCTAAAGTCTTCCTTTTTCATGTAAATGAGGTGCATATTAGTGATATATAATATGGCAGGAGAAAATCGAACATGAAAAATCATACTTGATATGAACATAACGTACTCAAGACGTTCGGTCTTGACCATCGGTATGAAAACCAAAGGAATGGTTTGTAAATCTTTACATGCACCTAAAAATCCTCAAAATGATGATTAATTGCCAAAAGTTATTTTTGCACAGGTAAAGAGTAGGCATTTTGGAGTGTGAAAGAATGAGTTAGTAGCGAAGAGTTAACGAGAGTGAATTTTTCCAAGAGAGGCATGAGCGATAATGATGGGTTGGTCCAAAGTCAATTTTTTTTTCTTCGAATTTTTACCTTTTCTTCCTTTCACTTTGCAATATACAAGATGATCAATTAAGAATTACACGTGGATGATAGTTTATAAATACCGACTATATTTTTTGAATTATATAGATTTTTTTCAAAATAACTGTTAAACTCAACTGGTGTAACTATTATAGTTAAAAAGAGCAGAAATGAATAAGTTAAAATAATTAAGTGTTATAATTATTATGAGATAAAATGGTTAGTTATTATAGATGAAATGAGTTACAATGAGCTGAAATAATTAGTAGTTGCAGTTTTTACAACTAAAATGAGCTTAAAAGAATTAAAATGAGGCTCTTATAAATGAGGTATAAATATTATTTCGAACAGACCCTAAATTGAATCTTTTTTAGATTTTGCATTGCCATTCAAAGAAAATTAATTATAAGAAATTTAAATTATTTACAAAAAAAGGGGATCATCTGCCAACTTCCAGCTGCTAGTATAGGTCTACCATTTATGAAATGGGCAACTAAACAAAAATGGCTGGTAGAATGTTATATAAAAAAATAAATTAAATTAAAAGAAAAAAACAGAACCACCATAGGAGAATTAGGTTAGGATCTTGTCTTTAGGTCTAGACTTGACATATAAATATACACATTTAAAAAAAAAAATTCAGCAATTGATTCAAAACCTATGCCTACCATAAACACATATTCTCTCTCTATCACAGCCAAACCAAAGTTAATAATGACATTCACACCAAAACACATGAACCCAGAAGTTGGCGCTTCAGGAGAGAGAAAATGTAAGGTCATGAGAAAGAAAAGGCATCTTACAAATTCTCAATCAACAAAAAAAAAAATATATATATATATATATATAGATAGAGAGAGAGAGAGAGAGAGAGAGAGAGAGAGAGAATGAATTTTAAAAATAGGGGCAGCATATGGGCAATAAATTGACCCTTATCAGAAAAAACCTTATCAAGAAAGATTCCAGGAGGAGGATGATATGATGACTGATCTTCACCCCCACCAAAGCCACACCACTTCCCATATGTGCCTAATGATAATCATAACAATCTTATGATAAAAGGGAAAAAAACAAAAAAAAAAGTGTGCTAAAATTCATTTCACACCTTCACAAATCACACTTGACAATCTAATCTAATCTAATCTAATCTGATGGGAAGCAACTATATCAATACCAACAGGATGAGTTGAAATACCGGTTCAGATTCATGCAGTCTTACCCTTCAACTCCACAAACTAAAGATGAAATGGGAATCTCCTTTGATCGCATGTTAATAATATCAACATTAGTAGTTCTTACGGATCAAATGTACGCAGTCTTACCCATTTCACGATGATTCAAAATCAACCGAGGCATGTCAAAAAAGATAGATTTAACCGGAAAAGGAAGCATATATTAATATGTTATGAGCTAATTTATCTTACAAGCAAGGTCACAATAACCATCATGAAATTGGTTAATAGTCATTATAATAATTATATAAGAGAAACCAAGCAAGACCCACTTCACATTTGAAAAAAACCAAAACTGATATTGAGATATGACAATTCATCACAACACATCCAATGTCAATAATCATAATACAAGAAAACTCACTTCATATTTGACAAATCAACAGCCAAGGAGATAAGAAATCTTCAAAATACAAAGCACAGCTAACTGGGTTTTTTTTTTTGGGGGGTTGGGCGAGGGGAAGGGGAAGAATTGAACATCAACATGTATGAATCAGAAATTTTCATTTCTCGTGGAATTTTCCTTTTAATTTTTTTCTACAATACATGGAGGGTGAACAAGAGAGGGGCATTGTCATCAATGTAAATAGCATCTGAATGCCCCTCCACAACATCATGATCATGATCATAATAATCATAATCTGACATTCATGCTAATAATACAGTCTAATCTTCAACCCAGAACCGTAAGATAATTCAGTTTCTCTCAACTCCAGTTGAAGAAAACCCAGATTCATACAAGCTCATCATCATCATCATCATCATCATCATCATAATCTTACACACAAATATCATCATAGATTTCTTTTTTTTTTTTTTTTGGGATTCCTAATCTCAAAGTGGGTAGTAAATTTTCAAAAAGAAAAAAAGGGATTAAAAGTTACTCCTCTTCCAGCATCATATCATATCATATCAAAGCATATATGTTCTGATCTGAATATCATCTTCAATCCATCTCAACCATTTTCCTTTTTCTTAATGGGATTTTTGTTCTTCCGCATAAAAATTCAGAGAACATAATAAAGCAGATTAGAGGAGAGAGAAAGGTGAGAGAGAGAGAGAGAATCACTCAATTTTTGACTTTCCAACTTCCGGCCGTTTGTCGCTCCCGTCAACGAATTTCTGTCAAAGGCAAAGAGCAGTCGCCGGAAAATCATCGTCAACGAAATTTAAGCCGTCCGCAGGGGTAGATTCAGATCGAAAGGCAATGGCTTCCTCAAGATCGCCGGCGAAGAACAAGCGATTTCTCCGTCACCATCATCGACAACCGAAGACGACGAATCGCAATCGCTCCGGCAATCCTCCGGCGCCATCGGCGGCGACCTAGGCTTCAAAGGCGCCGGAACCCTAGAAACCGGCCTGGGAGCGCTGTAAGACTCGACAGTACTGCTCATCCCGCTGGACGCCGGCCGTTGGATCATCTCGAAATCTCCGTCGCCGGCGAGATGACTTTGACGATGGTGGTGAGAGTACTGGTGGTTGTTGAAGGGGTCCAAAACGGCCTCGTTATTCCGGAAGCGGTAGAAGGGGTCTAAGGCGGCGTCGTTTAGAGGAAAGTTGGTCTTGGCTTTGGGTCCCCGGAGTTGGCGGGCCGCTTTGTCGTAGGCTCTGGCGGCGTCCTCGGCAGAGTCGAAGGTGCCCAGCCATACCCGGGTCTTTTTCCACGGGTCTCGGATCTCCGCCGCGAACCTCCCCACGGCCGCTTTCTAACTCCCCGGAACTTCGCCGGAGCGCCGCCGCCTGCGTTAATGGTCATCATCGCCGCCGGATCTAAATGCCCAGATCCATTATTTGCATCCGCCATCTGCGGTGACGCCTTTGCTGTGGATCTTCCCTTCCGCATGGCGATGGAGAGAGAGAGAGAGAGGGAGAGAGAGAGGGAGGTTGCAGATGGGGTCGGGAAAGAGAGAGAGAGAGTGGTTCTTGAGATGAGGGAAGAAGGAAAGAGGAAGGAAGAAATGGGGGATATTGTTATTTGATGATGAAAGTTGATGGGTGGATGGAAAAATGGGGAATGAAAATCTATTGGTGTTTTGGTTAAAAATTGCTTGATTTGCGATTGCCCCTTTCCCTCTGCATATGTTCCTCCTCCTTCTTCTTCTTCCTTGGCCCCCTCTCTCTCTCCCTCTCTCTCTCAGGATTGTGTGGGTGGGAGGATGGAAGGCATATTTTCCCTCTCTTTCCTTCACTCCCTGTCTCTCCCTCTCTCTCTCCCTGTATCCGTCTCTCTCTCTCTCCTCTTCTTTTTGGCTTTGCGTTTTCCCTTTACTTTCTCGATTTCTCTACCTTCTCTTGCCCCCACAAGCCGACTAGCTATTGCACTTCTCTCTCTCTTTCTCCCTTTTTCCTCTTTTCCTTTTTCTTTTTTTTTCTTGAACAAAATGGTAAAAGAACCGGGTCAGATTGGGTCCATTTAACTTCAACCCAAATCCAAATGGTTAAGTTTTCACAAATGAGTCACTCCATGTAAGTTCAATTTGAATATAATGTACGACAACTGCCTTTTGAGATTTGGTTACAAACTAGTAGACCAAACCAATATTTGACGTATTCGATTTAGCATTTCTAAAAATATTTATACTCTATAACAATTCTTAATAGTTATAATGTAACGAGTTATGTACTATAATAATAATAATAATAATAATAATAATTAGACGGGACTTGTACCTTGTTAAATAAACTCATATTCCATTATTTGAACTATATATAGTTGAAATTTATATCCGATATAAAATTTAAAATTGACTAATCTAATTCGGTCAAAGTTTTAAAAAAATAAAAAATTCCAACCAAAAAAGTATAAAAAATACATCAATATCAATTTTCCAATGGATCATCGAAATTGAGTTCATTGCTAAAGATGTCTAGAAAGAATTTAATATTATGTAGAATTAGTTAGCGGATTTTCTTATGAGATGGAGGGAAATATTAATTAGTTTGAGGGAGGCTTCCCTTTGGAATTGATGCTTAGACCACTGTTCACATCTTCTAATTTGAGTATAATGTCATACAAAATTCCAATAAATATTAATGGGATATATAAATACAAAAAAATTTCATACTAACATTAAGAAATTTCTTAGTAATTTTTTAAAAAAATACATAATATTACAACGTTTCAAATAAAATTGGAAGTTTTATTCTCCTCCATGTCTAAAGGGTCCATATGTCAACAAGAAAAAATCGTTCAGAAAAATATTTAAATCAAAAAATATAATTAAATGTTTCAAATTTGAAACATTAGATCTAAAAGTTTTAGAATTTGTAGTTCTAAAATTCTAAAAATTTCATATCTGAAATTTGAATTTTTTTTTTGAAAATTTAAAAATTTTAGATTTTAAATTTTAAATTCAAAGATATGAAAATTTTAGTTCTAATTCAAATTTTTTTAATTTTTACATTTGGGAGCTATTTAAATTTTTTTCAAATGTTTTAAAATTTTAAATTCTGTCACTAATTTAAAATTTGAAAATTTCTAAATTATCGAGCTATTAAAAAATTTTAAATTTTTTTATTCAAAATTTTCAACTTTTTAATTAGCGACGGACTTAGTTAGCCACCGATTACGTCGCTATGTTGAAATTAAACCCCATCTTTGACGAGAACGAGCAAATGACAACGAGTGGGGAGTGAGAATTAGAAAGCAGCGAGAGTGCGAGAGAGCGAGAGGGAGCGGCCCTTTCTCTCTTTCGCAACTGTCTACCACCACTGTCGTTTGCCGCCTCCACCGTAGTCACCGTGCATGACACCAACTAACTACCTTCAACCTTTTGTAGGTATGCTTTCTCCATCCTTCCTCATTGTTAATTGTATTTAGAGTTTAATTTGTTTAGTATAAAATTCGAGATTTTAGAATTTGATGCAAATTAATATTCATTTTGATAGCCATGGTCGGAATAAAAATGAGGTAGAATGTGAAGATAACGAGGAAGAGGAAGAAGAAGAGAAAAAGGAAGAGGAAGATGAAGTGGATCTGTAATTAATGATGAGGATAACTTGTGTTTGTAAACAATGGAATACACTTGTTTTTCAATTAGTTTTTATGGTGGTTGGTGAATTTAAGTTGGATTATTTAAGAGTTTTATGTTTCTATATGGCAATGGACTTTGCCAAATGGTTGTTGTAAATATGATTTATGTATGCTCATCATGTCATTGTGATATACGCTGTGGATTTAGATTTTTATTTTGTTCTAAATTTTTGTATTAATCACTCAAAAACTCGGCATAATTGTTGATTTTTTTAAAAAAATTAGAGATAGAATTAGCATGTTCTATCGCTAATTTCGATGACGGAATTGCATGTTACGTCGCTGACATAAGCAACAAAATTGTTTGTTCCGTTGCTGATGTTAGTGACGGAATTGACCCCATCGTTGATGTTAGCGACGAATTGCCTATTCCGTCATCGACATGAGCGACGAAACATGTAATTCCGTCGCCAATTTTCCTAGGTATGGATCTATAGCTATTCCATTGCTAATTAGCGACGAAGTCGTAAAATTCCGTCATCGATAATTAGCGACGTGAAAAATAGTGGCAGGATTTTTCCGTAGCAAATTCCATCACTAATACTTGAAATTTTGTCGCTAACTCACATTATTCCATCGTTGTTTATGTCCCCATATGGCGATTTTCGAGTAGTGTTTGATGACAAAGAATGGATCCCTCATACTAGTAGAGGGTTGATATATATTTACCGATAAGAAACTCGAGGATGGCCGGATTTTGATGAATCCAAAAGGAGTACGTACACACACTCTTCACTTATTGTTCTGTTTAGAAAGACTATCACCCTCGAGATTGAAAAATTTGATATCACATTTTGAAATCATCTTTTAACTTAACTAAAAGTATAATTTTATAGTTGAGGGACTATGAAGAATTTTATACTTTGAAAATATCAACCACACTCATTTACTTTCATACGCGTTCCATGTGTGTGGTTCACTCGTTCCTACGTGACCTATAAGTCTATGATAAATAATTCCATGCTCTAAAAACAATCACGAGAATTTTCTTGGGCTTCCAGGCCTAAATGACTGTAATAGCCTTTGATATAGAGCCTTCATAAGTTTATAGCCCCACAATCTTTGACATTCTTAATGAATTTATTTTATATTGTACGACTCATACATTTAAAACGAGAGTATGTATTTAAAAAATCATGTGTATCGATAAAATAATATATATATATGTATATATAACTTTTATAAATATGTATATGTTATATTTTGTTGGTGTTAGGCCACTCTGTAATTAATGGTGGAGTTACAAATTTAAACTATAAGTGTTGTTTCACCCTTTTCAATGTTTTTATGTATGTCTCGATATCCAAATCATACCCAAAATTAA
This sequence comes from Talinum fruticosum, assembly GCA_021018815.1. NCBI lineage: Eukaryota > Viridiplantae > Streptophyta > Magnoliopsida > Caryophyllales > Talinaceae > Talinum > Talinum fruticosum. Next base: position 4,210,799 of record JAITYX010000052.1, on the reverse strand, counting down.
AAATATTTATTAATAATTAATAAATATTTTTAAATGTAAGGATATCTCGAGACATCGTTAGCATCCAGATAGTTCTACTCATGCAAGCCACCTAGTGGGTGGGTCTGAATTTTTTCATTGTTACGCTATGTTTAAATGTTATAGCGCGCTGTTCGAAATTATATGAAAAACGGAATCTATTTATGTTTATGTTCGTTTACGTTCTTTTATGTTCGTTTATATTCGTTTATATTTGTTTATGTTCGTTTCTACTCTTTTATATTCATTTATGCTCTTTTATGTTCATTTATGTTCGTTTATATTCGTTTCCGTTTATTTTTATGTTTATGTGCGTTTTGTATGTAACTTCGAACAGGCTCATAAAAAGAAGAAATGAAGATTAATTAAGCTGATAAAACTATTTTAAATATATCCACATCAGTCCCCCTTTCCTTCTCTCTCCCCATATCCTCTCTAAAAGTCTGTTCGAATTAGTGTTTATGAAAACATTTATAACCGCGAACAACTCATAACAGACCTAACTATAACCGCTATAACAGCTTACCTACTATAACAACTAATCATAACCTCATATTATTATTATTATTTTTTATTTTTTTTAAATTTTTTTTGATAGAAAGAGAAATTTTATTAATAAAAAGTCATACGGAATCTACAAAAATAATTTTCCAACAAGAATAAATCTAAAATAACAAAACAGATCTCTATTTCGACAAAGTTAATGGTAAATATACTTTCGATCGGGTCCATATTTATAGCATCAATCCGGCCACAAACTATGTTCTTCGATTTCAATATGTCTTTCCCGAACATCGGCGAGTTATTGTATAACTTCATATAATAGATCTTTGTGTGAGACAATAGATCCAATTTGAAGGAAATATCACTTTGATCGAGCCACATGAAATTCCATTGTTGAATCATTCTTAATCAAAATCGATGAAACTAATTGATAAAAAATATCAAAAATGTACCATCCAATCAAATCAACAACCCTAATAAAAGTTGCACGTATTGACAAGAGAATTGGCACAAAGGTAAGAAACAATTCGCACAAAGGTGAGAAATAAGACTCTCACAAGAAGAAGAGAAACCCTAACTCTCACAAGAAAGAGAGAAACCCAAACTCTCACAAAAGCAGAGAAAATTTATTGGAAAGAAAACAACAATACCTTTAGATCTTGATTCAATTGAACAAATTGAGTAAAAGGGGCTTATAACTGGCTGGAACTAGGTCGTAGCGTGCCCCAACAATCTAGAAAATTCAAAAGAATAGTAGAGACAGAATTAGGATTTAGAAAGGAGGAAGAGAGAGTTATTATTATTATTATTATTATTATTATTATTATTATTATTATTATTGATATTATTATTACTATTATTATTATTATTATTATTATTATTAAGAAAAAAATTATTAATATTATTATTACCATCATTATAGCTCATAACGAGTTATAAACACTAATTATAACCGTTCATAACAACTCATAATCGCTATCAACGGTATAACAGTTAGTTTTAACGGTTGAAACGAACATACCCTAAATCTTAATTCTTTATTCACTACTTTTTTCTCTTTTCTAGATTGTTAGATTGTTAGGGTCATTATCGATCTTGTTATTGCCGAGTGGTAATTACTTTAATTTTTTCAATTGAATCAAGATTTAATAAATTTTTTGTCCTTCTTGTGAGAGTTTTGATTTCTCTCCTTCTTGTAAGATTTTGTGTTTCTCTCCTTTTTGTGAGAGTTAGAGTTTCTCTCCTTTTTGTGAGATTTTTGTATCTCGCCTTTGTGCGAGTTATTTCTCTTGTCAATACGTGCAAATTTTATTAGGGTTGTTGACTCAATTGAATAATGTACTTTTTATATTTTTATCAATTGGTGTCATTGTTTTTTATTAGGAATGATTGAACAATGAAATTGCATATGACTTGATCAAAGTGATACTTCTTTTATGTTAGATCTATTATATCATACAAAGAGATCTATTTTATGAAGTTATACAATAACTCACCGATGTTCGGAAAGGACATAGTGAAGTCGAAGCGCACGATTTATGGTCGGATTGACGCTACAAGTATGAAGCTCGAACGGAAATATATTTATCATTAATTTTGTCAAAATAAAGATATGTTTTGATATTTTAGATTTATTCTTATTATAGAATTAATTTTATAAATTTCGAATGATTTTCTGTTAATGAAATTTCCCTTTCTATCATATATATATATATATATCCACATCCTTCTCTAAATTTTCCAATTTTTATACTAAATAATAAATTTGAGTTATCGAGTTAGATAGAGTTTCACCAACTAACCTTAGGACATAGATTTGATGTGTATTGTATGTGGAATACAGAGCTAACAAAAGTGATATGAATCAAATTATCCAAATTCATACTTTAACCAACACTCGAAAAAATCGACTCAAATATGAAAATGACCTATACTTGAACCAATTTCGGCTTGAATATTTTCACTCAACTCGTTTATCTTTGCAAAACAAAATTATTGTACCAAACATCAACCAACCTGAATCTTATAACACAAACATAACCGAGTCCAAAGTTGACACAACATCCAATTGAATGACCCGTTTTTAAACCACCCTTGGTTGGGAGTTGGGAATTGGGGGTTGGGGAAGGGTCGTTTTCGGAAGCCTGGTCTGAGCTGTTTGTATATACCGGTGTGTTTCAGGCTCTGTCTTTGCTTTCTGCTCTTGTGTGTAGGAAGAAGAGCGTTGAGGTAAAAGAGTTGGAAAGGCAAATAATACATGTCATAAATATGTACGAGATGGGATACATAGCAAGTCTTTTTTATGTTTACCCTTTGTGTTTTTTCTTTTTCCATGAAAAATGTTTGTACTACAACTAATTATTGGTCAACCTACTCATAACATTTCACAATAAAAAATTAAAATAAAATCATAAGAAAATTTTAAATTAGGTGTGTGTGATTGTCTACCATTTTTTTTTTTGTGGGGAGCTATAAACCAGTTAATTTTAAATAGTTTAAATAATGACATTTTTGGAATTGGCTTTCTCTTTCACATATATTTTAGAAATAAATAATTTTGTTATGATTTTTTAAAAAATAAAGTATTAATTTAGGCTCCGTTCGATAAAATGAGTTGTTTTAGATAGTTGATAATTGTTACATTTTTATCTCGTTAATCGAAGTTATTCAACTGAGTAATTGAATAAATATGTTCGGTAAATTTATTGATTGGTTTAGATGATTATTGTATATTGACTTAAAAGGATATATATAATTTTTTAAATATAAATTAATCAAGGGATGTTTTGTCCCAAAAAAAAAAAATACTGCTTTTAAATGTGAAAAACTAATATTCTTAACTTTTCGAAACGGTACTTGAAATGTTATAAGTTACGGTAAATACTAATTGAAACACTACCTTAACAAACACTAATATTTAATTGGTTAGTGTTTTGACCGTTAGTTAGTGTTTTGACTTGGTCAAACAGAGCCTTAAACAGTTAGCAACTAATAGCTTGTCTAATAAGCTAACAAACGAATAGTTTAATAAGCTAACATATTGTAAAACAAAGTTGTAGGCACCTAACTATTAAAAAGAAAATTTTAACCCTATGATCTCAAATGATGATCTAATTCATGGAATTATTGTCAATTTTTTTAATTTCAAAATCAAAGTATATTTTCGTAAGTGGATTAGCTAATTACAGATTGATTGAATTGAAATTTGAAGTCGTGAAAGATGGTTACTTTGATTAATGTTTTGCATGGAAGATAGAAATTGGAGAGCATTTGGTGGCGTTGGTATTTTTCCTTTTCAGAATTGCACTTGCACGATTTTGCTGGCTATAGGGGCTGAATCAAAAAAATTTTTTAATGGGATTGGATAGAAAGGTAAAAATATAATTTATCTGGGGCGGAGATATTATTTGGTCAGCGTATCCGGGGACACTCGTTAGACAAAATAAATAGTTAGAGTATATAAGTAAAAATCCTAAAAAATTCACAAAAATGTTAAAGAAAACACCCATAAAAAATAATCAATGCTTATAAAATTCAAGAATACTAAAAAGGGACATCGTTGAATAAAAATCTAACTCCGCCATTGTTATTGATATAACTTATAAAATGAATTATTATCATATATTAAACATTTGTTATAAGAGTACTATGAAGAAAATTTCGTGTAATAAGTAGATAAGACATCATACCTAATAACTAATAATATAAAAATTATCCCTTGAAGAATAATCGCTTACAAAATCTAATTCATTAGTCTATGTTAATAAATTAGTTGACATAAATCTAATACACCAATTATTTAATATAGTAATTAACTAATTCAATTGAACAACAACACAACTATTATCGTTATTATTAACGTTTAAGAAATAAATTAGATTAACTAATACAATAATGTATAAATCTAATAGTAATTAACTCACTGAAAGAAATATAATATTAATACTAAACATACCAGATGTTTAGATTAGGAGTCTTAGAAGGCTAAAAAATTGTCTTCTTTGGAAAACTATTAATTGGAAATAAGATTTTCACTACTTTATGTTAAAGAATACGGAGAAAAATTAGTAATGTATCTCACAAGACAACATATTAATAGGTTGGAGAGATGAATGAATGATGACACAAAGATAGCAAGAAAGAGAGATTTTAAAAAATTAAAAAAACTAAGGCAATTATATGCATTGGCCTTGTTTGTCAAATAGCTATTAGCTATTAGTTGTTAATTATTTATATCTGTTATTTGTTATTAATTATTTGAATTAGATGTTTACATTAACTATTTTTTTAAAATGTGTTTGATAATATTAGTTGTTTAATAAAAAATATTTGGTGAAATTTCACTTATGTCATTGTCTAAATTGTCTTTAAAATATATATATATATATATATATATATATATATATATATATATATATATATATATATATATATATATGTATTATACTAATTCTTTTATTTTATTTTTAAATATAATTATATTATGTTATGTATACAAATTATCTTAATTTATAAAACTTTATTTTCTTACTACTTTTACAAAATTTATATTGATTTTTTATCTAATATAATATTCATTATATTCAATTTAAATAAAAAATAATCTCAAGTAGTAGTAGTAGTAGCATAAGTGATTAATAGCAAGTTTTTCCTATTAGCCTTTCGGGGAAAAATTGTTTGTAAAAATGACACATTTACCCAAAAATTTAGAGAAATTACATTATATGTCACCAGCTCATATTGTTTTTGTTATTGTTGTTGTATTAATAACAATAGTAGTAGTAGTAGTAGTAGTTGTTGTTGTTATTATTGTTATTACTACTACTAGTAGTAGTATTATTGTCGAAGTAGTGAGTGGTGTGATGAACACTCACCACCACCCCCCAGTTTAATTCTAGGAGGACAAGTTCCTATTGTTTGAGGAGCTATGTGCCGGGAAAGGGTTTGGGGCTTTGACACTTCCCCTTCCTCGGCCCATGTCTCCCCATGTCTAAACTTCCCTGAAATAGGGAGCCAAAAGGGGAGTCTACTTACTACAAAAATACTACTACTATTATTTATATATTTTTTAAATTGAATATAATAAAGATTATATTAGATAGATAATGAATATAAATGTTGCAAAAGTAGTAAGGAAATAATTTTTTATAAATGAAGTTAATTTGTATATAAAACATAAATATAACTATGTGTTGGAAAGAAAATAAAACGATCACAATGAAAAAAAAATATATATATTTAACTAAAAGACAACTTAAAAATATGGGCATAAATGAAATTTCAACAAACATCTTTTCCTAAAATAACTTATTTTACCAAACACTTTTTCAAAAAATATCTAATACCTAACAGTTGATACAAACAAGTAATAACTAACACTTCATAAAAATAACTAATGACTAACACCTAACAATTATTTTCCAAATAGTGTGTCATTGTTGCATCGGGGAGTTAGTGACTGCTTCAAAGGATTTTCCTATAATATTCCCTTTGTTTTTGGAGATCTTTTGTTCCACTTATGTGTGACATTTTTTTGTTCTTTTTCATACTTGTAATTCTTTAAACTGTTGCAATGCTTTGCAAGTGTATGTTGCGCACCAAGTTTGGCAAAGTAGGAGATGACAGTTAGGGAATGGAAAGAAAATTAATTTTTGGACCGATAATTGGTGTTATGATTATAGTTTGGCTTATTTATTGCAATTGGATCCTTCAACTCTAAATGATCATCAAATTAAGGTTTGTGAATTTATTTCCTCTAATAGAAATTGGGATGATCAAAACTTATGCAGGTTTTGCCTACGGTTGTTATCCCCCATGTTCTTTCAGTTCCCATGCCCCTCATAGAGATGGAGGGCAAGTTCTTTTTGGGAAGTTAATGGAAACGGCGAATTTTCTACTAAATCCGCCACTCGAAAGCTCATGATAATCCGAAGCCCGATCAATTTGTATGGAAGTTTAATTGGATATGGAGTTTGGTGATATTATGCCTAAAATTAAAATTTTCTTATGGCAAGTCTGTCATAACTCATTACTGACAAGAGGGAATTTATGACATGGTGGAGTACATTTAGATCCTAATTGTGTAGTTTGTCTCTAACAAATTGAAAATACACCTTTTACAACTTGTCATTTTGTAGGTCAAGTTTGGGATATAGCCATTCGACAAGGATGGCTTCGTGAGCATCCCTTTTCTAATCCCCACATTACAATTAGAGACTCATTACTTAACATGTTTGTTGATTGACAGGCCAATATATCCATAATTGCCGTTCTTACGTGGAGCATTTGGAAATCACGTAATGGAATCGTTTTCCGGAATGATTTATCCAAACCTATAGGTATACTCATTCGGGCTAAACGTAACAACGTACTTTTTCTTCCCAATCCACTTCATCATCTTCACCTTTTCACTCGATTCTCATCATCAAGACCACCCGCTTAGTAAGGTGGATTTCTCCCAAGCGGCTTCATCAAAATTAATTTCAACGACACCTTTTCTTCAGCGAGAGTGGTAGCAGATTATGTTTTACGTGATTGGAAAGGCGGTTTCATTCAAGCGAGCACTAGATTCAAGTTAACATTCATATAGTTGTATCCGAAGCTATGGCTATGCATGATGGTATTATAGGAGCATTACATGTATGCTTTACACATATACAAGTGTGGGCGACAACAAATTAGTTATTTAGGTGCTTTTCGTGGTACTATTCATACTCCATGGAGAATTCAATTGTTGGTTCATAATAGACGTACTTTGCTTTCATTGTTCTCGTGTTATTCAATTAATCATGTTTTTATGGAGGGTAATATGACAATTGATTGTATTGCCAAATTAGGATGTGTTACGAGATTTACATAAACCTTTATATCCTCCCATTCGCAGGAATTTTCATGTATTTTGTAAAATCCTTGAGAGAAGGGTTACTTAATGTTATTTGTACTTACCTTTTCAAAAAAAAAATTACCTATTTCAAAAGACTTCTCTGTTGACCAATGCCTATTTTTGGTAGTTTTAGAAGAAGAGTTAAGAGATATTTTTCATTGAGGGTGAACACAATTTTTAGGTAATATAAAACTGAATAAGGCCTTATTTGGTATGCAAAAGTGAAATGGAATGAAATCAAGGAATGATACCTAAGGGGTTAGGTATGTAACTTGAATATTCTCTTCAAGTGTTTGGTACACAACATGAATGGAATCAAGTTACGGTTCTTGTTGTTTGATTGTTAACCATGTAATGAAATCAAAATTATTTTATTTTCTAAATTATTTTATATCATTGTAAATTATTATTGTTGTTATAGTTGTTAATAATAATAATAATAATAATAATAATAATAATATTATTATTATTATTATTATTATTATTATTATTATTATTATTATTATTATCAGCAGCGAGCAGCTAGAAGCATCATCATCATCATTATTTGATTTAATAAAAGTTGAAGCTCGTTATTATATTTGCTAATAATTGAGTCTTGCATTTATTTAATTTTTTTAATTAACTATCTTGTAATTTTTTAACTGATTAACAAATTTTATTTATAATATTTAGTAAACCTATTTTCAAACTATAATATTCTATCAAACAAATATGACAAAAAATTATAATAATAATAATAATAATAATAATAATAATAATAATAATAATAATAATAATAATAATAATAATAACAACAACAACAACAACAACAACAACAACAACAACAACAACAACAACAACAACAACAACAACAACAACAACAACAACAACAACAAATACCACAACCTAATAACAAAAATAATAATAATAACAACAACAACAACAACAACAATAATAATAATAATAATAATAATAATAATAATAATAATAATAATAATAATAATAATAATAATAATAGGCTAATTTTTCTTTTTTAATAATTATAAACCGATCCCTTAGGGATTGAGAATTGATCCCCTCCTATTTGGGGGATTCAAATTCCCTTATTTTGAGGGGAACTTGAAACCTATAAATTTCAAGTTCCACCTTCAAAATATCCAACCAAATAACAAAAAAAAACTTAAAATAAGAGGAATCAAGTTACATTCCAGCTTTACCCAACCAAACATGGCCTAAGTACTATCATAATGGTTCCAATTTTGAAACTGAAACTGATCATATAATTCGATTTAAGTTCTTAAAAATAAGGAACTATTCCAACCAATTTCATAAAGTATTTAAAATCGTGAACCATGGAACCATTCAATTTAGAAATATGGAAAAAAATTGATGGTATTTATTTTCCTTTTTTTTCAATTAGTATTAAGACAATAATAAACTAAAGATTAGAGTACAAAGTAATTTCAAAAATCACAAAATAAATAAATAAATAAAAAGATAACTTATCGTATGACTGGAAAAAGCCACCGATTAGGCCTATGACTTGCTCCTACTTAGGGATGGCAATGAGTTGGGTCCGATTGGACCCGGACTCATTTAACTTTTTCGGATCCGCACTCGGACCCAACTCGGACCCGGCGGATCCATGGGTCTTAAATAGTCCGGTGTATTTTTATCACAAATGAGTTTAAAAATTAATATTTTGTGCGCCAAACCAAATACACCAATACATTAAACACAAAGTGCATCAAAATTTAACACCACAAAGTCAAAGTCCATCAAAATTTAATAACAAAAAGACTATCAAATTTTAACACAATTTTTTTTTTAAAAAATAAAATTAGTGTTCGTGTCTTAAATGGATCTCGGATCGGGCATGTGTGTTAATTTTTGAGATCCGGACCCGAGACAGTTAGACCTAGACTCGACCCAAACCCACCGGGTCCAAATTTATTAGACCCGGACCCGATTAATGAGTTGGGTCCGGTGGATCTGAGTCAGGTCCAGGACCCACTGCCATCTCTACTTCTACTCTTAATTGAAGCTTTTGATCGAAACTTCATGTAATATTCCCTTTTCTTTTCTTTGCAGTTTCTTTTTCAAAATTGGTGTTTTTTTTTTTTGCCTTTCTATATAAGTTGGCGACTATTTTCCGTCACCTTTCATGATACGATCAAATATACAACTCCCAAAAGAAAAAAAAATTAAGGCTAATTAGAGTTTCTACATTAGATACAACAGTTACCTTAAAACTCAAACTAAAAATGGTTACGGTTCTAGATTTAATTTTTCTAGTTCCGGTTCACAATATTTAAGTATTAATTTGACTGAAACTAATTTCAATTCTGGAATCCCAAAACCACTTGCCCCTATTTCTCTTAATTAATTTACTATTAATAGAATTAATTGTAATACGTTAGAACCCTAGCATAGCATCTCTTTCTTTCCTTTCCTTAAAACCTAATTTTTTCAATTACTTTTCTTCTAACCTTTCAGTTTGTTGGATTATACTCAGTCTGTTAGCCGATGGTAATACCATTAGATATATCATTTGGCAGTATTCCTTTTGCTATCTATTTTTAATAAAAATTTATCCCTATTTTGGGAGTTAGTCTTAGATTCAGTTCTTCGCTTATATTCTAGGATACTTGTCTTCGTTGATAGTTCAAATTTCTATTAGTGTCACGATTTATTTATTTAACAAGTACATAATTAGATGAATATTTCCATAACTTTTAAATTGATTTATTTTAATAGAGGTTAAACTGACAATGAAATTTCATTTATGTTTATCAAGGTAATCCATTTTTTAAGACTAATCCATGTGGTAAATGGTTAGATTCATACTACGTGAAATCATATTTTCTTATCAATGTTTAAAAATACGCATTAATAATGAAGGAAGTGATGAGGGGTCAGTGTGACGTTCCAAGTCCAAAATAGGTGGTTTGTATGTTTATCGTTAAAATAACAAAAATTAGGACTTATTTATATTTTGTATAAGATTTCCTATGTAGACACCACTAATAATTTTTCGATTTCAAAAAGAGTTATTTAAAGTGATAAATATTTCAGATTTCAAATTAAAAAAAAAAAAATGTAAGAAGTTTGAGAAGGGTAGGAAAGAAGGACAGGTGAAAAATAATTGCGAGTCCACCAACCCTTGAATTGAAACGGTATAGCAAGAAGGCAACAAACCAACCAACACAATGATATTGCATAAAGAGAGAGCTCACCAATCACCCCACCATTCATCTTTGCTATTGGCGACACACATCTATTCATCACCCTATTTCTTAACCTAATTTTCATTTTCAATTTCCTCTTTTTAATTTATTTATGCACACATCACACCATATTATTGGAGAATATCTTTTTCTTGTTTTGAAAATTTTGTCCAATTTGACCTTTTCAAATTTTTATACAAAATTCCACTCTAATAGTATGATGGGATTGCTTTTTTAAATAAAATGAACTTCTTTTTCTTATGTGTTTTAGATGGAAATAATTTTACATGATATAATAAGATGACAACAATACAATTTAAAACGATATTTTTAGAACCATATATTGTTGAAAATAAGTAAAATCAATATCAAAAAAGAAAAGGATTTCTTTTTTCATAATCTACATAAATACAAATGGAAATGGGTGGAAGCAAGCCTGAGCTTAGAAGGAAGCTTAGTTTGCGAACTATCTTTTGAGTTCTATTCGACTAGTGATCAACTTAACGAGTATGATAATTTAGATTCGAGGTTGGGTTCACTTAAGCTTATGAGCCCATGCTTTACATGCTCTCATTAGTTGTTATTATAAAATGAAACAATTAAAAATAAAATTAAATCTTGACAAGGAAACAAAAATTTTATCATGACCAAATAATGACACACGATTGAAAGATAATTGAGTAAGTGACATATAGTTGTGCCTATAGAATGTAAAGCAGATAAAAGAAAATTCACTAATAAATAAGTTCTTATACATATATATATATATATGTATTTCCATCTGTCTATGAGATTTATGAACCTAGTGATCAAGTTTAATCTGATTAAGATTTAGCTCATTTGTATAACAAACTCGAACCTGAGCCTGCTCATGCTTTTCTAAGTTGAGCCTCTTGAACTTCCCATTGAACTAACATGCGAATTCCGCGAGCTAGCTCGGTTCATTTCCACCTTGATCTATATGCAAAATTCTTGATAGAATTTCTTATTGATATAATCCTTATGGCTATGATTATTTAAGAACAGCTAGGTAGCATCTCAAATTTTCTTTCGGTTTCATATCACTAACTATAATTTAATTAGTTACATCTGAATTCTAATCATTCGTGCCAAGCATTTGTTCCCTTTTTCATTCTCAAACATGCTTCATTGTACCTACTGCAATTATGCGAACCCCCAAAAAAAGTTAAAAAAAATAGAGGCAGAATTAAAGGTGCGGTACATAAGTTTTTGTTGATTTTGGCTCTTTTTTAAAAAAAAATTTTTGGTCTATTCATGTTTTATTTTAGGTGCCTCACATAGGCAACATAATTTTTCCTAACTTTGAAAGATAAATGCATACAAAAATTAGATTTTCTTAATTATAAAAGAAAAAAATATTGACTTATGGGAGTGGAAATTAAAGTATACTAAGAAGTAGACATTTTTTAAAGAAATGTATCATATGAAAAGTATGTAGAAAAGGGGACAAGATTTATGTTAAACTTAATAACAAAATGTTGAAAATATAGAAAGACAATATTCTTAAGTTTAAGGCAAAAGTCTCTAACTTTTTTGAGCAAAATACCAAATGGAGAAAAACTCTTAATAATAATAATTCTATTCTCCAGAAAATTCATGATATTACTATTTCAGTCAAAATTCCTTTTTATTAGGGACTGTATAGTTAAGGGGAATTCACTACAAAATCTACTACATGGATAGTCCATGATGTCCAAACTCATGAATCTTCTAGATGGATTTGGAAAGTTGGTACTATATTCATCATAAAAAAAAAAAAATTCTATGACAAGTTAGCCATAAAGCACTTCCAATAACATTAATCTTATATTAAAAGGGGACTAAATATTAATCCGATTTTACCTTTATATTTAGATAAAATTGAGTCAGTAGAACATCTATTTAAGGACTATAACTTGGTCAACAAGGTTCGGGACGTAGGATAAAAACAACGAGTAACTTGGTCAATAAGATTTGGGATCTTGCGAAAAAATAGCAACTGAAAAGCCTAACAGAACGTTATATAAAGTTTAAATAAGATGAAATCCTCTTGGTTATAATTCAAAATTGACACAAAGTTGTCTTTTTTTTTAATTTTTTTATTGCATAGGAAATTAAAAAATGTAACATATTTTCTTACCCCTCAAATCAATATTTTGCACCCAAACAGCAAACCTGCGGATATATAATTTAATTGATGGTCTGATTGGACATACTCTTATGAAAAGGAACACATAATAATTAACAACTACTTATTTACCTTTAGACAAAAAATAAAATAAAATTGAGTAAAGTCAAATTTAGAATAAAATTTAAATCTTAACTAGTAAATGCATAGCTAATAAGCATATTTAAATTTTCTTATCTACATTCCAATAATTTATAAAATTTAGAAAACTAATTTAATAATTTAAGTTCTCATCTACTTGAGATTCTTCTCTTATAAGATTTCTTATTATTTTTTAGTACAACCGAAGACATTATATAACAACCCAGGATAGGAGTTGGGTCACAAACTACAGCAATAAAAAAAAAAACAAATAAAAATAAGGAGTCTTAGATTTGATAGACATAATTGTAGATATCCAGATAATTAATTTTATGTTGCATCTTGATATTAATATTAAAAATTTGCTTCAAATTTGATGTTATGAAACCATTCTACCTTTTCCTTCCATTGGGGTGACCAATAGCAGCAATTTGGAGGTGGTGGCAGCTATTGAATTATTCCCCCTCTAACAAGTGTGCATTCCCTATTGTTGGATCACAAAATTTATATTTATATATTATAGAAAAAGTGATCTAATTTCGATTTTACTCTTGTGGGATGTAATAAAAAAATTTTTTAAAAAAAGCAAAGGGATAGCTCTCCATGTATATGAAAACTATATTTATTATATCCACTATTTAGGGATTATTCCCGAGTATTAAAAAGATATTATTTTTTCTGTTAGAAGGATAAAAGTTATAAATGTTTTTAGTTTGTGAGATGTTAATTAGTGGGATGTTATTCTGTTTATTTTATTGGGATTTTGATTTACCAGTTATTTTCGTATTGAGTTAGATAATATATTTTTGAGATGTTTATAGGAGAGCACGGGAAAATTTTGTAAGGTGTGAGGTTGTTACTTATTATTAGTATGTTACGTAAGGTTGTCTTTAATTATTAAATACAGATTAATGACGGTTCCTCTTGCTCCCCTCCTTATAGAAATCTTGCTAGTCTCATATATATTAGCTTGCACTCCTGAAATTCTTTAGCTATGGTGACAACCCTGGTCTCATCGACATCATAAGTTTTAAAAATCACACAATCTTTTCCTTTCTATAGATTCCGTTTCAGCTGAGAGGCTAAAGTAAAGGTGAGAACTGGAAACCTCGATGTCAGGGATGCGGATACCCTCTCAGGTGGACCTACATCAAAGAAGACAAATTCTGGATTGATCCTGAGATTAAGCCTCTGATACTGAAGCCAATATCAATATATGGTTGATCTAACACAGACAGAAATGTAAAGTGGATGCTTATTAGAGGCAATAAAATGAGACCTTGAGGCGATGAAATCTCCCTGAATTAAGAGAGGAAGCGATACAGCGACAGGGCATGGCCTGCAGTGCACTGATTAGCTCCCAGTCGAGTCTCTTTCTCGCTCTTCTGGGATCACATCCATTTGAGTAGTGCTCTCTTCTTTGGTGAATGTGGCCTTGTAAGTCCCCCCACCCTGGACCTTTCTGCTCAATTATGGTTTATAGAGTGCAGTTGAGAGAGTTTTTCTTTTTCCTTTCCGAATGAGTCCGTTTGTTAAATCTTATAGAAATTGCAACTTATTTTAACAGAGCTATGTGTATAAATCAAAAGAGGTTCTATCTCAAAATTAACTGACCTTATCAGCTTATATACACTCTTAAAGCCACTTATTTTATCGATGGTCTCATCAAAAAGAATATATGAAAACTCTTGAAGGGGAGAATAACTGAACTTTACATACTTAATTTGGATGGATATTTTAAAGTACTCGGTTGAATGTGTGTTTTCCAAGGGAAGAAGTGTTGTTTTCGTATTAGTTTCATGTGGAATGGCAAGGCACAGCATGGCATGATAATGTGTACCGTGGAAAAATACTAATGCTGGGCCTGGTCAGAGAAGAAATAAGAAAAAGAAGAGGAGGACCTTCTTCCTTTGCGTGGGACCCGCGGTTCTTCCCTTTCCCAAATTCAAACAATACAAATTCTGAAATACTCACAGGAAGCATATACTCGCGGAGAGAAAAGAATATTAGGCCCACAAAACCTACCTCCTATTTCGTGACTCGTCCAATCATCTCGTAACATATGCTGAAAAGTAGATACTCTCTGAAACATATAAAATATTCTGTTCAAATAAAGCTGATTCTTCGCATGACCAGCAACTAAACACCTCTTCTTTTTCTTCTCTTTTTTTTTAAAAAAAAATAAAATTACCTAGCTAATCAAAGTTAAGACCAGGTCAAGGTTATGGTTTTTTCAAGACCTTTTGGTCTAATAAGCTTATTTTGCAAAAAAGAAGCAATGTTGGTATAAATTTTCTAGTTAGATTTGATTAGATTTAGCTCAAATTTAAATTTCGGGTTCACTTTTTCTAGTAAGTGTATTCAATTATCAAGTTGAGTATGTCTAAGGATCGTTCAATTTTGGATTTAATTCTTTTATTAATATTTCCAACTTTAATCACACCGTTACTCATTATTAAAACAAATTACCATGATGTATACTTAATAATACCTACACGCATACTTTTATCAATTTTTTTGAAGAACAAAGTTTTGATTTCCATATACAGCATTCTATTTATTGACAAAGATGTAGTCAGGAAGTGGACTTGATTATCAGAAATGGACTTTAAACAGGAAGTGGACTTGATTATCAGAAATGGACTTTAAACTATCGAGTGATGTATATAAGTTATGTTACTTTTCACCCTAAAATTAATTAGTAATAGATCGATAGAGTAACTTGTAAGTTTATGTATACAATTAAAGTTATCTATTATCTAATATAATTAATAAAAGTTGAATACATGAATTATTTGGAGGACATTTACCATCTTATGATTGGTTGAATTTTTTAATTTTTTTTAGCTTTTTAATTATTTTCTAGAAAATTCAACTTATAATATACTATCAAAAAATTTATTTGAGTTATGAGCTAAATTTAATTTATATATTCAAACTATACACACCAGAAGGCAACGTACATAAAAATTTAGAGTAATTATGAATATCCACTCTAATAAACACCATCGTAATCGGTAATTTCATTATACATGTACTTTATTTCTTAATATTTTATAAACACTTAAGAGTATCCGCTTCTTCCTATATGTTAACGTGATGAGCTGGACGAACGAGAAAAATATGAAGTTTTGTGGGACCTAATCTCTCTCTCTCTTCTAGGAATGTATACCCCTAGGAGCATTTAAGAATTTGCAACTTTATATAGCGTAATTATGAATCAAATAGTTCTCTTTAAGAACTAAGGATTTTTATATGCATTTTCACAAAATTATTAACTAAAAGAGAGGAATGGAGAGAGGAGATGCATATAATAAATTGAGATATATATAATATTAGCAAATAATAAATATAAAGTTTGTTCTGAATGTTAAGATACAGTAAATTTTTCACAACTAATTGATATACGTTCATACAATACATAAATACACTTATAAGTACTCATATACGTCATCCGTTTCAAAATACATATCACTTTAACTAATTTTATTGTTTGATAATACTTGTCACTTTACAATTCCAATGACATATTAATTATTAATTTACCAATTTTACTGTCATTAATTGTTTACTATAAAATGACAAAGAGAGAAAGTGAGGGCATATTAGATAATGCATCTCTTAACTACTTAAATATTTAGTTAGCCTTGGTTTCCCCACGCCACTAAAGTAACAAGTAATTTGAAATAGAGGGAGTACATGCATACATATGTGAGTATTAACGTATACACAATATATATATATATATATATATATATATATATATATATATATATATAAGTTTTCTTCTCATTTTTTCCATGTAAACTGCCCAATGAAGTCATTGTTGATGTTAGTTTAGGACAAATTGCATTATAAATTTAAACTAACGTCCACAACTTAATTATTTATATAAATTCTTAAATAAAATTCCCTTAGGTCAAATGGAGAAGTGAAGGCAATTATTATAATAATTATTATTGTTGTTGTTCTTGATAATAGTAGTAGTAGCTGTGGTACTCATGACAATGTACATAGTAGTAGTAGTACAAACCCCCACCAACTATATATACTTATAATGGGAAGCAGTGTCGGAACTTAGTTGTTGTTAACGGTATTTCGGGATGTCGTGAAAAAAAAATTATTAAAATTTATGGTTAAAAATTCTCAAAATTTTGTAAAATTGTTAAAGGAGACATTTTTAAATACATTTTGTAACTCCGTCACAGGTAGACGGTATACATTATATAATACAAAAGCCCTAATTGCACAAACTAAGAGTTGCTCTAATACCACGTTAACATTATTTTTTTCATACCGAGAAACACTTCACCAAGATTGTTAATAATATTCTACGGGGCTTTTATTGTACCTCTAAGATTACAGTAATGGCGGAAAATTAAAATTGAGTAACTTCATCTAATACCGCTTTAAAATTATTTATATATAAATTAGACTTTAATCAAGCGCGTTATAAATATAATCCAAGTAAGATTCCATACTAAAATTAATCAAAGTACGTGAAAATAATAGTGGCAGTGTGAGATTGGATAGGGATCTCAGTGGACACAATTTCTCTCCCACTCTTCTGTAAGGCCGTATACGGAGGCCATAAAAAGAACAAGGATGTGAAAAAGTTCAACCGAGTTAGACATGGTAGGTGTGAGAATTACACAACTTCATGGGCTATGGTGACTCTAGTGGACTTGAATAGAGAGCATGGGAGCTCATTTCAAGCAGGTACAAAAGTGAAGGGCCATTTTTTCGTACTCGCATCACCATGCTACACAGGACATACATTTCATTTGACTGCCACATTCACGTTTCTGTTGATTGCCCCCGTCAATATCAACCTTGTGGTTCATATGGCATCATTTGTCTACCTTAGTTTCATGTGAATAGGTTCGGGATGGAGATGTAATATTATTCTTGTCATTGTTGTCGTCATTGTTGTTTTACCATCTAATAATGTTTCTCACAAAGGCAGACATACTCGCACTTCTATTTGTTTTCAAACTAGGTGCTATCATGCATACTATTATCAAGGTACACTAGAGCTCTGTTTGGCAAAATTAATTGTTAGAATAGTTAATAGTTGTTTATATAACAACTAATTGTTTGTATAACAACTAGTTACTTAGGTAGCGAATAATTCTTATATTTATCAGTTAATGGGATAACTATTTAATTAAACAATTCAAAAAATATATTCTATAATTTAGGTGTTGAGCTAAGCAAATTATTGTAAATTGATATGAAAAGATATAAATTAATATTATCATATAAACTTATTTTTAAATGTAAAAAACTAATACTCTTAAATTTTAAAAAACGTTTTATGTTAGTTAAAATTTTAACTTAGTCAAAATACTAAATAATACTTCAAATATTATTATCGAAGAGAGCTTAAATTTTAGGTGTGATGTTTGTTTTATAAGTTATTAAGTCTGTAAATTAAGTCTATATATAAATAAATAACACATGCAATCTTTTATCTTCTTTTTGGTTCTTTTGGACCAGCGATTTGGTTCCTGTAAATGCATCAAGGCATTTGAAAATAAGGCTAAAAAACAATCAAAAGAAGTTGCTTTCATCATTCTATAAACAAACTAGGTTACTCATTGTATCTAGAGTTGGAAAAATCGACACGACATGATTACCGACTCGAACCCGACACGAAGTTAGACAGATTTGGGTACAAATTTTCAACACGTTTATGTAAATGGGTTGACAAGAACAAACTGTTTAAATAAATGTATTAGGTTAAAGTTGAGAATCTTGACACTGAAAAATACCTATTTAACATGATTAATTACTTAGGTTAAATAGGTCGACCTTTTACTTGTTTATTTGTTTAGTATTGATTTTTGAGGGTAACTAAAATTCTAATTTTAAAAATTAGGCCGAATTGAAATTTTGGGCCAGTTTTCAATGTGATAATTTCAAGTTGCTTGTAATTTGAACTTATACTTATTTAGTTGGTTTGTAATATGCTAATGTTGTACTTGTTTTTTTTTTTAAACTACAATGCTTAATGCTTGAACAGGAAACAAGTTTGAAAATGTGTTATTTTTTGTTCTGATATTTTCTTCATTGAATTATATTAAATTTATATTTTCATCAATTTAGTTAAATAGATCGAGTTCGAGTCAACCCGTTTAGTTGATAAACGGATTAGGTCAATGATTTTGAACCCAATTATTAAATAAGTCAAGTTCGGGTTTGGTCGTTTTCAACCCATTTAAGTTTGACACGAACACAAACCCGACCTGACCTGTTGCCCCGCTCTAATTGTATCACTCTATCACTTTGAAGCTCATTACCAATAACTCCAAAAAAGGAGGGGGAAACACAAAGCAACCCATTTTCTTTAATAACCAGGTTTGTTCATAGACCCTCGATTAGTTGAAACTACAAGCAAGCTTCTCCGAGTGGTACAACAAGATCATATGGAAGGACTGTGAGAAGAAAGAGAGGGGAAAAATAAGGGAGAAAAAAACGCCAATAATGCTTGTTCTTGAACCTACAGAAGATTACTGAGCTTCGATGTAATAGTTTTCTACAATATCTATGCTCCAATATGGTTGATTCAAATCTTTACGTGCCTCCCCACAGATGCCTGCAAACGAAATCCCAAACCATAGCTTATCATAGGGGTTTTATGGCCATCCAACATTCTTAAATTAACTGTAAATTACGGTCAAAAATCAATTACTGCATGAAGAGAAGTTACCCTGTAAGTGTGTGAAATTGTTTATGAAAACTAATTTTCTAGATATATGATTAATGCATTTCAGTTCGAGCCCTAATAAGTTCATCATGTTACTTTCACCTTAAAAACAGTGTCAAACCGACACGAAAACATGAGCTATGGACACTAGAAGAACAAAAGAACAAACATTATTCAAGATGAGACAGGTTTGATAGCAGGCTTGTCTCAGCAGAAACAGCTAAAGAAAAATGGTAAAGAACATTAAGTTATTCCTATGGCAATCAGATCTACAATACAGTAGATGCACGTTTGAGAGATTTGTTGCACCAACAAGAGGATTTCAAGGGCATTCGGCATGAATTGTGTTTCTATTGAACATCCCCAACTGAAGACATCAATCAGACTCAGAAAGAGGAGCAAAGGTGATCAGAGAACTTTGGTCCACGACTAAACCCGCTAAACCAGAAATCATTATTTCAGTAGTTATCCCCTTCAAATAACAGACTGAAATAATCTCTTAGCAAGTTTGCACCCTCACAGATCTGAAAAATGTTTGGCCTGACTCCAAAGATTTCTACTATGAATTCAAATATTGCTGTAGTTGACGTTTCTGAATGCTGACATCTTGGAAATTTACTATAACTGACCAGAGAGATCAATCCAAGGAGGTGCAGGCATGCAGCGCCTTCAGGTTAATTAAATCAATTGTTTCTGATGTGGGATTTCCAATAAATCTACAACCCAGCAACAAGATTCAGGCTATCCAATCATGAGCCTTTAAAACTCGAACAGAGTGACTACTCATTTCTCATAAGTACTATAGTAACTACACAACACCACTAACAAGGGTTGCAAAATAAATGATTTTTGCAACTTTGAAAGAGATAGCTCTTGCACCACGAATCCCCTTCTCAGCTCAATTTAACCTTACAAGTTATATATGGCCATTTAGAGCTTCCCCTTCCAAGTAGGTTATGTTAAAAACATACTCTGCTCAGTCACTAGATATCCACATGAAAAAAACTATATGGTTTCGACCCGATCAGTATGGGGAGAAAAATTGGTAATATGATTTAGGACATCCAATCAAAGAAATAATCATGTATCCATGATATCTGATGTCAAACCTTGGCTAAAATCAAAGCATTTCCAAGCCAAAACTAAGATCAAAAGAATGGTAATTGAACACAATGAACTCATCTAGGCAACAAAGTAAGCATACCCTTTGATTGATGGTTGAGAATGAGCATAACCAAGATAACTGTAGAAATATACAAAAGCAAACATAAGAAGTTTGACGTAATAAATATATGACATTAAAACAAGATGTGTATCTAGGAACTCTACATGACACTATAATTGCATAACAATAAAACTCTTAAGTCAATAGCTTGTCATTCCTTTTTCACCATCTTCTTTTCATTCGTGACCTAATAAATGGGGCCACAACTAGCTCCATAGACTACATTTTTGCAACCACTGTGAGAATTCCATCTAGGGATGGAAGAAGACAGGCCAAGCTGTGTGAGGCTTGGTTTACGAATTTTTTGCTAGTTCGACTCAACTTGCGAGGTTCACAAGCCTGAAAATTTGATCTCAAGGCTCGTCTAAGGTACAAGCCCTCGCAAGTCTTATCAGGTCAAACATTCCCATTTCCCCCATAGCTTTTACAATCATATTAAACAATCAAAATGGAATTCAAATATGAAAAGATTAGGCTGAAATGATAATTGGGCATGCCTACCAAGCCTAGAGCTTTGACACTAATGGTTTGGTATCAGCTGACAGGCTGAAACCAGGAACAAACCAGTTTTGGGGAAGCAAATCCGGAAGATAGCTCTGAAAAAAGATGTCCCTTTGGCTGTACAGGTTCCTGAATTTTACCTCAAAGAGATGGATACTTCAGATTATAAACCACCCTCTCATACTAGCTGGCAATGGAAGAAATTCATAAAGATAAAGGAGAAGATTAAAGGAGTTCAAAGGGGAAATCCCTGTAAAAGTCCATAAGACCCCTTTTGGTCATCCTACAGATGGATGCAGCAACAAGATCATGCTTGCGATGATTCAGAACAGCCTAGAATAACCGAAAATACCAAAGCATGCCACTTTCCTCGGGAAGCTTTCCAAAACACATTGTTCACTAGAAAGAGACTCTGACAATTTGGTATTAGTCAAGCTACAGAATGCGTAATTTGTGGTGACCATGAGGAGAAAGTGAAGCATCTCTAGTTTTTACCATGATGCCCCTTCCCATATTCTCCGGTCATGCTTAAGCAACATGGTGAAATTCATTGGGAAAGAAGCTGGGGAAGGTGGCAGCATCAAGTGAAGCATGTGAGAATTACCTGAAGCAAGAAGAACATGAAGTATGCTGTGGGGTGGGGTGGGGTGTGACCTGCTATATACTTGGAGGGAGAAAATGATTGAATTTTTAGGAACACACATTGGGGTCAGACTAAAGTGTACATAGGAGTAAAATTTGGTATTGATACAGTTTTAGGGAGGGAAAAAGTTGATGGGAAGTATAGTGTTGCCTATAATGTACGCTGATACTGAAAATTTAGTAACACCAAATCTAGTCCTGTAAATGAGCACAATTTTGGGGCAGCCATACAGTCAGATGAGAGGAGGGCTAACACAAATTGAAGTGTTGAGTGGGAGACATTTATATCTAGACCATTGTAGGATGACACATGTGAGAGATACTAGAGGTGGGATAGAGTAGGAATAGCATGATGATCACTGCAGCTTGAGGTTTAGATGCTCAGTGAATAAGGGTTGCTTTAGTGATTAAATAGACTAGTAAATCTCAGTAGTATTGATTGGTGGAATTTAGTCCTTGAAATCACATCTCAGGTCAATCATCCACATCATTATCTTTGTTTTTTAGAATTTACACATGCCCATCCAATGCTCGTGAGCTTCTCTAAGCTCGGCTTGGCTCATTGTATCCAAAATTGAAGCCTAGGCTTGCTCATGCTTTTCTCCAGTCGAGCTTTACAAGTTCCGAACTGAACTAACTAAGCCCTCATGATTCAGTTAGGTTGATTTCTACCTCAAGTTGTTTCAGCCATAAATAAATATCTGAAATTATAGACTATATGACTGCAAGGATAAAACAAGGTACTGGATAATTGATGTTACCTGTTGTAAAAATCAGTGACATGACGTGATGCATTGTGGAAAATAAACCACATTAAGACAATTATCAGAGTATCTGTTCACGCTGAGGAAAACATAAGCTCAATGTACAAAGCTATGAGTACGAGTACAGAGCCAAAAGGTTATTTTCTAAGCTATTTAAAATATTACCAGTTAACATCAGTGATGAAAGAAGACAAGGAGACAAACCCTATAATGATTTAATATAGCAATGCATTGAAAGAGATCAGATCAGACATGAGTGAGATAAATTAGGAGACTATATAACAATGGAAAGCGGGATATGCACTCCTAGTACTCCCGAATAAGAAAAAATAAATAGATCATGAAGTTAAAATATTCAGCATGAAGACAAACATGCAATTTTATAGCATTGAAGCATAATTTCATAAAAGATTGACATGAATCTATCACGCCAACTTGTTCCCATGAATTTTTACCATCAGAGACCAAAAGCCAAAAATCAATATGACATCCTCCCGAGCTATCCCTCATCTCATGCTCGATGGAGAGCCTGCCATAATGCATTGTGCACAATGCAGCACAAACGGAAAAATTGTCTCTTTTGCTTTCTTAGTAACACTGGTCATGTAGAATAGTAAATAAAGAAGGCTGTTAAGCAAAATTCTAGCATCTTGCAGAAAATATTGAGTGTCATCTATAACCAATTGAACTTGTAAAGGTTCAACAGTAATCAAGCGAGATGACACTAGAACATTATGCTAGTTTCACCAGGCAATCCCATAAATATAAATCAAGTATAGAAATCATGTAAAACATTTTTATGTTTCGCATTCATAACTTCAGTTATGAGCTGTTGTTCAGCTAACACGGCATCTAATTTATCAACCATATAACTTATAGGGGCCTGTTTCATTTGTAAGTCAGTAGAAACTTTGGACATCCTTCTCAAATAGTCTATAATAAGCACCCCAAAAAAATCCAGGTTCTCACATTTAAGAAACTAGATCATTAGTCTATAAAGGAGCCATTATAAATCATCGTTTTCATTCTAGTTGAGACCCTCCCGCCACCAAAGCACGACTAAAATAGTGCTAAAGACTATATAGATAGATCGGTGTTACACAGTGCAGTGCAGCAGAAAATCAATGCAAGATAACATGAGACTATATGGGGAGTTGCTAGAGGAGGTGACACATATAAGCATCATCCAAGACAACAAATGGCATTCCAGTTCCACATACAAACGGGGCGCTGTAGGAAAACACTTGCTACGAGATGATGGAAGAAAGAAGATATGAATCAAACAACAAATAAAAGTCAGCAAAAAATTTTAAAAAATCCAGTCAATAGTACTGCACATGAGGATACTGAAAAGCGCTCTCTCCCACCAATCCAGCATATAGAGTCCAAAAGTGACATTGTAAAGGTAGATCTTGCGTTGCAACCAGTTCATGTTGCTCTGAATGAAACTCTGCGAAAATCAAAATGATTATAAGGATAAGTCAAACTTAGTTTCTACAAATGCAAAGCTTTCTGTCACAGCTCGGAACTAAGCACTGGTTCTCATCAAGAATAAAATTCTAAAAACTCATTGTCATAATTGACAACGGATAGCACATCAGACGACACAAGTTTTTGGCGTTCTGACGAGGGTTCAGATTAAAACTCATATACAATTGAAGACAAAAGACAAAGAATGAAACCACGCAACGCAAAGGCCAGTTGGCTAATGCTTAAGGCAGCTTATATCATTCGGCACGATTATGATCATCAAGAACCACCCTGCAATTCAGGTAATATAAAATCCAAATTTGCAATCAGGAATCCTTATCTAAACATTCAGTTATCTTATGCTGGTTTCTTCTGAAGGCTATGAAACATTTGAACGAGGGCTCTAGCAAGGATCACTAGTTATTGGCCAAAAACAGGCAATTGATGGCCTCGTATTGAGCAAAATACGACTCCATTGAAATAAACCAAAAGGAGAGCCACTTGATAGAAATCAAGATCCAATAAATTCATATTGGTTACTTCATCACCTTATATTTGGTTCTGCTTTCAAATTGTACTGTATTTGAGACAAAGAATCCATCTGGATGATAAGAAAAGCACTTCATCTCACTTGTACTTGTCAGTTACGTAGATAATCAACAGAAATAGTTCAGAAAGGGAATGGTTTCCTACATAGGTATGGAAATGACTTTCTAGAAAAGAACCAGAAAACAATATTCCTCCACACAAACTGTATTTAATTGATTGTCAAAAGGATTAAGTTTCAATATCATACAAAATTATAGAACAAGACCTGCTCTCCTGGGCAGAAGTGCACACAAGCTTGAGGAAGTATTGAAAGAGTGTTTTACCAAAGGGAAGTATCTTCCTCCCAACTAAACTGAGCCATGAAATTCCTCTTCAGCTTCCAGGCATAATTTCTACAATTCTATCTCTATCTTTTCTTTTCTATTTGGAAATAATAATTTCCATATTAGTTGGGGAAAAAATTATGCAATTAAACTTCATCTCTCTCAAAATGGCTGCTTTGCTTCTCTTGATCTACTTGTTGATTCTTATGTTTTTTTCCTTTTAATTCTAGTTTTATCATGGTGCTCTTGGTTGAGAAGGGTTTTATAAAGGCATGAGAAATCTCACTGAGAGATCCGGAGAACTGGAGAAGCATTGTCATTTGTAAAGTTCAAATAAAACCTAGACTGCCTCTTCATTCCAAGCTAATAAATCATAGATCAATGGCACAAACAAAAAGAAAACGATAATGTGAATGCTAGTAATTAATTGGTTCAGGCATTTCTACAACCACACCTGCCCAACAAATAGAATGAGAATATTGCCCACGAAAACTCTGCCGAACCCTAACAACCAGGGGACTTTAGGTGCTGAAGATTATTACCCAAAAGGCCACTATTGTTCTGGAGACACCCAGATGATCAAAAGGGGTCTGAAATTGAAGATCTTACGACTCTTAACTATCAACCAAAATCAATTGTTCATATCAAAACATCGAGCTTCAGAAAAGGATCAAAGTATCAACCAACCTTCAAATCACAGCTAGATCACTAATTCAAATAGAAAGGTACTTCTTCAAAGATCTAATAAGACAAAATTCGATTCTTTACCAGTTTCTGGAAAAATTAAATCAAAAAAAGGAAGGATAGAATGAATTCAAAACCTCTGATTCGGAATAAAATGAACTTAAATCTTCAAATTACACTTACCTTAGATCAGCTCCGTTGCAACAGGAAAAGGGCGAGCGCCAACCCCTGCGGGAGATAAAAATGGCCAACTCAGAAAATGAATATACCCAACGAAATTTCAATGCTGGTGTTCTGCTGGTGTTGTACTATCTTGACTAGTCTCATTATGGGTAAACACAACCGAATACCCGGTCGTTTTTTAACGAGGCGGGTCAGGGCCGAGGGTATCCCAAGGTCAAATTTCAAAGCCCAGAAATAAAAGTCCATAATTATGTTTTAAGGTCCAACGCATTTTTGTATCACTAAATCCACATATATAAACATAATTCTGAAAAAATAAAAACCTCATGATATGTAATTATCATCTACGGCAGAAAAACCAAATTCAGGCTTTTGTTGAGTGAAGTCATTCTCAGAAATCAACATCTCGAGTAGTAATCTGACCTTAAAGGCTCATACATTGATCAATCAACAGAGAGAAAAGCCTATTTGCAAATACCCAAAAAAATAAAAATATACTGAAGAAATTTGCAAATACCCTGATATTGGAGGATGGAGGCGGCAGCAGCCAGTAAGCAAGGAGGAGGAGGGCCAGCTGACGAGAACTATGACTGAGGAGGGATCCGAAGGGGGCGGGGGCCCAAATCAGAGGCGGCAGCACCCAACAATAACGGAGGAGGCGATGACTTTGACCGAGGGCATGTTCGAATTAGCGTTTATAAAAGTGTTTATAACCGCTAATTACTAATAACCGCTCATAAACGCTCATAAACGCTCATAACCGCTATAACAACATATAACAGTCTAGTTATAAGCTGTTATAACAGCTAATCATAAACTCATATTATTATTATTATTATTATTATTATTATTATTATTATTGTTGTTGTTGTTGTTGTTGTTGTTGTTACTTCTTCTACTACTACTACTACTACTATTATTATTATTATTATTGATATTATTATCATTATTATTATTATTAATATTATTGCTCTCATTACTCCATGACATAATAATAATATTAATAATAATAATAATAAATAATAATGTATTATAATAATAATAATTATTATTATTATTATCATTTTATTGTTGTTATTATTATTTTCATTATTGCTCTCTTCATAATAATAATAATATTATTATTATTATTATTATTACTATTATTATTATTATTGTCATTATTATTAAAAAGTTAATTATTAATATTACTATTACCATTATAACGACTTATAATCGCTCATAACTCGTTATAACGACTTATAACCGCTATACAACTCATAACAACATGTAACCGCTAATTATAACAACTCGTAACATACTCGTAATGACTCATAACAACTCATAAACGTGATACACTATAACCGCTAGTTTTAACAGTTGAAACAAACGAGTCCCGAGGAGAGAGGAAGTCTTCGATGGCGGGCGGTGACGTCAAGCCCGGATGAGAGAGCGACAAGAGTAAGCAAATGGGGGATTTCACCTCCAAAAATGGGGCCTGCGTTTCACTCAATTGTCAGCAGTGGCTGAGAACCCGTAAGGGATCCATTCAGCTTTTGAAGATTGGCCTTCAAGTGTTGTTTAAATTTGTTAGAGATTTATAGATATTAAAATTTTGTAATCCTGTGATTTTGTAAGTGTTATCACGAGGTTAAAATATGAGGATTGCATGTTTTTTCCACTCAATCTAATATTTTTTAAAAACAATATTAATGATTAATTTTTTATCTAAAGAAAATCATATAAAATTCTTTAAAAAATATGTTTTAAAAATAAAATTATTTATTTTTAAATGTTAAGATATTAGGTTAAGAGAAAAATAAAATATTTTATACACATAAGAGGCGTAAAAGTTCATATTAGTAAGTGAGATTTGAACTAAGATATCTAACAACAATTCTTACAAATTTTATCGATTGTGTTAGTTAGCATATATAGTTTATAATACACATATTGGTATTTTGGTGACTATACTATTAATTAGGTGTCTCTTTTTAAAATTTGTAATGAAAATTGATATTTTTCATTTTATATTTTCCAACTATTTATTTTGATTAAAGTAGCCTACAAAAAGAGATAAGAAAAAAACGTAACTCACAATGCGCCACCACAAGTTGGACCAATTGTTTTGAAAAGAGACATTATAGTCATAGAAATGTCATTAGCAGCTCCCGTTGTTCTTGTTAATTTTATTCCATCATAATATTTCAACTCATGATAACATGAAAAAAATACTCTTAATTATATATAAACAGATGAATTAATTAGAAACATACATTAATTAACACGACTTTGTTTTGCAGAATAAATGTGTTGATAATTATACAAGTTTATTCACAATTAAAACAGAAAAAAAAATTAAAATATTACAATAAAATTCATTGAAAATGATTATTAATTAAAACTCCATAATGAATTTCACTTGATAAAATATTCTTGATGATGGAGGCAAACTTTAACAACAAAGAGAGGTTTAAACCAGATTAATAGTGTTATAAATATTTTTATTTTCCGATCACCCTAACATTTTAACATTTGAAAATAAAAATAAAAAATTATTTTATTTTTTAAATATATTATACTTTTAAAGAATTTTATATGTTTTTGTTTAGATAAAAAATATTTTTTTAAATAAAATAGTAGGTTGAGTGGAAAAAAGCTTGTTATCCCGACATTTTAACCATGTAAATCCGGAATAACACTTATAAAATTATAGAATTATAAAATCTTCAAATTACAAGCTTTTGTAATTATCTTCTTTATATTCTTATAATATGATTCTCTAATATATTTCTCATGTTTGAAGGGATATAATTGAAAGAATCTTAAATAAATTTTTAAATTTTTATTATTTTAAAAACTAATATATCTATATATATATTAAGGCTAACATGTATAAATTTATATGTTTAATTAATACTAACAATGCTATAACGAGTAAGAAAAATATATAATGATACCTTAAAAAATAAAAATTAATAATAAAACTAAATTTTAAAATATTAAATAATTTTATTATTGAAAAACTTTTAAAAATTATCTACAATATAAAAATTTAATTTTTAATTAAAAAATATTTTTATAAAATAATAAACTAAAAAATAAATTAATTTTTTTTTGAATTTTAAAAAATATTTAAAAAATATATGAATGGATATAAGAGAGAGGGGATGAGAGAGATTGAAAAAGTGGGAGGAGAGAGAGGGAGAGGAGAGAGAGAGAGAAAGAGAGAGTAAGAGCGTGTGAATGAGTTAAAGAGAGGGAGAGTGGCGACGAGAGATAAAATGTTATACAATCTAACACCTAAATGACAATTGGTATTTGTAAGTCACCAACAAATTTAAACAATACACAGAGGTCAATCTCCATTGTTATTTTTTGAAATTTTGCACAAACAACATAATTTTTTGCAATTTTTTTAATTTTTAAAAACCGTGAAACATTAAAAGGCGTGTCATGTGATATTGTTTCATATTATTTCCTGGTTTCACTTATGTGTTTTTTATTTTAAAAGCACCACATTTTTCATTTTCCACATCACAATTCCATCTCAATCTTCATTTTTTTCTATTAGATCTCTCTCTCTTCATTTTAGTAAGTACTAGCTTCTATTTTTTTAAAAAAGTAAGTATTAGCTTAGGGTATGTTTAATTTTACATGAAAAACAAAATTTATACATGTTTTATGTTCGTTTATATTTTTTAATGTTATTTTATGTTTATTTATTTCTTATTTTAATAACTCATTTCTCTTCATTTATGTTCGTTTATTCTCATTTCTATTTATGTGCGTTTTGTATGTAATTTCGAATAGGCCCTTAAATTTGCACGCATACATACAACGGATAAATCGATAGTGATAAATAAATAAATTACAAAATACATATACATTGTTAAATAAAAGTATCAAATTAAATAACAGTGACAAATAATATTAAAAATTTATATTTATTAAATTAATTTTTTTATAATGCATGAAAATATTAATTATTGATTATATATATTTTTTAGATATATTTGAGGGAGGCATATCAAGGAAAAGGTATGCATAATGATTTTCATCTATTTTATTTTATTTAGATATATGTGTTTATTTTAAATTTCATGAATACAAAGTCATGCATAAACGTAATATGTTAGATTTAAATTTAGTTAATTTTGAAAATTAAATTATGTTATATTAAAATATAGTTCAAGAAAGAAATATTACCTTCAAACTTTGTTAAAATTAATTTTGACAAAGGCATGCATAAAAATGAATTAAAATTGTGCTATATTTAAATGTAGCTTATGTTAAAAATTATATGATTGTTTGTAATATTATTTAATTAGTTACACGTGATTTATCTATTTGAATGATAATGAAAAATATGTTACATTCAAACTTTGTTAAGATCAATTTTGACAAAAGCATCCAATGGTACAAATAAATGCAAACTCTATTGTATTACTTAATATTAAAAAAATTATAATTAATTATAATATTATTTAATTAATTACACGTGATTTATATATTCAATGTTATCTAGAAGTATGTTTCAAGAATAAGCTTTGTTAAGATTAATTTGGACAAAGGCATGCATAAAAATAAATTTAAATTATGTTATATTTAAAATTAGTTTATGTTAAAAATTATAAGATTAGTTATAGTATTATTTGATTAGTTATACTTGATTTATGTATTTGAATGGTAATGAAAAATTTATTATGTTCAAACTTTGTTAGGATTAATTTTGTCAAAGGCATGCATTGATACAATTAAATGGAAAGTATATTATATTACTTAATGTTAAAAAAGATATAATTAATTATCATAATAATTGATTTTGTTGCACATGCCTTGTATATTTCAACGTTATTAAAAATATGTTTGAAGATCAAATTTTTTAATAATTAAAAATATAATTAGTTAAAATATTATTTATTTAATTACTTATATGATATTTAATTAATTAATATTAAACTAAATTGATGTTGTTGTTAGTGTAGATTCAAATCTTCTAAAATCGTTTGTGAACTTACTTAGTGATGACAATACACCACATAAGAGAAGAAACTCAAACATAAACAAGTATAACCGAACGGATGTATCTTATTAGAGTCAAAGTTCACAGGTATAATGAAGTAAATACTTCGTCTAAATCAAATTAGCACATGTATGAAAATATTGTGGCCCGTGCACATGAATTTTTTAGGGGTTTATATTTGATTTTCTTCCCATACATATGATGTATTGTCATCACTAATAAAAAATACAAGTACACCTCTAACAGCTATGCGCACGAGCTACAACATCCTCCATACATGTGCCCCTTTGGTTTAACCAAAATATTTCCTCCATTATACTGATAAGTTCCATTTTTGCATTAGATTTCAAAGGAGGATACTTGTCATTTTTTGGAATTTATATTCATATTTATGTACTTATGCCCCATTTATGCTTTAAACTTGAATTTTGCGTTTTTGGTTTATTTTTGCAGCTTCCTAGTGATTTGGACTTGATTTTTAGTCATATTTTCAGTCCAAGTTATTTTGAGTCTATGTTTCTAACTTTCTTATTGAAATAGCTTTTCAATGACATATTATAAGCTCAATTCCGTTGAGTAACGTAAAAGATATGAAGCGGAAAGTAAGAAGGGTGATAACGGACACTTCTTTACTCTCTGAATCATGTTTTTTCGGCACTTATAAAGCAAGCATAATGATGAAAGAATTAGAAACTAAACTCAATGAGCTTTCCGGAAAATTAAGAATCACATCATTTGGATATCGGACGAGCAAGTTATGACTTAATCAATTTGACGCATGCCTTCCACCAACCAACACGGGCCACTCGTGTCCATGGAAACGACCCATGTTGGAGGTAAGCTTGCCCATGAGCTTTTGCATCAAGAAGGGGCAGCCCGTGTTGGTTGACACGGCCTGTTTTCAACATTTTCCTCCAGTTTTGATGTGTCAGCAGCCAACACGGGCACCCGTGTTGGAGGTAAATTCTGCCAAGACGATTCGATTTTGACGGTTTCAGCTCTTGATTACCTCTTAATGGCTTAATTAAGCCAATTTTTGTCCGATCTTGAGGCTATCCAGTCGAGAATCCACCATTCATCCTCCATATTCACCCGTCACCATTTTTCCTTCATTCATCCACATCAAACCGAATTTTGAAGATCGAAGAAGAAGACTGAAGCGATTGCGGGATTCCATTCGAAGTCGAGAGATTCAAGTGGAGTTCTTCAAATCTATCATCTACTTGTTCGTTTCTTCCTATTTGAGGTTTGATTTCCACGTATTGGATTTTATTTAAGCTTTCGACAACAATGTGTGAGTAGTTTAGTTTTACTAGGGATTTATAATCCGAAATAATGAAGTTTGATTAGTTTTCCATGATTTGTGCTTGAATTATGATTTTGATCGGTAGAAGGTTGTGTTTATCATGTTTATGAGTGTTTTGAAGCCCTAGAATACTTGTGTTTAGAGATTAATCTATCATGTAATGAAAAGTGAAATTGAATAATCCGACAACCAACCTTTCTACCTAGTTTATGAAATTTGAGAAAATAATAGTAAATTAGGGGATCACTTTGATAATTTGAAATCTTTAGCTTTGATTAACTTAAAAGCATACGAAAGTTATTTGATAGGTTAATTAGAGAAATTCTATTAAGCATCGAAAGAGCGGTAGAATTTTGTGATTGTCGATCCTTGATTTACTTGAAAGAATGATTGCACAATTTATGCTTAAATAATCAAACTCATTTTTAGGAAAGTAAATCCGTAGATGTTTTTACCTATTGATTTAAGTTTAGATTAATTTCCTTGATTTTAATATTTAGAACTAGTTTAGAGAAGCAAACTCCAAAACCCGATTAGCTTAGCAATTAAGTAGAGGACTAGTTTAGTATGTTGTTAGATCGAGTCCTTGTGGGATCGACCTTGACTAGTTACAATCATACACCGTGTGCTTGCAGCCTATCATATACCTGTGAACTTTGACTCTAACGTGACACATCGGTTCCACATTATACTTGTTTATATTTGAGTTGCTTCCCGTATGTGGTGTATTATCATCACTAAGTAAGTTCACAAACGATTTTAGATCCATGCTACGAACGACATCAATTTAGTGTAATATTAATTAATAAATATCTATAATTAATTAAATAAATAATATTGTAACTAATTATTAACAAAATTTGATCTTCAAACATATTTTCTAATAAGGTTGAAATATACAAGTCACATATAACAAATCAAATAATATGATAATTAATTATATTTTTTTAATATTAAGTAATATAATATACTTTCCATTTATTTGTACCAATGCATGCCTTTGACAAAATTAATCTTAACAAAGTTTGAACATAACATATTTTCCATTACCATTTAAATACATAAATCAAGTATAACTAATCAAATAATATTACGACTAATCATATAATTGTTAACATAAACTAAATTTAAATATAGCATAATTTAAATTTATTTTTATGCATGTGTTTGTACAAATTAATCTTAACAAAGTTTATTCTTGAAACATACTTCTAAATAACATTGAATATATAAATCACATATAAGTAATCAAATAATAGTATAATTAATCATATCGTTTTTAATATTAAGTTATATAATAGAGTTTGCATTTAGTTCTACTACTACATTTCTTTGTCAAAATTAATCCTAACAAAGTTTGAACATAATATATTTTTCATTATCATTTAAATACATAAATCAAGTATCACTAATCAAATAATAGTACAACTAATCACATAATTTTTAACATAAACTACTTTTAAATATAGCATAGTTTAAATTTATTTTTATGCATGCTTTTGTCAAAATTAATCTTAACACAGTTTGAAGGTAATTTTTTTCATGAATCACATTTTAACATAATGTAATTTAATTTCCAAACTAACGAAATTTTAATCTTACATATTATGTTTATGCATGCCTTTGTGTTCATGGAACTTAAAAACCAAACACATATATCTAAATAAAATAAAATAAATTAAGACCATTATGCATACCTTTTTCTTGATAGACCTTCCTCAAATTAATATTTTCATGCATTAAAAAAATTAGTTCAATAAATGTAAATTTTTAATAAGGAAACACTAACTAAAGTGAAGAGAGAGAGTAAGTAGTGATATGGAAAATAAAAAACATCTAGTGGTATATATAGAAATATATATTTTTTTTATAAATATCATAAATGGTGAAACTGGGAAACAATTTGCTGAACAGAAAACAATATCATGTGGCACGTATGTATATATATAATCAATAATTAATATTTTCATGCATTAAAAAATTAGTTCAATAAATGTAAATTTTTAATGAGTAAATACTAACTAAAATGAAGAGAGGGAGGAAGTAGTGATTTGGAAAATACAAAACATCTGGTGGTATATATAGAAATATATATTTTTTTATAAAAATCATAAATGGTGAAATTGGGAAACAATTTGCTGAACAGAAAACAATATCATGTGGCACGTTTTCTAATGTTTCACAGTTTTCAAAGATTTAAAGAATGGATAAAGTTGCACAAAACGACGTCGCTTTATGCAACTTTTCCCCAAAAAACCGAGTGGGATCCAATTCCCGATTCCTTAAAATTAATTCCATCATTATCGACGAGTTGAGGGGAACGTGACCCCGTTTTTGAAGATGAGACCCCTAATGGGGGTGTTCTTATGGGTTTAGTAGAAGGTATCCAATTTTTAGTTCACTCCAAGACTCTTCCCCCTATTTTGAAATTAAAGACGGAAAAAGAGGGGAAGGAAATAAGGTTCATTATATTTTTATTATTTGAATGTGTTAATATAAGGGATGGACTGAACTAAGAGAGAACAGTTAATTCCTTCTTTTTCATTCTTTTATTTTGGTGGAACAAAAATGGAGTAAAAGGAAATGGGTGAAACATTCCTCTTCCTTCCCTTTCCCTCTTCCAATTTTTTCAAAAAGAAAATTAAAGTTAATTAACCTTCATTCCCTTTTCCTCCTTTCTCTTCCTACCTTTCAATCCAAACATAGTGTTACATTCTCCTTTTCTCCCATCCCCTTCCTACCCTTCAATCCAAACATAGTGTTACACTAACATAAAAAGTACCCTCATCGTTGAATTGGGAGATCTAGTGATGGGGCCTAAATCCAAATCTCCTCCTCCCAGTCGAAGATCTCTCGAACGAGAGACAAAATTTGCATCCTGATGGATCTCAAATGGGATCCGCTCAAATCCATTTTTTTTTTTTGCATATAACATCTTTTTTCTAATCAAAGTGAATTTTTGATTAAATTTTTTATGGCATTTTTGAATGCTCAATTGAGAGTGGAATATTTATGTGTGATTTTTTACGAAAAAATATATTTTTTTAATAGTAGGCGAAAATTAGAAATTAATTTTGTATTTTCTAAGTCAATTTTTTTGTCAAATTTTGATATTATACTTTTTGATAATGTGTACGAAAATTATAAAATTACTAAATTGTAAATTAAATTTTTTAATTAACTTTTTATCATAAAATAATTATTTGACACTCCAAAATTATATAAATTATTTTTCACAGCTTATAAAAAAATTACAACACAAAATAAAATAAAAAAAATGAGCTTGTTTGGATTGATTTATAAAAAAAAAAAAAACTATTTTTGTTTGTTAAAAGTAGTTTTTAAAAGTATTTACTTGGAGAAGTTTAAAGTGTTTGTCCTAACTTATATGAAAGTATTTTTGAACAATGATTTGTTTTGCCTGGGCTTTTTTTAAACTACTAATTATTGTCTAATTTCATATCATTTTTCTTTTTATATTATGATTATTATTTACTATTTATTTTTTTATAGGATAATACTTTTTCTTTGCTAGATTAAGAGATTTATTTTTTTGTTGTAATAGTCAAATTTTATTTATTTATTCTAAGAGACAATATACATACAAAAATTTGAAAAAGCATAAAATTTTAAAATAAAACTTTTAGTGAATTAAAATAATTTCATGTTTGTCAATAATATGAGAGAGAAATAGTTCCGTATAAAATAAATACATAATTTGAGTACACAGAGAGAGAGAGAGTTGTATAAAATGCAGAGAGTTGTATAAAATGCAAAAAGACGAAAGAGAATGTAAGTAGTTAGCAGCAATTATAGGGGGAGAGAGAGAGTGGAGAGATAAAAGGCCTCAATTTACGAAATTAAGGAAACAAAAACAACATTTTGTTGCTTCTATTTCTAAAGGTAGTAATTTAAAAAAATTTTCAAAAGTTTTTTTTTATTTTTAAAAAAGTAATGTTTGGCTTAATTTTTATTTTTAAAATCTAAAAACTGACATTTAAGTCCGGCCAAACAGCCACAAATATGTTTAGTTGTGGGATTTATATGAAATATTTTATTTAAGATTTGCATTTGAGATCCTTGGGATATGAAGATGAAAAAATGAGATAACAAAATAGGATCTTTTAATTAGGTGGAGGGTAGACCCCACCAATCCTGCATTAAGTTGTTCTAAATTACAAAAATTTATTATAGTTGGTTTATTTTCATGATTATACTTTTCATCAAATTGTGTCACATTATAATAATCTTCTTTCTCTTTTTGTTTACTATTTTTCTTATATAGGAGGCTTTAATAGTTGGTAAATACAAAATAATAAGGAACATTATGTAGATGGGTTTAATAGTTGGTAAGTACAAAGTAATAAGAGCATGGCTCACTAAGAACTCTTAACTCAATTAGTATCAAAGTGGAGTTTCTATTCCCGATAGAGTTTGAATCCTTGTAGTCATAATTTCATGAGTGAAAGTTGTGGATATCCGACATTTTTCTTATGGGCTCATAGATAGGGTTAGGCCTACACTGGATCTTAGTTCAATGATTATACACCCCTCTCCAAGCCATCCATAAGTTCATTAGATTTACACCCTATGCAGGGCCCCGGTAGGTAAGCCCACTTACCATCGGAATGAAGAAAAAAAAAAAACTTGACGTTGAATTCAAAGCTTGGTCTAGCGCATACAAGAATTCAATTATTAATGACTTGACTTTTAAAATAGTGATGTGACTTAGCGTCTGTTCATTTTGATATTAAAAACTAGGTGTTAATTGTTATGAGTGATTACAATTAGTTGTTACGAGACGATTACGATTAACCACTACTAGAAAAAATGGATTTTGTGACCGCCAAAATCGGTCACAAAATGGCAAATTTCGATCACAAATGGGGTTTGAGACCGATTTTGTGACCGATTTCGGCGGTCACAAAACCCCGGTCGGAAAATGGAATTTGTGATCGATTCGGTCACAAATTGTGACCGCCTTTATGACCGCTCAATATTTCACACTAATTTTGCGACCGTTATTTCGATGAGAAATTATGACCGTTTGTGACCGATTCCGTGAACGAAAAAATTTGTGACCGATTTTGTAACCGTTATTCTTCAGAAATTTTGTGACCGTTATATAATTATGACCGCTTTTGTGACCGATTCCATTTTATTCTTAAACACTTTTGTGATCGATTCTGTTTTGTACTTAACTTTTTGTGACCGATTCTGTTTTGTACTTAACTTTTTGTGACCGATTTTGAGAAAATTGAACACATATTGTGCTTAGTTTTGTGACCACTTTTTTCCATAACCTCCTTCTCCAATTAAATTTTCTTTACACAGAAAACGAATTGTCAACTATAAACTTGTAAGAACTCAACATAAAGCACGACAGAAAAAAATAACGTAGGCTTCAATTAGTTGATTAATTTTATCATTGCTAAAATTTTTCGTCGCCTCAACGAGTTCTTTGATAGAGATGTTTTTCCAATGAGGCTTGAAGAAGCAAACATCACTACTATCTATTGGGGGTATAACTAGAATCATGCTATGCCTAGCGCTCCTACTCTTTCTCCTTGTAAGCTTTGGGAGACTCGATGGTTGAAAAGTTTGCAAGCGCTTAGGTCCCTTTGCCAGCATATGAATGAATCCGCGCCAATGAGACTGGAGTCCACTCAAAGAATGTTGTTCTGAGTCTGAGGTGTTGAGTGTGTCAGACTCCAAACATTCCTCTGATCCTTCCCTTGTTGGGCGCTTATCAGCAGGCTAGTGCATCCACATCTATGCCTGACATGTCTTAATATAACAGCACTTAGGTTAGGATGGTTTTAGAATATATAGAAAGAACCATATAGGGCAGCAGACAGCCAAGTTAAAGTTATCTTACCATGAGCAGAGAAAGGGTTGGAGAAACCGGATATTCTTCTGACCTTATTAAAGGCTTCCTTGTCAGATGCTTATGAAGAAATGTCACCAGAACCATTCCTGACATGAGCATAAATATCCTATGATGTGATTTGTCGACGACACAATCTAATAGAGGACTTACAATGTTTTATGAAAAGGTCAAGCGACTATGGATGACACATTGCCAAATGAAATAGCAAGGAAAGGGGATCAAGATATATCATTTGTTGGGTATATTTTTCTGACACAATTTAGTACACTCTTCCACCTTTTGCAACTTGCAAATGTGCCTAGTTACAGTTGTTATAAATAAATATGATATCAGTATTGCATCTGGTTCCAGCACAAACTAATTATCAACATAAAAAAATTTTTTAAAAAATTATAGCAGTGAACATAACATGTTCATTTTCACCTAAATTTACCAAGTAAAGCTAGACATCACAACAATAAAAATGCATATATGAAGACTTAAATCATCTTTTTCCATCCCTCATTTACACGCTAAATTTTACTATCTTCATCAATCAGAAGATAATAAAAGCTATTTATCTTAGCTTCCATATACTTCCTATATAAAAGCTAACCATTAGGCGAACAAGAATAACCCAAAGCATGTCCTGAGCATGACCGAATCAAGATGTATGTAGCTTTACCTCCAACAAGTTGAAGGGCTCTTTTTATGTCCTTCTGATTCCCAAACATCAAAGTAGATCCAAATATGGTTGCAAAACAAATCTATTGAGGTGCCTCAAATTCAATATTAATGTCGCAATCAGCAGAAGAGGGGAATATAGTAAGAGAACATACCAGGCAATTTTTTTGGTTTTCTCAAAGGTACAAATTTTGCCCCAATTGCCAATGCAATAGGAGGACCGAAAATGAAACCTCTCGCCTCTGGAAAACAAACTTTTGCATCAGTCTATATGACAACAGTTCTAATTAGCAATGCAATAAAGGGAACTGCCAGTGCAACAAAGGGATGAAATCTGGACTTGCATATTCGCACTTAGCAAAAAGAGCAGTTTAAGACTACCCATACATGTACTTATGGAAAAGCCTACTAATGTTTCTAGTTGCAGCACACAAGAACATTTCATGTTATTCAACTAAAAGTACTGATATGGAGGCATCTACAATGGAGATCAACTAGAATAGATTAATTAGCAAAGGAAAGATAATAAGAATCACAATAAAGTACAAGCTTTTATGGCATTTGAAAACCAACATATCTTTTGTCCTTTAATCACTGGGTTCAAGCACTCTATCACGAAAGTATGCCATAGCAAAGTACATATAACAGCACCGATTATTTCTGAAAATCACAATCACTCACTAGTTTACAATAATGGAAACATTCACAGAAGTCAATATTTTTTAGTTTTCCAGGGTCGATTTTATAGAGCTATGAGGAAAATGGCAATGTTGAATAAAGCTACTCATATCAGCGGCACACATTGGCTTTTTGCTCTCTTATGAGCTCCACGTCTTGTTCTGGTGATTACTGAGGGCTGTATTGTTAACTATTAGCTCAACCTCTTAGCTCTCTAGAAGAACACAATTTCAATCTTCCTAAATTTTTTTCGGGATAGAAATGGGAAGCAGGGAATTGCAAGCTTTACTTTGACCATAATTGGATTTTTGGGATAGAATGGGAAACAGAAACCTAGCCAATTCAAATTCAGATAGAAGAGGGAGGGAGGGAGGAAGCTACTTGCCCGTGGAGGAGTCGCCCACCGTGGATTCGCCGGACGCTGCTGGTATCTCCGGCCACGCTGCCCCTGAAGGTCAGACCGTGAGAAAAAGCTCGATTCAGATCGAGACTGAATAGGGAGGGAGGGAGGGAGGGGGACACACCTGCCACTGGAGTCACCACCAGCCGCGGAATCTCCGGCCGCTGTGGAGTCGTCGGCCGCCGCAAGCGTCGACGGGAACTATGACGCCTGAAGGTGAGAGCGAGTGAGAGAAAGAGATATGGAGCGCGAGAGACAGTGTGGGGGACACACCTTCCACTGTCGTCGCCACCAACCGCGGAAGCTCCGGCCGTTGTGGTTTCGCCGGCCGCAGCAGGCGTCGCCGGCCAAAATCAGGCCCTGACGGTGAAAGCGAGTGAGAGAGAGAGAGAGAGAGAGAGATGGAGAGCGCGAGAGACGGAGAGCGAGAGCGAGGCAGCAAGGGTTTGGTCACAAAACCAGGCCCACGGTGAAAGCTGAGTAACTCAATAATTGGTAATAAAGTAGCTTAACCAATTTTGTGCCCATAATTAAATTATTTTATGGTCACAAAATCAGTCACAAAATTTTAAAATTTTAATTTTGTGACTTTGAGACCTCGAAATTTCAGGTGCTTTGCCGATAATGAATTAAGTCTACTAAAAATTAAGTGAAAGATTCGAAATTATTAAATTAAGTGAATCGGAATTTTTCGAGTTAGAATTAAAAAGTCGAGAATTGAAACCCAAGCATGGGCTAGCTTATTGGGCCTATTGAAATTGAAGTTGGGCCCAATTAGAATCAAAAGAAAAGGAAATGAGAAATGGAGATTGCTTGGCATTTGAGGAGGAGCCGTCAAGATTAAGTAAGGAGAAAGAGAGGGGTCCAATTGAAAGGGAGCGAGTAAAGCTAATTAAGTGGAATAAGGAAATTAGGAGAGAGAGTGGGGCTGAGACACTAGAAGGAAAGAGGCGAAGCGGGGAAAGAAAGGAGGAACGGGAAAATAGAAACGAGAGGAAGGCGAGGGGAGCGAGAGGAAGCGAGAGAGGAGAGAGCGCGAGAGCCGGCGGCCGTGGCCGCTCGAGCGACGAGGACGCCGCCGCCGATGGGCGAAGGGAGAGCGAGGGCTCGGGAGGCCGAGCAGAGCAAAAGAAGAAAGGGGAACAAAGAACGCGGAAGCGAGAGGAAAGCGAGAGGAGGACGAAAGCCGGCGCAGGGACGAGAGAGGAAGAGGAGCACGGCGTGCTCGCACGGCCGGCAAGCGCGAAGAGGGAGCCGGCGAGACCGGACATAACCGAGGCCGGGGTTTGAGAACCCGAAAACAACAGAGCACGGGGAGATAGCGAGAGTTTGAGCAAGGGTAGAAGAAGTGGGTACCGGGAAGAAGAAGGAAGGAGGAACCAAGAGGAAGAAAGGGAAAGACGAAACGAAATTGAAACCCAATTCGAAACCTTCCAAAATTGAAATTCTTAGAACCTCTAAGAATCTAAGGTGAGTAATCTGAATTCATCCTCTAAAATAAAATGAATTAGGTGGCTTGAACTCGAAATTGATTCATGAAATTGGAAACCCTAAGCTAATTAAAGAAGTTAAAGGCTTAAATTCACTAAGTTAGCAACTCACGAATCAAAGAGCATGTTGTGATTATGTGATATCTAGTTCTGAATCTGTGATGTTTAAGTATTATTGAGCATGATTATTGAGAATTGGATGAGATTAGCTTGAGCAGAATTAGGGAGAAAAATCGGAAAGTTAAGTTCATGACTTATGTGCAGATTTTCGGTAATTATGCATGCTGTCCGAATTTCTGTTAATTCATGTGTAGCCCAAATTTCCTGAAAATTTTACTGCAGCTTCGTGGCAGTTTATGGAAATTTCTTGTAAAATTTGGTATGCATTGGATGAGTAGATTGGGAGATATGCAATTTTGAGTGAAAATGTGCTGTTTTGGGCTAAATCGAACTAAATAAGTAACTAAATTAAGAACTGAAATTTAAGAAGCTATATGGCTAGATTAAAAGATATATATCGATTAAGAAAAGTTATAGAACCATTAACCACCTATACACGATATTACGCGAGCACGAAAACGATGAGTTCATTGATTAGGAATCCTAGTTGGCATGTTTATGTGATTATGTGTTTATCCTGAATTACATCAATTATAAATGATATAAGCATGCGTATGTGAAATGAATTGATTGCGCTTGAGTTGGAACTTGCTTATGTGAATTGCTTGTTTTGAAGAAGTTGCGCGTGAACGTGTTGAGCATGAATTATATGAATTAAGTATATCTTATGTATAAGTAATAAGAAGATAATAAGAAGATAAGAAACATAAAGAACTAAAGAAGGGAGAAAGGATTGTGTTATTGATCTAAAACCCCACGAATTAAAGAACCCTCCGAAGCTATGGCCATAGAAGTGTCTGCATCAACTCGAAGCCACGAATTGAATTGCTTCCAAGAATTATTGACGATATGCGTCCTTCGAGGGAAGGGAGGTTGCCTCGAGGCCATGAATTGTTTTGCCTCGAGGCCACGAATTGTATGCCTTCGTGAACCGAGCCCATGAATTGTTTTGGCTCCAAGAACTGGGTCTTTAGAGCGAGAACATAAATCTTCTTTCCATTCGAAACTAAGAAGACTTAAAAAGAATTATGATATGAAGAAACGAATGATCATGCATGACGAACAAGAAAGAACGAATCGATGATTTATGAAATGCATGATTGAACTCAAGAAGAAGAATGAGAAGAAGAACGAATCCCGATTTCATAAGAAATGAATACGATAAGAAGCAAGATATGAATTACGTGATGAATGATTTACATGATGATTGATTCTATGACTTACTTGCGTAGAAAGACAAATGAAGCATGTTTGATTGAATTCATGAGCAATTGATATCATTATGTTTCTCGGCAAGTTGGTAAGTTTAGAATCTCGCATGTCTTAAGCATGTATGATCCGAATCGCATGTTATGAATGAATTGTGAACTTGCGTGTGTTTGTTAATGAATTAATGTGCAAAGTGAAACCGTGGTTGGGTTTGGGTTATTCACTGGGCTAGTGAGCTCATGACCCCACCAACATTTCAGGTACGAAGTTAAGACTCGCAGGAGTTGCCTTTGGCTTTCGAAATAGCGATCGGATAAGAGATGCCGGACTTACTTGCATGTTTATTTGTCTTTTGTTTGTAAGGATGTTGTAAAGATCGGTTGTATTTGAACTTAAGTTTTGACCATGAATGTAAAAGCCCTATGTGAATACTCCGAGCGTGTGGCTCGTTGAGTTGTGTTGTGTTACTCCGAGCGTGTGGCTCGTTGAGTTGTATTGTGTTTCTCCGAGCGTGTGGCTCGTTGAGTTGTGTTGTGTTACTCCGAGCGTGTGGCTCGTTGAGTTTAAGATTGTGTTTCGTGTAGGGTTAAGGCTTTAAGCCTATGCGATTAGCCATATTACGAGAGGAATTTCGCCAAAATTTTTAGAAGAACCTTCGAAAACCTAGAACCGCGCTTCCGCCAATCTAAGAAAGGGTTATTAACCCCAAGTTGAGATCTTAAGCAGCCTTAGGGGTTCCTCTCGGGAACCCCGGCATGTAATACTCCTAGGGTGGGTCTAGGGGTGTTACGGTGACTCGATTTAAAATTGGTCATAAAAGTAGTCATAAAATGTGACCGAATTTCTCACTATCGATAATTTAGTCATAAATTGTGATCGCTTATAAGTAGTTACAAAAATGGTCACAAATTGTGACTGTTTTTATTCGGTCACAAAATTGCGGTCACAAAATTCAGTATTTCTAGTAGTGAACTATTACGAGTTGTTATGAGTGGTTATAATTAACTATTACGGGTGGTTACGAATTGTTATGATTAACGTTTAGTAGTTACGAGTTATTAG
Source organism: Talinum fruticosum (assembly GCA_021018815.1). Lineage (NCBI taxonomy): Eukaryota > Viridiplantae > Streptophyta > Magnoliopsida > Caryophyllales > Talinaceae > Talinum > Talinum fruticosum. The sequence goes on along the minus strand of JAITYX010000052.1, from coordinate 4,167,043 downwards.
TCTGTTATAAACATTAAAATAAACAAACCCTTAAAAACAAAGTCGATGGGGCTTAATTACATGATATATAGCACATTGACATGTTAAAAACATTGAAAGTATATAGCAGATCGCATTGGAGTAATACTATGACTTAATTTCTAGATAAGCAACTCAAATCAAATTCAAAACAATATAATTCAATTATAACTCGATCATATTCAATTTGTTGATTCTACAACTAATTTTTTTTTAAAAAATTATGTTAATGGTATTTTTTAAGTAGTAATTACATATAATTCATTGTGAGAAACTAGTGTTGAATATTAGTAGGTTTGACAATGAATTTGATACGGGCCGGATGGAGTCCTATCCGCATCCATCACTCGACTCCATCCGCCCCATCCACAAAACCGTTCACCCAATCCAATCCATCTACCATCCGCGGGTGAAGTGGTTGGTAAATCGAATTAAAGCGATTACAAGATGAAGAGATGATGCACTACTCATGAATGCTCACCATATTGACAAGACAGAAATGTTCAACAATCCAAAGAAGATGATTTCGTGATTTTGAGCTCTAGTAAATCAAATGCACGTAAGTGTGACATGCCTTGCAAATTACTCATTGCTTCCCAATTTACTCATCTTTCTAAGATCATCATGAGATCACAAATTACTATTGTTGGCCCTTAATTTGAAAAATCAACATCTAAAAAATCACAAATAGGAAATTATTCATTGTTGGCCCTTACAAAGACAACAACCGCAATCACAATCGTTAAGATCAAAACAGAGATGAGAGAAGAAATGAAAGGGGGAAAAATAGAGAAACCAAGATGTGTAGGAGTTTATGCGGTGAAAGAATGCTTGAAGACAACGACCATCTACGCTGGTGACCATGTGACGATGAAGAGAGAGGAGAAGGTGAGTGAAGGAAGGGTCTGCGAGTAGCCAAGCAGGAGCAATGAAGGAGGGGGATGAGGGAGAAATTGCGGTTAAGGAGAAAAGTTGATGAAATCGCAGGTAAGGAGAAATGTTGACGCTGTCCACGAACACCGTCGGCAACGAAGACAAAGGAGAAGGTGAGAGAAGGAAGGGATAACAGCGAGTGGCTGAGGTTGAGGGAGCACTGGAGCACTGGAGCAACAGAGGGAAATGAGAGAGAAATTGCTGATGGTTTAATTCACCCGATTTTTCGAGTTTTCGTTCGTTTATTAGGGTCGCATGGATGGGCGTCCGTCGAATGGGGTGGGATTTCCAGGCCTAAATATGAGGCTTGATCTTTTCAAAATAAAATAAATATGTTACGAGTAATTAAATAGGACTCAATCTAATCATATAAAATTTAACGAGAATAAACTATCTTTGAATGCATGACACTCGCTAGATGTTAATTGATGTAACTTGAATGAATTTGAAGTTGCTAGCATGGATTAAGTTCAACTTAGAATAATTTATGATAAGTTTATTTCAAATTTGACTATTGGTTTTTTGAATTCAAATTGGTTTTTGCCTCTCGAGATCTCTTTGAAATTGTTAGTGTTTTATTTTTTCATTCAGGCGGTTGTAGCATGCAAGCTTTAACAAATTTTGTAAATTGAATTTGTTTTATATCGCTGAGATCTCTTTGAAATTGTTAGTGTTTGATTTTTTAATTTTGGGCAGTTATAGCATGCAAGCTTCAACAAATTATGGAATTGGTGGTGACACCGTGAAGGTAGACTTGTCTAAGGTGCGGGGTGATAACTAAATTAGACTACCTTGTGTCAAAGTCACAAAAGAATTATATGAGGCCTTGTTATGACTGCTTGAAATGTGGTACCTTTCTTTTACGGGTGGAAGCTGAGGCTGCTATAGGCAAGAAAATGTGGGCTCCTAATCTACTTATAAAGTCGGGGAAAGAACAACAAATTAAGGAGATTGTGAACCTGTCATTGAAATAAGGGAATTGAAAAAGGAGATGACAAAGCTTGGCATTCGGATGGTGGAGATGAGGGCTGAAGTGAAGTCAATGTTGTATAGAAATAACTCTCTTATTCTAATTATTATGACTTTACGTATAGGCTTGTTTGTATTTATGATGTTTGTATTAACAAACAAGATATGATATGTCTGTAATGCCCCGACCTTAATCCAATACATCAATAAAGATTAATAAATATTAATGAGCGCGTGCACTTCAATTCACACTTTCATTCCTAATTATCATGTGTATTATATACTTGTGCAAGTAACCATATTATGTGTTGCAGGACTCGTATGATAATAGCAACGCTTAGCAAAGAAATAAATAAATAAATGAATGATCAAATAAATTATGTCATGTGATAATTCAAGTAATAATACTAATCCTAATAATAATAATAATAATAATAATAATAATAATAATAATAATAATAATAATAATAATAATAAATAAATAAATAAATAAATAAGACATTATCAAAGTAATAATAATAATAATTCATACGCCTAAAGTTTGTAATAATTATTCAAGCCGTGAATTCCTAAAACCTACATTCTTTTAACTTGGGCTTGGCTATTAAGTTGTTTGGGCTTATAGAGAGTGGAGGGCCCAATGACCAAGCAAATAAAAATAAAAATAAAATAAAAGAGGAAGTTGGATTTCGGATGGAAGAGAGAGAATTTTCGGGTTTCAAATTTGTCTATTTAAGTCCCAAAATCTCAAAACCCAACCTTCATCATTTGTTTCCTTTCCCAAAGAAACTCATCTCCCTCACTCAACCTCCCCTCTGCTCGCCCGGCCCGTGCGCTGCCGACCACTGCCACTAGCGGCGCCGGTCGCCATCACCGAGCCACTCGCCGCCGACCACCGCGGGGTTTCTCCGAGCTTGCTGCTGCTGCCACCAGCTGCTGCCGTCGGCCTAGCCACCATCACTGCCGGTCGCCGCCGCCAACCGTCGCCGTCGACCACCACCAGTCACCGGAGCTCCGATCGGCCATCCCTTCCACCATAAAAACCTCATTTTTCTTGTGGGTTTTGGGTAAAAACCTCAACCTTCAACTAATCAATTCCTTTAATTTTTGGAAATAATTAGTTAGATATTGCATGCAAGGGATTATTGTGTAAAATCATATTTTATGAGATTGTGTGGGTGAAAGAGATAAAAAGGCCTTGAATTAGGTGGTTGGATGTTCATCGAAAAAGGAAAAATTGGACTTGCAAGAATTATTTAAATTTCTTAATTATGTTGTATTAGGTCATTGGTTAGATGATTGTGGATTGTGAATTTTGGGGAGAAAATTTGGTTTTGTGATGATTCAAAGCTTATTGGAAAATTTTGGAGGAATATGATATTAAGTGAGGATTTAAGAAAGAAATAGGCATGCATGTTGAGTTATGAGCATGTGGATTAAAAATGTGAATTAAAGAGAATAGGTAAGTTGGATGATTTTAAGAGCCAAGGATTGTTTGTTCTTAGCCCCGATTATTTTAGGCCGCATAATTTGTTAAGTACAAATTTTAATCTCGTTTAACTAAAACCGCGCTAAACCCACGACTCGGACTCTCTGGCAAAATCCCCTACCGTGGACAGCCTCCGTGGCGGACCACATCCCTCCACCACTCCGGCGTCAATGGCGCAAATAATAATAAAAAAAGTTAGAAGAAGAGTAGTTATCGGACTAACCCATCGGACCGCCGGAGAGAGGGGTGGCTCGTACTTACATGCGCCACCGCAAAGATTAGTTCCTCCTCTCTTTTAGCTTCTCCAACGCCGATCTACGTCCACCAAGTCCTTTTTGCGAAACAGCCCGGCGGTGGCGCGTGTGGGTCACGTGCCACCACGCCGTCACTTCCACCGCTCGTGACTCGGTGTTAATCGGTTGCTTGGCTTGTGGGTCTCGTTTTTGGCTCGGCAAAGAAGGGCGGGATTACATCATTTGGGTATTTTTGGTCGTCAAAAATGAAAAAAAGGTCGTGGCTTTGCTTGGTGCCGCTGGAGATCATGGAGTCGGGCCGAGGCCTTCATCCCGTAGCCATGGCTACTCACGGAGAAGAGAGGGAGAGATGACAGAGAGGCCGAGAGGGAGAGAGGACAGAGAGAAGTTCTCTGGAAAAATAAAGCTGTGTGTGAATAAATGAAAGTTCACGGGTTGGCGTGAGTAATCAAGGGCAAGCGTGCCCTTTCACCTTTTTTATTTTTTGTTTTCAAGCCCCGTAATTGTTTTTGGGTTCCCTAGGCCTCATTTTTTTCCAGTCCCTGTTTGTTTTTCGTTCCCAAGGAATGTGTCTTCGGTTCACGAGGTACATTTTGATTTATTCAATTAGCATGCCCGACGAATTTTAATTACGTTTAGTGTGTGTTTTAATTTTTTTATTTTGTGTAAATTTAAAATTAATATTAATGTGATTTTATTATTTTTTAAGTTATTTTAATCATTTAATTTTATGAATCTATTTCATATTATGTAAATTATATAATTGTGTTTTATGTAATTTTGTTTGGCGTGTTATTTGTTTAATATGTGTAATTTCGTATTACATACTTTAAAGTGGACAATTAGCATGAACATTATATAAATATGTTTAATATAGTGTTGTGTACATTAGTTTTATAAGAAGCATCTTTGCTTTACATGCTATACATATATATGAATTTGTTTCATGAAGTCATATTAATTATAAAATTAGTTTTTTTATATATTATGAGTTAAGTGATATTATCTATAAATTAGTTTTTAGAATTAATGTGAATATGTTTCATGTGAATTAATAATATCACGTACAAATTTTTTTGTAAATTAGTTTTAAATCTTAACCACCTTTGTGGTATGTAAAGTTCAATGTTAATTCGTTTAACGTTAAAATTCATATGAATTTGTTTTCTATGGAATTAAAGTGTCAATTAATTTTTTCTAAAAATTTCTAGTTCATTCCATATGTGATGATTATAAGCTTAGCAAAATTTTCGATCATATGACTTGAATGATGAAGTTTATGAAAATTTAATTTTTTTAAGATGTTACTAAATGTCCAATTTTACTTGTAGATATGACAACAAAACCTATGACCGATATGCCTCTACTGAAAAGTTGGTGGGGTCCAACTATAACATTTGGCATTGGAGGGTTAAGTTTCTTTTGAATTAACATAAATTGCTAGAGTTCTTGACTCGTCAAAATGTATCTCCCTCGCTACTAATGATAAAGATGATAAGGATATTGATACTAGTTCCGCACGAGTATCGAAGGATTTGAAAGCATATCAGGAGTGGTTCAAAAGGACCGCTCGACGCGGTATGCCTTATTGAACCTTATGCATGATGACTTAATCGGTGAGTTCGAGAACTATGCCACGGCTAAAGACATGTGGGATCAACTTAAGATCAAGTTCGAGCAAACTTCGCTATTAAGCTCCGTCAATTGCATTTTACGTGGATGCAATACACTTTTGGCCTAGAGCATAGTATAATCGAACACATACGAACATTGAGTGCAATGGTTCGTGATCCGAAGGCTGGAGGGATCGAGATCTCCGAGCGTGATCAAGTCACGAATGTGATTCATGCTATCCCATCTAAGGATCCTTAGAAAACTTTTAAGACCTTGATGGTGCATAGTGATCACCTCAAAACTATGGACGATATTGTTCGTCATCTTGAACTTGAAAAGGATCGCATGAAGTCACATGCTCCTACTCCTATTTCTGTTGCATTAGTTGCTAAATGAAACAAACCTAAGAGCAACAAGTTTAAATGAGGGAAGAAGAAAAGTTCTCATCCCTCTAAGAAACCCGGGCCTACAGGTGGAAATGCCGAGAAACAACATAAGACTAAGGGCAATAAAGAGAAAGTTATGGCACGTATGAAGTGTTACAATTGTGGAAAGAAGGATCACTATGCTAGGGATTGTCCCGAGTCTCAAAAGGTGACCCCTCCATTAAAGTCTCTGAATTATTTGTTTGTTCCCATGCATTAGTTGCTAGCTCTCTTCCTAATTGGATTGTATACTCGGGAGCAAGCAAGCACATAGTTCAAGACCAAGATGGGTTTGTAGAGTTTCACCCTTATCCGATAGGCATACAAACCGTGACATTAGGGAATGGCACAATTGAAGATGTTCTCGGTGTGGGAACGTATCAGCTCAAGCTACGTGGAGGAAATAAGTTACTTTTGCTAGATGCTCTCTACGCGCTGGGGTGCAATGTTCCCTTGTTTCCTTTGTCTCCTTAGTTAAAGTAGGTTTTCAGTTTGTTTCAAAAGAAGATGGTTTAGAGATTTATTATGGCGGCAATTTGTTTGGCCATGCACATTTTCAAAACAATTTTCCTATTTTGGATTTAAACGTTTACTATGATAATTCCGCATTAGTTTTATTTTATTCTAATTCCGAATCTGTTAAATGGCATGCTAGACTTGGTCATATTGGCCAAGATAGAATGACTAGACTAGCAAAAGAAGGTCTTCTAGATCGGCTCACTAAGGTTAGGTTGCCTAGATGTAAGCCATGCTTAGCTGGTAAGACGACCAAGAAGCCTTTCGGTAATGCTTCTAGGGCGTCACATCCCTTAGAACTTATTCACTTCGACATATGTGAACCTATGAATGTCAAAGCACGTCATGGTGTGAGTTATTTTCTCACTTTGATAGACGACTATTCACGATATGGGTATGTGTACCTTTTATCACACTCGTTATGAAGCTTTAGATGTGTTCAAACGCTTCGTAGCGGAAGTAGAACACAGATTGGAGCATAGAGTGAAGTTTCTTCGCACCGATCGTGGTCGTGAATACCTTTCGATATGTTCAAAGAGTTTTATGAGGAAAAAGGCATACGCAGGCAACTTACGATTCCATGCACTCCTCAACAAAATGGTGTTGCCGAGCGTCGTAATCGAACATTACTTGACATGGTCGGGACAATGACGGCCCAAGCTAATTTGCCAATTAGTTTTTTGGGGGATGCGTTGCTTACGGTAACTTACATCCCGAACCGAGTTCCTAGTAAGAGTGAGTTATAGAATGGTAGAAAGCCCATCTTGGAGCATTTACGCCCATGGGGTTCGGCTGACTATGTGCACAACTCAACTCATCAACATGGGAAAATTGGTCCTAGAGCTACAAATATGGTGTTCTTCAGGTATCCAGAAAATTCAAAAGGATATGTCATGTATGGAGAACATCCAACTGGCGGCATGAAGGAAATAGAATCCCGAAATGTCGATTTTCTTGAGGATGAGTTCCCAAGTATTGGTGAAATTAAGAAGGACTTAGAGTTGTATGAGTTACAACAATTATCTCTTGGTGAGGGGGAGGATTTGTACGCTCATCATGTCACCGAGGATAATAGTTTTCCACCGGACAATAGAGATAGTGGGAGAGGTCCCGCCATCTCTAATGATGGAAATGTGTCTCGCACAGGAGATCCAACAAGAAAATGAGGAGCGTCCTCAATCTCCAGCTCCTAATCATGAAGTCGGTCCTCCTTCTCAAGAACCCTCATCCACATCCCAAGGGATTCGGAGAGATTCTCCTATTACTCGAGTCCCACACCTCAAAGGAAAAGGGGAGGGATCTTGAAGTCCTAAAATTATTCGAAGGAGTGAGCGAGGAAAAGTTCCTCGATGATTTTTTCAAATCGAAGAGGATATCTTATTTTGCATGCCTCTGGAAATAGAAGAGCCAACCTCTTATGTAGAGGTTATAAACTCACCAAACCATATAGAATGGATGGAAGCCATGAGAGATGAGTTGGACTCAATGGCAAAGAATAAAGTTTAGGAACCTGGTTAATCTTCCTCCTAAACATAAGGCCATTGGAAACAAGTGGGTTTTCAAGGTTAAACGTCGAGCGGATGGATCAATTGATAAGTTCAAGGCCCGATTAGTTGCGAAAGGTTTTACACAAGTTGAAGGTGTAGATTATGAAGAGACTTTTTCTCCTGTGGTGAGAATGACCTCTATTCACCTACTTCTAGCCCCGGTTGCTCATTTGGACTTGGAGTTAGTCCGGATGGATGTAAAGACTGCCTTCCTCAATGGTAATCTAGAGGAGGAGATTTATATGGATCAAACTATTGGTTTCATATCAAAAGGACAAGAGGACAAAGTTTGTCGTCTTAAAAGATCTATATACGGTCTTAAACAGTCTTCCGGATCATGGTACTTTAGATTCCATGAAACTATTACTTCGTATGGCTTAACCATGGTTTCAGAAAACCATTGTGTATATGTTAAGAGGATGACAAGTAGGGATTACGTTCCTTACATTGTACGTTGATGACATACTATACAGGCTGGAAACAACCTAGAAATGATCAACGCTACTAAGAAGTGGTTGTCTTCCGTCTTCGAGATGAAAGACATGGGTGAAGCCAAGTATGTCCTTGGTGTGGAAATAATCAGGAACCGTTCTAAAAACTTCTTGGTTCATGTTAGAAGGCATATATCAAGAAAGTCCTGGAATGTTTTCGGATGCAAAATTCCAAACCCGTTGACACTCCAGTCGATAATGGTCTTACTTTGAGTCATGAGAAATGTCCTAAAACAGATAAAGAAAAGCGGAAAATGAGTAGCTTTCCCTACGCTAGTGCAATAGGAAGCCTAATGTATGCCATGTTATATACACGGCCTGACATTTGCTTCGTGCTTGGATTGGTTAGTCGTTACCAAAACAACCCGAGACCTGCTCACCGGCAGGCTGTCAAAAGAATAATGTGCTTTCTTCGTGGAACTATTGACTTGGTACTTTGTTATCAAGGAAGGGACCTCAAACCGAGGGGATTCTCGGATGCAGATTGGGGTGGTGACCTGGATGAGTCCAAGTCAACCTCGGGATACGTTTTTACCCTTGGTAGGGAGCCATATCTTGGTGCAGTAAGAAGCAAGACCGCATAGCTCATCAACTATGGAAGCGGAATATGGCGCTAGTTGCCTTGCCGCTTAGGAGACAATATGGCTAAGGAGTTTTCTCCGGGATGTCAACCTTTCTCCAAGAGTTGACGATCCTGTCGAGATGTGGTGCGATAACACTGCTGCCATTCAATATTCTAAGGATCCTAAGTTTCACGAGAAGGCTAAGCATATTAAAAGGCGTTATCACTTTATGAGGGACACTATAAAGTTGAAAGAGATTGTTGTCAAATATTTATCTACTAACAAGATGATCGCTGATCCTTTGACTAAACCGACTCTTAGAGATGCATTCAAAACTCATATGATGAGTTTAGGTCATCGTAGAGTTTAGTCATTTGAAATATCTTGTATTTTTGGTTTTTTGAACATATATTTAGATGAACTTTTTCATTGAAATAAAGATTGGTGTTTCTTTTTCTTTGAATGTTCATAACTTTTTGGTTGCTTGATTTTGCACATCCGAATGTCACTAGGTTTCGATTATCTTATCACACGAGATAATCAACACTAACGCTTAAGTAGTGGTTAGGATGAGACTAAAAATCATATTGGCATTAGGTGCAATATTGATTAATTTTTCGTACTCGAGATAGTATGAAAAATATACATGAATAGTCGCCTTAGTAAGTCTAAGATGAGATTTAAGAAAATCAAATATAACACAACCTTATATTGAAGTCTTTTAGCCGAATTTAAGTGTCGGGATTACGTTGAGTGCGCTAATCCAGTGACTCAAGTCGGTTTTGGGAAAAACTTGGACTTGTAATTCGTATGATATAAAAGTGACAAGCTTACCTTAGTGGGAGTTATATCATAACACACACTTTATACTGTGTGTGCTAAAAAGATGGCCTTATGGAGTGACAACAGTTTCCCTTCCTTGTCACTCGTGCGATCCCGAAACATTATTATTTCAAAACACAATTCCCTTTGACTTAGGACTATGATGTGAAATCTAAGTTAGATGTTGCTACTTTAATGTACACTCCAAGAGTTATAGAAATATACAGACTTAGCGGAATACATTAGGAAAGCAATTTTACCGAGATGTAACATCATGAGTGGCTAAGGAAAACCATTTCATATTCACCATATCAGCTCGGGCGATTATATTCGGAATATAATCATATGATATATCAATAGGCATAAAGGGATTATATATGCCATAGATGATGTCTTTGAATGGTTTGGGGCGTTGTCCTTATGAAAGTGCCATGTTAGTTAGATGGTGATTTAATGTGACACTAATGATTACTTTTTGGTCGCACGCTTCATTTCCGGTATGAAACGTGAGGAGATGTGAAGGATTAGACATTTTTTAAGGCCTACGTGGCCGAATGGGAGCTGTTGGACGAGGTTCATAAAACGGCCACTTAGGCCCGTTAATTTCCACTTAATCGGCCTCCCACTTATCCAGGAATAAGTGAGATGGTTAATGAAGTTGAGATAGACTCAACTTCCTAACTCCGATGATAGGAGCGAATGCTCCTATTTAATCTGTAATGGAGCATACGGAAAACATACGTGAGAAACACAAACGCTACAGACTGTTGCATCTCACAAGTTTTCTCTAGAAATCCTCAACTCTCTCTCACGATTAGACCCACCATCCCGGGGGTGTTTGGGTTTGAGACGTGGTTGTTTCCGGCGACTCTAGTAGCCGCCGGTTATACTATTACGGGTGACACTGGTAGATCCGGATTTCGGAGTACAACCGGAATCGAGTGTTCGTGGGGTGGGAATTCGTTTGTGGGCTATCGAACGGCAATAGATCCATTTGCTTCCGCACTACTAAGGTTAGTTCTTATATTTTTTCCTACAGGTAAGGATATGGAGCAACCTTTTAAGAGACTTGCGTCGGCGACTTCTTATTGTTGCATGAGTCAAACTTAATTTTCATGGTGGAAAGGTTGGAGATAATGGTTAGGGTTGAGGCGTGGTGATAAGAAACCACGAGGAAGACATTATATGATTTGAGTTGCTTGCAGGGGGATGACTACTGGAGTTGAGATCGAAGAGGCTCAAGCATGTCTTTATGGGTCAAGGTGTGCAAAGGATGCTAAGGTCATCAACCTTGTTGCTTGAAGGGGATTGTCTATTAGTTATTTAGAAGCTCGACATGAAGCAAGTCTAATAAAACTTTGTTGGTTTCTTCAATAGCGAAATTTTAACTTTTTTAATTCGTTTGATTTCATTGTTTGGTCTCATGTCAAGGGATGGGGTACTAAAGTTGCCCATGGTTTAGCTTATTGGCAACTATTTAGTTTTGATAAAAGGATGTGAATTAATTGATTATGTTCCGAATGCGATTGTATCTCGGACATCCGAAGATATGCTACCATATGTGTACTCAAACTTCATAAAAACACCCTTCCACCGTTTATATATATTAAAAAAACCTCGTCACTATTTTAAAACAATTAATATATTTTTCAACATTTGATGTCTAACAAGCCATGTCATCAATAAAAAAACAAATTGATAATTTCTACAACAAATGAAGTAAGTTGTTCATATGTGTGTGTGTTCGCGCGCGCGCCACATATAAAAAATATAAGTAACCAATTGTAGAGTATAATAAATTAGAATAAGGGGGTAAACATGGTTTTAGGATACCCTAAAGAGGAAAAACAACCAATCGATTCAGTTCAAATTTTCAAAAATTGGAAACTTGTTTGTCTCGTTCCCAACTTTTGAAGCACGTATTCAAAACTACTTATCGGTAATTTAAATAATTTGATACTGATTCCGGTTAAATTTAAGATCTTAATTTCAAGCTTTATGGAAGAATTCAACCACGTATCATATTAGCTGTTAAAAAAACAAATTTACTTGGTAAATATTTGGAAAATTATGATGCCTCTAAAAATAATTATGAAAAGAAAGGCATGAGATGAGACTATGATAATTGAAGGAAATTTAAAAAGAAAATATGAATAATATATATAAATATATGCTCAGAAAAAACCACCGGAACATCCATCGACTCCATCAGTAGCGATCTAGAATCAGCTAAACTAAACAAATTACATACAGAAAATATTAAAAAAATAATACTAAAATACTAATGCTGCTAAACTCTATGTTTTTCTACCAATAAATGATCAATCTCCTCCTCAGTAGCCTGTGGGGAACTTGCAATTTCCAAATTCTGCACAAATAAAATTCAAAAATAAATTACAATTAATGCCACATATTATTCTCAGTTTCTCACCAACTACCTCAAAATTTAAAATAAAAAATGTTAAAAAAATTAAACGAAACGAAAAGATGATGTCAGCATGAACTTACTAGGAGCTTGGGTGACGACATGAGCAACTCCACCAAAATCGCACGTGCCACTCGCACGTGCCTGCTTCTGGTAATAACTGTTAAAAGCGTACGAAGCATGGGCCACAAGGGACTCAGGATTATAACACGTGGCACCAGACTGGATCGGACGGCAGTCAGCCCCTCCTTCTCCACAAGCATAATCCAACGCATTCTGCAACTTCTCCTCACTCGCCGCCTCGTTCGCCACGCACCACGTCTGCCCCGTCGTCACTACCACCTTACTTCCTCCATCCACCGCCGCAGGTGCCACAGCTCCTGCCACAGCTCCTGCCACCTCCGCCGCCGTGAGGGGAATGTTGTACACCTTCTCCTCACTGGGGTAGAACAGCCCGTAGTTTCTCTCACTGGTGGGGCCCGGCTTCTGATCTTCGTTGAATAAAGCGAACAAATAAACATCCAACGTGGCATTGGGTCTCAAGGGGGTCCCACCAGTGGTTAAGACTCTTTTTACCAAATTGCCGTTGTACGCCGCCGCGTTGGCCTCACTTGCCCCGACTTCATTCTGGTCGCCTTTGCTGGGCCAACCCGTTTCAGTCACGGACACCTCAACGTCGTCGTACTGAAGGCTAGACATGGCAGCGTAAACCGCGTCTAATTGGGCCTCAAATAGGTTCGAATACTTGAGCCCATTTCCGGAGTCGACGACTCCGGAATTGGACCTAAAAAGGGCGTAGTCTAGTGAGATTTGATCCGAATTAGCCGAGTAGGCGAAAAACGGGTAGATATTAACCATCAGAGGAGACGACGTCTTGCGGAGAAAATCCAACATGGGTTTGATCATGGAGTTCGTAAGATCCGACTTGAAGGACCCGGATGAGGAGGGGTAGGAGTTCTGGAGAGCGGCGAGGGAAATGGGGGAGGAGATTTTAATGGCGGAGTCTATGGAGTTTTTCTGGAGAGAGGCGTAGAGGTTGGACATTGCGGGTACGAGGTAGGAGGTGAGGTTGGGGAAGGTATTGACCTCATTTCCCACGGCAATGGCAGAGATTCCCGATTTCGGGTGGAATGGGAGGATCCGGGTCCGGACCCAGTCGTCGGTGAAGGACTGAGAGGCGGCGGCAGCGGTGAGGTTCTCGTTCGGGAGAGCGACTGTGAGGGAAATGCCCGACCCGGAAAAGGCTTGGAGGACTTCGGAGTCGGTGTCGTAGAGCTTGACCCGAGTCAGGCCTTGGGTTTTTAGGAGCTGGGCTACTTTGTCCGGGGTTGGGAGGTTATCCGCCACTCTTCCATAGTTGATTCCGATCTTCCCAGTATCTGCAAAAAAAAAAAAAAAGAAAAATCAATTAATTCAACCCGAATAAAGAATATAATGAATGAGCTAGACCCGGATTGGAGACCGACCTGAGAGAGCGGGGGAGGAGAGGAGGGAGAGAATGAGAAGGGAGAGAGGGAGGAAGGAAGCCATGGCCTGAGGAGAGAGAGAGAGAGAGAAGGGGGAAATGGAGATGGTTTGCAGTAATGAGGGGGTATTTATTGGAGGGAGGGAGGAGAGAGAAAGAGAGACATTGGCGTTTTAGGTGGGGGAATTACTACATGACGACGTGGTCGTGGGTTGAGTGTGGGGAAATGACGCCACGGTGAATTTGGTAATGTTGGAGTCAAATGCGTTTAGTCAATGTTTAACCAACCACTAATTACTGAGGTGATGAGGCCACTAACCCCATTCAATTTCAAGTTAATTGGGTTTTTACTCGGATGATTTATTTTTCAACGTTTGTTTTGGTCATTTGTCAAAAATCATAATCATTCACGATTTGAAACGGTGGTTCATTTTCATGATTAATGTTTATAGTTGAAACTCGTTAATACATATCAGTTATTTTCTAATTATTTTTCTTTAATATATATATATAATAGATAACTTAATAAATTTTAATAGTTTTATTATATGCTCATCGAATTGAATAGGTATTGAAATACTCGTGTTTTTATATGAACAACCGTTGAAATAGAGTCTGACTTATTGGCAAAAAACTGACTCAAAATAGTTTACATGAAAGAAAAAAAAAAGGAAAATTAGGTTCTTGGTTCACTTAGAAGGGAAGAAAAAATATATGATGCCAAAACTTGCATGCCTACTCTACCAAATCCAGATTATTATCATCCCTGCAAAGCAACCAAAATAATTTTTTTAGAAAGAGGGAAGAAAACGAAAAGAATACTCCAATTATTAGGCAATATATATTAGAGATAAAAATATAAATAAAGCAGGCAGAGCTCTGAGGAAGAATCATTTACCAGGAAAATCCATGCAAAGAGGCAGAAATAGATTATGATATTTATTAATGATAATAATATATATGATCACATAAAGAGTAAGGTCCAGTGCATGATCTTGAAATAATTAGAAAATGAGAATAAAATAAAATAATTGGGTGGTACAGAAAATAAGGACGTTACATTGCAAGTCTCTGTGCAGGTGTGACCGGTGGAGGATATCATAGAAACAAGTGTGAGAGAAAGAGTCCAACAAGTACTCGATAAAAGGGGGAGGGGGAGGCAGAGGCAGAGGCAGAGGCAGATGCTACTGGGCTGGACTCTTTTCTTGACTTTAATTTTGAGAGAGAGAGAGATTGGTGTCCAGCAACTTCAACGGTCGACTTCATGAAATGTACTAATTATAATGTGGACATATATATATTGAAAGCCAATAATATGTTGTTGGTTCATTCATGTGAAGCCTTTGGTGCTACCAAGTCAAAAAAATAACAAAAGAAAACAGAGAGATTTGATATGATTTGTGATATTTATCATTTGATTTTAGGACTTGAAGTGTTTACATTAAACTCATATCTGGATGCGGAGATTTTTTTGTAAGAATATGTTGTGTTAACGAATTAATTGAATTTGCGGGGGTTTTTTTTTTATGTATGTCCTATGTTTGGGTAATTTTGGTGTAATTGTTGATTATTCTATGAGTTCATTGGAGATGACATAAGTTCTGGTGTTGTTTTTTATGATTGTAAAGATTTTACTGACTTCCTACTCGAAGTTACATAAAAACTATAATATATTTATGTTTTATGTTCGTTTATATTAGTTTCTATTTTTTTCTATTCATTTATGTTCATTTATGTTTATTTCTTCTCTTTTCTATTAGTTATTTATGTTCGTTTCTACTCTTTTAAGTTTGTTTTTTTTTTTTTGTATTTCTATTTTTATTTTTGTATGTTTTTTATATAACCTCAAACATGCCATTAGCTAATTAATTAATCAGCATATTAGTTTATATTACTAAGGCTCTTAAAGGTAACTCATTTTTTATGAAGCTCAAATGTGCAAATTGCATAGCCTTTTGTCTCTATATATTACTTATGCTTTAAGAGTTTATTATGAAAGTGACTATCGTTGGATGTAGCAAATGAAATCTCGTCTTTATCTTCAACATGTCTATTTTCATTTTTTGTAAATATGTATAGCATATTGAAATATATGAACACAACTTTACAATTGTCTTTTATATAAATTTACTTATTATAATATGGAAAAAACTATTATTAGCAATGATTCATTGGCATCATCAAGATAAAAAAGATTTTTTTTTTTAAAGTAAATATGGATCACCTAATTGAGTCTTTATCTTAGGTCTTGTTCGACAATAGCGTTTGTAGTAGGCTTTTAGCGTTTTGACCAAGTCAAAACACTAATCAACCAAATATTAGCGTTCGAGTAAGGTAGTGTTTTAACTAGCGTTTGCAGTAACTTTTAGCATTTCAAGTAGTATTTATTAAAAGCTAAGAATATTAATTTTTCACATTTGAAAGTAGCGTTTTATATTTTTTGACAAAAAAATCCCTTCATTAATTTATATTTGGCGGGTTATCTATATCCTTTTACGTCAATTTACAATAATCAGCTAACTCAACCAATAAATTTACCAAACACATTTATTCAACCGCTCGGTTGAACAACTATCGGCTAATAGCTATCGAGTTACACAAATATTTATCCGCTACTCAAACAGACTCATTTTACCGAACAAGGCATTAGGGTAACTCCAACTAGATTTGAAGCCCCAAAAGGGACATGGGATACCAAAATCCAGACTTACAAATCACTTCAACTCCTTTACATAACTTACATGAAAATTATCTCCCTTAAAATTTAAGCCTTAAAAAAAAGGATACAAATATAAAACGTTAGTCTTGCTCAGTAAAAAAATTGACTAAAGTTAACACTCGAAATTTGAAAACATCTTGTGAATATGTAATTGACTTTGATTTATTCAAAAATTGATGTATTTGTACCACTCTTGACTTTGACAATATCCATTTTTTTTTTATAATGGGTCACTTAAATATTTTACTCACATGTTTAAATAATATTACATAACAATCCAATTGAATGTTTCCTCCAACAAGTAGTTATACTAAATATATACTTACCAACATGGACAGAGATTTCAAAAAAGCTATTACGTAAATACATGAATAAATTGTAGTATGACTTTTCTATTCTTTTTTTTATTATTCTAATAACTTTTATGACATGGCATATTAATTATGAATATAATATCTTTACGAAATTCCAAGTATCTTATCAAACATTCATACTAAATATCATTTACTTTGTGTGAAATCCATACAAGACATTGGTGGCAATTATTCTTGGTGAAGAAGCACAACTGCTTCTAAGAATTTCATTTCTGAGATGAGGATGAGCCTTACAAGCAAAGAATACTCATATTAATATTTAACAATTTTTTTCATCCTAATTAATACCCCCGTTTCACAATACTTGTCTTTTTGAGTTGCGAGCCAATACCAAGAAAAAGCAAGATTTATGACAAAATTTATGCTAAAAGACCAAGTTGTCCCGAGTTTTATTAAAAATGAAGAAAGTTAATGAAAAAGGGAGAGAAAAAAGTAAGGATAAAATTGGTAAACTAGCCATTAAAACAGCATTAAAATTATAAAAAGACAAATATTATGAAACGAAAAAAATTAGTTAAAGTGA
Source organism: Talinum fruticosum (assembly GCA_021018815.1). Lineage (NCBI taxonomy): Eukaryota > Viridiplantae > Streptophyta > Magnoliopsida > Caryophyllales > Talinaceae > Talinum > Talinum fruticosum. The sequence goes on along the minus strand of JAITYX010000052.1, from coordinate 4,149,896 downwards.
CATATATTGTGAAACGAAGGAAGTATCCAACATAATTACTCGACTTTGTTCATCTAACTATCCAACCAAATGGCATTAACAGCAATTTAATAAATATTTGTTGAAGTTTGGCCCAAAATTTAAGATGATTTTGGGTTTGTCTAACTAACAAATGTGAAGCAGCAAAGAACAAAAGGGAGAGGATAAATGTAAGGGAGAAAAATTCAATGGAGTAAGAATCTTAGAAGTTATAGCAATTTATTTAATAATGTTAGGATTAGGTTGGTTTAGTTGAGAAAAGGATAGCAAAAGTGCAAAGACTTTCTCCTTAAGAAAATAAAAAACAAATTAGCATATAATATGCTACTATGTCCCAAACTCTATTGACTTGTGTCTTAATTAGATAGTGACCTAAAAGTAGGCACCCTTTTTAATTTCAATAATAATAATAATAATAATAATAATAATAATAATAATAATAATTGCTTCTATAAGAAATTCATTCTAATCTTGACTCTTTGTTATGCCTATTCTTACGTTTATGTATTTGTTTTAATTTATAAGAAACAGTCTGATATAAAAATAAATTTATTGATCACATCTATACTATTTGTGTTTTTAGTATAAATGAGAATTAAGTCAAAGGTCATTTTATGGAATCATAATTGAATCTAAATAGTATTAATAGATGTTTTACAATACTATGTATGTATATGAGTTTAGTATATAATGAAAAATTCTATCATTAGGACAACTCTTCAATTATGAGGTTTGATGACATAGGGGGATGAAGAATTCTTCCTTTTCCTTCTCTTCAGGTTTCTTTTACTGTATTACCCCTATAAAATATCAATAGACGCTTAAATTTTATGATTTACATACTTGTGCGAAGAAAACATTTTGTAATGATTATTTAGATAAAAAATAAATGTGACATTGTTTAAAATTTTGCCTCGTTATGAATGAAATAAAATCTAAATAATATGTCATATTTATAATAATCAGTTAGTACAACTGATAAAATTTTTAAAAATTATTTAATTTCAAACTCCACTTATGTCGAGTCTTTACGCCTCCTATACTTAGGAGAAGGAATTGGGAGATGGGGCAGGAGGACTAGTTGGACGAATTTTGATAGCGACAGAAGAGGAAGGAGCATGGAAAGTTCAAAAATAAGGAAGGTAGTGTAGAAATCAAAAATTACAAAAAGATGTGATGTAATATACATTTATGTGGAAATGGGACATTTAATTTGTTGGAGGTGGCATTATTATAATTATTATAATATAAAATGAATGATGGTGGAGAGGAGAGAAAGAAACCAACAACTTCAATTTGATTCTTTGAATGTTTATGTGATTATGAATTCATAGAGCAAATGGAGAAATCTGAACGCGTATACTTAGGTCGGCAATCAATGGGAAAATCCTTTGGTTTATGTGGAAAACTTACACCAGGATCATTATAATAAGTCAAGTGCCATGTAGGTCAAGGAATTATGGAAGGGGAGGAGAGGAGAGGAGAGGACCCATCAATTAGACATGAGAAAGACAAAAATTTGGGTTCGGGTTAAAATTGGGTTGGATAAATCGGTCATTGGATGAATTTTTTATTCGATACTTGTTTTTTGGGTTGGAATAATTCGGACAAACCTAAACATGGGTTAAAATCGGATTCGACGACAAAAATGGGAAAACTTTATGTCCGAATTTAAAATTCGGATAAAAACTCGGATCGGATCCGATTTTTCGGGTCAAACACATTCAAGTAAATCGGATCGGACAGAATTTTGTCGATGCTTGATATAAAGTTTCTTATTAAAGAATTTCTTCAGTCTTAACAAAAACTAAATTAAAAATAAAAATATATAATAAAGCCAATGTTCTTATGTTTGCCAGAACAAATATCATCTGACCACTAGGTGACTTAGACAACTACAAAAGGTGCTTCCTCCGTCCCAAATTGAATATCCCCTTTAAGTTTTCATGCATTTTAAGAAATGCTTATGGATTAATTTCTTTTATAATAAAATATCAATAATATTCGTGTATTTGAATTGAAAATGATCATTTAAACATTTTCCTTCTTCCCATAATTATTTTTTAAATTTAAAATAAGGATAGTTTGGAAATTTGTAACATTCAAGGTTCCATTTAAACAGTGGACATTTTAGAATATCTCAAAAAGAAATAGAGCACATTCTTTTTGGGACGAAGAAAGTAATAATTTATGACAATTGTTTTAGCATAGATGAGTGGATATAGTAAAAATGCCCTTTTCCGATTATCTTATAATAAATTATATATATAGAGTTGTAAGTAATTAAGATTTTTAACCAAGTGTTAATAGAATGAGCCTTTCTAATTTAGGAGTATGATTGTTACATTAATCTTTCCTTTTTATTGAATGTAGGACTGACAAAGTATAAATTGTTGAGTATTTGTCAAATCAATAGCTATGAATTATGATAAGCACTGTGACATAAATTAACTTTACAATAATGAGAATATCAATTTAAAATTAGAAATTTTCCTGACTCAATGAGTAAAAATCATGAGTTACTCGTCTAGTTTTCCTGTCAAGTAATGATTTTTTTGCTTTTATTTTCTTTCGGGTCTGACGTTACATGGTATATTGTCATGTCCTTTTCTCATGTTATGTAATATAATGGGAGAAATGCACAAGTCATAGAAACCACGACCAGAGGAATGAGAGAGAGTTGGCATTCTAAGCAAATTAACACTTTGGTCGAAGTTAAAACCAAACACACCGCCTGAAATCATCAACCCAAGCCATATAGTGGATTATGCTGGTGAGATGGGCGTTTGCAAGAATTGAATTTAATGAACGAAGGAACTAAATTAGCCCCCGAGAGATTGCTAGTGACTCAAAAGTCCATTTCGACATTGGCAAAGATGAGTTTGTTCAAACAACTACAACACAGAGAACCAACTTATCTCAGTTTGGAATCTTTTGGTGCTTTCCCTGAATCATCATAATTCATCGTCATCTTCGTGAATGTGAATTGGCATTGCATCTGGGGGAGACGAAATTCCAAGCAACGCTCCACCATACATGATAAACAATACCAAGCAGACTATACACAGAATAATACACATCAAACCAATCATAATACCACGTCCCTGACGTTTCATAGGAGGTTCACGTATTTCCGATGCTCTTGCTTTGCTCAAATCCTCCTTATCGTCGTTCTTGTGATTTTCTACACCACTATCTGTGTCTCGGTTCTCGGTGCTAAATTCAGCGATCTCCCTGGCTTTTTGTCGAATAATCCTTTGAATTGCTTCTTAGCTTTCCTTATGGCTTCCTGCTCAGATGTGCACAGAATATATCAGTGAGAAAGTATAACTGATATTCCAAAATGTGCAGGCTCATAACATTTGCTACAGCAATGACCACCTGTTCCTTCTGCTTCAACTTTTGCAAGGCTGCTTTAGCATCAGCTTCAGATGATTTGTCAACTTTCACCATCTGCCATCAACAAAGGAAGCATTTCTAGAAACAATGTGCCAAACACATATTGATTCATACCTATAACCAAAACAGAGAGAAGGAAATACCATATTGAAGTCATTTCTTGCCTCCTCAAAGTCTCCAGCTTCCATATAAGCCATTCCACGGCGATATAAAGCTTTGACATGGGCAGGGTTCGCATCTAATACCTACATAGCCCAATTAATTTCATTTCAACACGGCTCCGCCTGCTACAAATAAGCCGGATATCCCAGGTTCTTGTACAAATATAAAAATGCGGCTTCATCCCCTAAGGCCTGAATGTTCTAACAATCCTAAGCAGTCCAGTCTATTTTCATGCCTTCGGATTGGCTGAAAACAAAATTGTCTTGTTCCCCAATAGAAGGATGATTTCTGAAAATGATCATAGAAACATTTAAGACTTTTTAGATAGTGTTGCACCACAGGATGATGCCATGCTCCCATAGGCTGTAGGAGAGGACTTTATGCTGCCTCTATGGCCTAACGGTGTGATAGTGCTGTTGATTTGTCACTATTCTGGTGGCATCTCTGCTCAATTTTCTGTTGGGACCTGCTCTGGCCTGCAGGCTTCAAGTAATGCCAGTTGGCAGGTGGATTGTCATTCATTTTGGTCTTCGTTTTCATTTAAGAACAAAGCAAATCTAGACCTCCGATACTTTTGATGTGTCTAGTATTCTGTTTGTGCCTTTTGCCTCTTAGACCAGCGTGTCATAGTTCACTGTTTGGATGAGTCATAAGTCAAAACTTGTAAAACTGGACCTAATACATGTGAAACATGATTTTTGGAAGATGGTGTTCATAGTCTGCGATGCCACAAAAAAGGCTAGGTTTTAGTGATTTAGTTGTTCTTTGGAATGAGAGGGGTAGTGTCTGACCTTCAAAGTGTGTTGCACTCAAATAGTTAGGCCTTGGTCTTACATTTGGAAACTTCCTTTATGTTTATTATTTTCGTTATATTTGTGCTTCATCGTATTTTTTAAAGATATTTTATCATATAGGGGTTGTGGCTGATCGTTCTTGTTTTCTGTCTTAAAAGTTCAAGGGTGGGAAAACACATTAGCAGTCTACTTCATCATGATCCCATTGTTAGGAGTCTATGACTATACTAGTCGAATAGTGAATTACATTTATGTGTTGTCTTTTTTTTTTTTTTTAATTTTCTCCACTTTATCCCTGCTAGAATGTCTTTTCTCCAACTCTGTTAGTACTCGTGTTATTTCCCCTCCCTAGTCCTTTCCTGACCCCCACTTCTTGGTCTTTTCCCCTTTCTCCCAACAACCTACTCCTTATGATCTCTTTAATTGAGTGATTCACCTAAGCTACCCAGGCAATCTATCATTGAGAAGTTGAGAATGATCTATGATTCTATGAAGTGAAGTGCATGACTTTGGGTGAGGTACTGCTGTACTGGTGTGGAGCTCAAACATCAAATCAAAGACACAAGAATCATATTACCAGGGAATACAAGGGGCAGGAGAACAAGGGTCTCATTCAAAAAGGAACCGCAAAAGCTTAGGATTTTTATTTTTTTTTTTTTTTTTTGGGGGGAGGGGTGGTTGGGGAAGCTGGGAAGAGGAAAAAATTGTTAGAAGGCCACATATGCTACTTCTTCGAGCTTAATGGAAATTCTACTCCTGAGCATACCTTTTCACATGTTTCAATTGACTTCCTGCACTCTCCCATCTTTAGATAACAGGCAGCAACGTTCAGATGTAGCATGTTCTTCAGCGTCAAGATAGACAAAGTTAATTGAAAGTCATAAATACAAAGAACGCCAGAAAATTCATAGAAATATGAGGGTAAAATATATTATGACGTGATTAAAAGCAAAACATATCATATTAGGCGAAGTTGTCCATGTCATTTCAGGACATACTCTAGCGTTAAGGAATTCTTTCCCTTCTTCATCATCCTGTGGATTGACATGATTAAATTCTCGAAGCAACTGCGAATAAAGCAAAAGACAATATTAGGCAGAGTAAAATGTGGTTGCTACATTAGGCACAGTAAAATGTGGTTGCTACACCTACGGCCATCATAAGCCTACTATAGTATAAACGAGAAGTACAGTTGCATTCTTTTTTTTTTCTTTTTTTTTTAAGTCACACAAACACGCACACAGAGTACAGAGAGTCAAACCATGGCCACTCTCGTGAAAATCAAGCACCCTACCACTAGGCTACCCTAAGAAAGGCACATCTTGTTTGCATTTTATATAAGCTAAAATTAAAGATTACCATTCTGTTGCCTACTACGTAGCTTAGTATATTTCACCGATGCCCATATCAAGTGATCAAATGCATTCTGAAGAATTGAATTCTCAGGCACAGTACTCCAGTACAGAACTCCAAATAACTTTCATATCAAGGTCTTTGCGGCGAAGGAAACAAGCGCATACCTTCTCATACTTGGCCTTCGCCAACTCATACTTTCCTTCCTTGAAAAGCCTGTTACCCTGGCAATGGAAATCAAATTTCAATTCCCATTTCTCCGAAGCATGAAGTACCAACATCAAGTACAGCAAAATGTTGTCAACCATGTTTATAACATTTAAACATGTTTCAGATGATGGCCTTTGAGGACAACTAATATATTGTGACCATAAGCAAATTGATTTGGAAAGCAAAACTACATTTCAGCAAAAATGCTGGAAGATAAGATACCTATTTCAACCATGACAAGAACATATACTAAAATATAAAACCATAAAACCCTTCTGATGAGCTACGCTACCAAAAATACATGTTATTCAAGCACCTAAGTAAAACACATCATCATTCCAGCACATCAAGGTAGGGCCTTTACAAATGTGTCTTTGAGCTGGAGAAGCAAAAGCACGATACACTTTAAATTTTGGAGAAATCAATGGCACCTTAATCAGCTATTTATAGTGGACAAAAGATAAACCCATGATGATATTGAAAAGGACACCGCAACACCTTTTTTTTTTTCTTTTTGATGAATTGAAAAAAAGAAACAGAAGCAGATATTAACATCTCAGTAAAAACAATAGTGGCAAATATTTTACCGTGCATCTAATTTTCTCTGCCTCATCCATAATAGTTCGGAAGTCCAAACCAGTCCAGTCCTGAGAAGACAATTCCAAAACCATGTTAGTACCAACACAGGAGTTTATTCAATATAGCTAATAAGTTATAACATTAAATAATATTTTTAAGACAAGAAAAACTGCGATTGTAAAAAATAATCTATCAGACAACCTATCCTCCACTGTATCAGCCACAACAAAGCCTACCAATTCTTTAACATATAGTCAAGCTGATGCAAAGCAAAGTTCCAAACCAGTTGGACTATTGGGCACCAGACCCTCATTTTTCTTTGGGGGCAGGGGGATCGACAGTCCATGTTATAATCATGGGCATTTATAAAAAATAAATAAATAAAGTTATGGTCATCTACATGTAGACTGTAAAAGATAACACAAGACTACTACAGTATCATAAATTACAGCTTGTCTCAATGGGGTGCACATATAGTTCTGTACTTGTATACTAGTACGCTTTCTAGAGAATAGAGATCAAAATCTAGTGGGCAGCAGTTTTAGCTGGCCAGCACTATGACACAAGTGGTCCAGAGCTTGTTGGAGTTGTTCACCAATTCTAGGAGAGAATCTGAGCTATATCAGATTTGTGATAAATTCTGGCTCAAGAGCCAGCTAGACGACCCCTTACAACATCGAGTAATAGTTTAGTCTTTTTTTTTTTTTTAAACCAAAACAAAGCAAGGACACACTTTGTTTGGCAATGAAAAGCATACCGATAATATTGGTTCCTGAAAATGTTATCATTTGCTTACAACCACAAGAACCAGCTACCAAGAAAGGGATAACTATCTGCCACGTCAGCAACTCGGGGTCCAAAAACAACTCTTCGTAAATACAAGGAGTTAATTAAATCAATTTGATATTGCAGGGGAACAAAGTTATGTATCAGTACTTCAGAACGTACCTGTGGCATCTCAAATCCGAGCAGCTCAATTTCCCACTCAACATACACACCTTCAGGAACATTAGCTGGCCTAGTCACCCAAACAATGATGAGACAAGAAATCAGCTAAGTTTAAGAGAATAAACAGGAGGGAATCAGAAATTGACCTCAGGAACTTGTCATAAGCATAATCAGGGGGACAAGTGACAAGGGCAATTTCCCCAGGCAGCATTAAACGTACACACATTTCGAAACCCTCTGGTACCTACAATGACAAGATCAATATGGTATTCAAATTATATAATTAGAATATAAGATAATACATACCCACATACCCACATACACACATGTATACAAAGGAGCTCATGCTCATCCACACACACCACATGCATGTGCACTGAAACATGACATAATATCCAAAACAAATTCTATGGAGAATGCATGCACAAATATGACATGAGGTGGAAGGAGAGGTGAGGGACTTTTACTCTTGATCTACATTTGCAAGCTTGAATCAGAAAAATTATGAGGTATTATCATCTTCTCCCCCTCCCCCAAATTTTTGTCTTTGATTTTTATAACCCTCACCCTTGTCACCCGCCTTCACCTTTACGTCAACTGATTCTGAACCCCAAACTTGCTAACATGGCAATCAATTATACCCCCATGTGGTTATGCATTTTCAACAATTTGGGAGTTCAGAATCATTTGATATAAAGGTGAAGCGGGAGTCATCCGAAAAGGTCAGGGTTATAAATTAGAGACAAAAACCTCGAGGGGGTATAATACCTTGAATAAATTTTGAAGTACTGGAAAACTACCACAGATGATAGCTTGTAGCTTGCCATGTAGAGGATCGAAAATGCTGCTCCTAAGAAACAGCATCATGATAAGCAACAGAACCAAATATACATGCCTATCAAACTAGACCAAGTGAATACAATAGTGCCAAGCAGCTCAATTTCGTTGGATAATAATAGACAGATAATAATATTAACAGTTTGGATTGTATGACATCTTCTTTCAAACATAAGTATGCATGATACTCACAAGCCCTTCTCCGGAACAGAACTCAAGAGGCTGACCATCATTATCAACTCTTGTATCATAGAAGACTGTCTTGTCATGCAAAAGCCTGCCCTTATAATGGACACGCAGTTGACTGTCCTGAAGTGGGCAGTCCATAGGAAATTCACCTGATTATGAGGAAAATATAAGAAAAGAAATGAGCAAGAAAAACATCAAATGTCATGACACACATACAAGGCAAAAAGAAGCCATATCATGTGTCTCGCATGCGGACACAGCACAGAACTACAAAAGGAAATGAAAGTCAGCCAAAGCTTCACCGCTAATATATGCTGCTTCCCATTTAATGTCATGTCTATGTCTCCACCCAAGCAACTGCTATTAACTATAACATTTTTTTAACATGCTGCTACTAACTATAACATTGCTATCAAATACAACATTTCAGGGTGGGCCTATTAGTATTAGAAATACACCAACGAAACAAAAGCAACAGCCAGCATGTATCCCACCTAAGCAAGGTCTGGGGAGATGTACATATTTGCAACCTTGCTAGCAGTAGGGCTGATTTCAAGAAGATCACAAAGATATTTTGGAGAAACCGATCTTTTGACAGATTTAAAACATTTTGCTTTAAAGGGAATGCACCCAAAAGATCTACATCGAAAAAAATGTGGTTTTATTTATCTTTGTAACACACACTGCTTCTCATAAAATATTAAAGATGTCATACCTTAGAATGGAAATTTCAAGGAATTGTTTGAGAAGATACTAACAAGCCGCTACTGAAGTGCACTAACACTAACAAGCCGCTACTGAACTGCACAATTATGCAAGTATGGGTAGGGGGAAATGGTTTAAGATAAAAGAAAAGCCAAAGGGATGGGGGAAAGAAAAAGTGAGCATGATTTGATATGAAATGTGCAATGGCAGACCACAATCAAACACATATACTAGCATGTGCAGAGCACTGAATAACATATGCACATGGCATAGAGTCAAAATCAAAATTCTAAATTCCAAATCCCGTATTCCAAATTAAGTCATGAAAAGCTAGTTCAGATTTGCACCTTGTCCATCACGAATGCGCCGTTTAATCAAACGCCCATCTCCAAGAACATCACGAACCTGTTTAAAGAAACCATAGTTATATATATATGAAGTTAAAACTCACAAGATATGTTTAAGATAGATACTGGGATGAACAAGGATACAACATCCTAATCAAACAATCTGGTAAACAGTTGGCTTTTTCATAATCCATCCCCCCCAAAAAAACCACACACACACACACATGATTGCACACACACACCTATCCAAACCCATAATAAGCATAAACGTTAATTAGCACCACCTCAACTAATAGAATGTCAAGAGCATGCATGTCTGATGGCACCCCTGCCTCTCCCCCGCCCCCAAAAAAAAAAGAAAAGAAAAGGGCTAAGCCATAAGGCAGAGATAAAGAAAAGGATGAAAACAGAGAAAGATCTTTTCACTTCAGATTTTTTACTCAGTTTTGAAGATGCAAAAAGTGCTTACACAAAACCAAATCAACATTTGATTTCAACAGAACATTTGCACATCATATATGTTTTTCCGCTGCTGCCAGAAGAAGTACGATGTTAACAAAGAATGCACTTAAGAAGCAGAGAACCTGCTACAATATCCCGAAGATATAAGTACTAAATAACCAACGTTACATACTATGCCATGAAAAATCTCGACAATCTCAAGTCTCACTAAAATTTATAAATAACATGCTTCAGAGAACTACAACATTTATATTTCTTTGTTATATGTTTTTTGATTACTTATTAAAAATAAAAAATGAAAAGAACTATACCAGGAAACACAAAATAAGCATTGTAAAAAATGAGTGAACCTGGATAAAGTGAACAAGTTCCACTTCGAAATAAACTTCGGCAAGACCAACTGCTTCATGAAGGAACGAAGATTCGGTCAAGTACTGCTCCATTACATAAATTATGGCCTTCTCTCCCCTTGTCATTGTTCCTATCCCCATTTCAAGACCTCTAGGCAACTGTCATTACACAGTAAATCAGCCAACAGCTACAGATACCAAAAAGAGATAGACAAACCTACCACATGAAGTAGAGGACCAGAGGTAGCAGGTGGGCTTTGGCTGCCTTAGCCCAAACTAGCCCCAACCCACAAAGATGGAGGAATGGAATGGGTCACAGCTAGCATAAGCTAATTGAATGTCCCAACCAGCACTGCCAGCCTAACTTTATCTAGCACCTTCCTTTCAACATAGTTTGTCATTTAAGTAATTTACAGTACATTTACCCTGTATACAATGTGATTATAACTTTGTACGTAGTAACGTAAATTAACAAGTCATATTAAATTATTTAAGTATGTTTTAAGTTGCCACTTGTATATGTTAACAATCAAAAATTTCAGGTCATTTATTAATGAAACTAATTCTTTTGTATTATTAGAATGTGATCAGATTGAATTATATATTTGTATGACAACAAATGCTCACATAGAAAAAGAGACAGAAACCCAACCCCGCTCACCCTCACCCCCCAAAAAAAAAAAAGAGAGAGCCAGCCCAACCTCACACTGTGCTGCAGCCAGTCCAGCTCCAGCCAACCAAGCCCGTGGCAAAAAAAATGCCATATCATTTCTAGGGTTTTCTGACAGGCCCAGCCAGTCATCACCTCTACTTGGAAGTTTGAAACAGACCAGAACACAAACTACCTAAAAGGCATCAGCATACAAATGTTAAGCTGAATGAATATAGGTAAGAACAAGCCGCATCACTAAGATACTGACCTCAGAGTTTCCAAGAGTGAAAAACATTGGTTCTCCCTCCGTATGACTCGAAATCAACCTTCCATCACCTGTTTTAGCAGAAATCCTGTGGGCAAGCATTCATAAGGTACTGTTGAAGGTCTAAGTATTCTGATTAAGCATGTAAATCCTGATGATAAGCACTAAGGGCCCATTTTGGCAACGCAAACTCTAGAATGTCCACAATCTGGATAGTTGAAAAACGCAAGTATGCACTAGGACTGTAGTGGACTAAAGCAAAGTCTCTCCAAACTTCCCCTGCTTCATTTATATGGAGTAGTAGGTAGTCCATGGTTTTTAAATCTAGGGTCTATTGAAACCAATCTCTTTGTAATTTTGCAATTCAGCAAATTCAAGGATAAGATTGCTACATCAGACCCCCCAAACAAAGCACTCTGCGAAGTCGTGGGACATTCGGGCTATGGATATTGAAGGTGAAGAATTTGGTATAGTACCAAATAAATAATTTGTATTTTTTTCCATTCTTCCCCCAAAAGAAAAAAGGAAAGAAAAAAAGAACTTATTGCTCATAATGGTTTTGATTCCCTACATCCTGCAAAGGTTTGAGTACTATTTTTTGTTCAAACAATCTTACGACCACATCAGCATAAGACAAGTGTAGAGCCTGCCACCCCTAGCTACGTATCCATAATCTCTTATCACTCCTATTGATACTATCTTCCTTGACAACTGCCATGAGGAAGCCGCCAACCAACCTTGCAACAGCTAACCACTGGAAATTTGTCACAAGAAACTGGCCTTTCCACCATCCACCAACATAGCTCACACAAATAATAGCAAGATCTTCCCATGATGTCCCCAATTTTTGCTTTGTGTTTCATGGGTCAATCAATTCAACTATCATAACAGAATCCTCCATGACACGGTGTCTGTTGGCCGGATACCAACCCTTAAGATACCGTGTGATTAGAGAAATGTCAATGGTGCATCCCTGTTTATGATGGTGATGCAGCACCCTGGGGGCTTGCCATAGAAATGAGGGGTGCTGAGGCCAGAGACAGACAAGGAGGAGGCAGCTTAAGGGGAATAGAACATTGATAAGGAATTTGGATGAGGCAATGAAAGAGTGAAAACTTGCTTAGAATATTAAGGGTTTAGGGCTAGCTATATTGATTTGATTCCCCTTTCCAGTTTCTGATAAATCAAACAAATTTTAAAGAAAAGCAAGGTTGTCCAAATCCTTCGCCCAAACCAGTTTAACAAGTATCTTTACCTATCAGTTTGCCACTCTTTTCTTTCCACAATCAACTTGACCCAAATGGGCCTCTAAAGGAGACCGTAAATGGTTTAAATTTGCAAAAACATTTACACAAGCATGTACAGAAAGAAGTAATTTCATACAGTAAGCATTAGAAAGAGAACCGCATACCACACTTTTACTTCATACGGGGCCCTAGGTGACTCCCAACCTTGTCCGTCATTTATCACCTGCAAATGGAAAACGAGTGAATCGTACCAACAGAAAGACAACAAAATTCAGTCGTTTCAATCTTAATGCACTCATCACTGCTTCATGCAATTCTTCTTCACATCCTATACTGAGGGCCTGTTGGACTTTACATGAAAAACATAATCTATTTATATTTATGTTCATTAATATTCTTTTATGTTTTTTTATGTTCGTTTATGTTCGTTTATGTCCGTTCGTTTATGTTCGTTTCTTATTTAAGAACCCATTTCTGTTTGTTTAAGTTTGTTTATGTTCATTTATGTTCGTTTCTGCTCTTTTATGTTTGTTTCTGTTTATATTTCTGTTTATGTGTGTTTTGTATGTAAGTTCGAACAACCCCTAAATAATACTACATTTTGTAATATTTAGAACCGCCATTTGTCTGGAAAGACAAGGTAGAGTAGGATAGCCCTTTTTCTCTATTTTTTATAGTAGCACTTATCGAATGGAGCACATCACCAAATCAATAATGCTTGCCATGCTCAAAGATATTAATATATATATAAGCATCCAATCATCGCACTGTTGCCCCTACAAAGACAGTGGTCTATGCAAATGAACCCCGCACCCTGGACTCCATCAATCTTTATCGAGAACAAAAAAGGGAAAAGGAAAAACTGCTCCAGAACAAAGCAGTATCCTGTATACATGCTCAGAACTTGCATGTTGTGGGACCAAATTATAAGTAGTTGGCACTTATGTATTGCTGTATATTTCCTTGTTTGAAAAAAAAAAACATTCTCATCATTCTCAGGAACAATGGATGGATAAGTTAAATCTTCAATATAATCATGAAGTTAGGGAATGAAAAGACAGGAAAAAGAAGAGACTGGTTTCAGAATTTAGGGCATAGACAAGAAATGAAGAACAAGAGAGCAAACATAATAGACAAGAAAAATATTCAATCATTCTATTCACATAAAGTTCTCTCTCTATATGATGTGCTTCTAGCAGTACCATGGGAACTTCTACTTATACAATTCACAACAATAATAGCTAGGCTAAAAGGCTGGCAACCAACTTATGTCTGTTCCCAAGCATGAGGACAAATACTCTGATCAATATCAACTAAGACAAAATCTAAATTCATATTTGAAGAGATCTTATGGTAGCACTAAGTTGACATGGGATGTTCTACTGAGCTAGTAATTCAATCATGCAAGAAACTTTAAGTATGGATCCAAATCCAATTCAAGCCCTTTTTCCCCCTGTTCTCCTGGACCCCAAGTTTGGGTAAACATCGTAACCCCGCCTACGCTACAAGTTTGTGATAAAACAGATTCTTCAACCACCACGGAACCCAGATGAGGAAGCAGAGATAGGAAACAATTAGCAGGAACAAGTAAACATTATGTTTATACCTTTTTCACAACTCCAAAATCTTCAGAAACAACCTGAAAATTAATGAACCATACATCAAGGATTTGTTGATAGAAAATATGGTACAGTTACCATAACACAACCATGTCAATCCAATACAGTTAATATGTAGTCCACACAACAAGATACTTGATAAGTGTCATGCTTAAATGATTTTCATGAACTTCAATGGCACCTCAGACAGCTATGATCTCATAGGCCCTAAACCACTCTTCTTTTTCATGGTATTTATTTTCCTTTATTGAATTTATTACCTTCAAAACAAAGTAATAATACACAAACCCAGAATCCTTTGGCAACTTATCATACTGTGAATTTACAACTACAAACAGTTTCCACATGAAGGATCCATAGTATTGCGTAAATATTGAATTTTTTTGTGTAATAAATGTAAATTTTCTAAACAAGCAGATTCCTAGCATGTTCATTTCATCTTCTATGAAAATTTCATAAGCTGCTTTCAAAGCTCAAATTCATGTTTACAAGGTGTAGAAACATTTCAGAGCCACTTCAACAAAAGGTTTCAGATGATGCTTCTAAGATACTTAAAACGATATTAGAATTCTGCAGAAAGTTTTGAGCTCCATGAAATTTCAGGGCCCTAAAAAAGTGCAAGAACTCCACAGAAACTTTCCGAGCAAATCAAACCACACCTCTGAAATTTCTTGTGTAATAGAGAACAATAAAATCTTGCCTTTGCTTTGCCAAAATCAATTAGCTCAATCTCAAAGTGGAGATCATCATCCTTTGGGAAGTTCTCTGGGACTTCAACAGGACAATCAATCTCGCCATAGTGCATTCCTGATTTCATTTTGAACTGCAGAAAGAAAGATAATAAGAAAACTAGCAAGTAACAAAACAAAAATGTCCTCATATATTCTGAAGATCTTCAGTTAGCTTTCCAATAACCACATAGAAAAAGATAAAGAGGTGTCAACATTACACTCCCAACTTTTTAAACTGCACACCGAAAAATTCAACCCCACAAGAGACCACAAATCAATAAATGCTTCATTGTGTACATATGCTCAATCTGTCTTACACAGAACCCAGAAACTATTTCCGGAAACCAATTATCTACAATAACCAATGGTGATGTTAATCCAGAAAGCGCTTCGAATTTCATCAAGAACATGAAAGAGCAAAACCACAGGATGCATGACCCAACATTGATTAAACAGCTCATCTCATCTACCAAAAGTTGAGGTAACAAGACAATACCATAGAAACTTCACCCTTCTGCATTGTAGGTAATCCTTCCAGCAATCCCAATATCATCTTGCTTTTACCCAAAATATGTCGTACAGGAATTCCCTTGCCTACCAAAATGAAACTAATCAATAACTGCTGCAAGGCATAAGTATAGTTCAGAAAGAACATTTCGACCTATAGATAGCCAATGACCCAACTTTATGAACAGAAGTAGAAGGCAAAAGTACCAAGCAACTGGGTCTGGCAAGAGATGACTAGATTCATCACAAAACTGAGATCTTCAAC
Organism: Talinum fruticosum; assembly: GCA_021018815.1. Lineage (NCBI taxonomy): Eukaryota > Viridiplantae > Streptophyta > Magnoliopsida > Caryophyllales > Talinaceae > Talinum > Talinum fruticosum. Next base: position 4,134,257 of record JAITYX010000052.1, on the reverse strand, counting down.
TCAAGAAGATGAACTGTATAACCATACAAGACATGCAAATATGGAAGCCCCAAAAAACAATTGATAAAACATATCTGAAAGATCCAATCTAGAATTACACTTCAAAATGAAGATTGACTCATAAGAAAGAAAGGTAATGAAACCATTCTATAAACAAGTTAATCTCAGCAGTATCAAATCCATTGAGTTTTGTCCGGAATCAAGCAGTCCTGGTACTGATTAAAAACCAAAAACAAAATCAGAAAAGGGAAACAGGCTGGGCTCTACACGATGAGACAAATACAAGTTAGGAAAGTATCAAAAGAGCAGCCCAATAGGTAAAACAGTAGGCCATATAAATTTATTGTCATTTCTTTCATTCGAGATGAATTTCAACAATTTGGCCAAGGAATTAAGTACAATTACTTCAAACAAGCCCTGTGATCAAAGGCAACCAATGGCAAGAAAAACCATGGATGTCCACATTTACATGCTTATACATATGAATTCACATGCATGCACAAAGGAAGAAAGATTCCACAATTGTTAGCATTTCAGCCAAGTTAGAAGCAGAGATTGATATGACCATTGCGCAGGGTGAGATCATAGAGACAAAGTGTTAAGCACAACAACACTGTAGTAGTTAATAAGGTATCTAATTTCCATGGAATTTTGTGGAGCTTCCAAATACAGGTAAAGGCTTGGTAGACAGGATATGAATGGCATCCAACAATGCATAGATAGGCATAGAGATGGACCAATCCACGGTCAAAGGTACTTGAAGAGCAAACATGCAACGATACAGTTGGTACTCCCAACGTTCATATTTTAATCCTCATCATCTATATACATGTTCCATTGCACTCTTGCTAATCGAGCACTGCATACCTTCTCTCTTCAGACAGCTTTATTTCCAAACTTTTGATTCCTTAACCTATACTATAATTCCTTACAATGTATGCACTCCATCAACTCATCAATTATGCAATTCGCTTAAGACAGAAATTAATACAATAGAATTCGATAAGAACCAATAGAATGTGGCTTGGGGCATTCATTATTCAGGGATCCATATTCCTCAAATGATATGAGACAGTAACCATTGGCATTCAACAAGAAAACAATTTATCTTAGACCACCAAGAAAATCGAACGTAAGGAGAAATAGAAATGAAGAATTTATTACATGTGTCCTAAGTACTAACTATCTATGGAGTTTAGTTTTCTAATTGATTTCCTCTAGTTTAGTATGTCCATCCCTTTGCACCCTTTTATAGGACAGGACATGATGATGCCAACAGAGGCTGAGTTGACAATCAAAGAGTGGCAATTTAGACATCAAAATTTCATTAACTGCAGTTGAGGGTCCCATACTCCATAGGACAATATATCCTGCACAGGGTTGACCATTAAAACCATCTATACAATGAAATTCAACAGACTTTGAAGCAGCCAAACTCTCCATAAGACCGAACCATTGTTATTCTCAACCATTCATAATCCATCATAATGTCCAACTCACAAATCACAAGAATTACCCAAGGGATCGAGCTTCGTACTCCCCTCCCTTGATATTACTTGGACTCTTCATTCCACCCAAAATTAACTACCTACATACTTAAAACAATCTCACCACCTACCTCAGTATCCACAACAATTTAGCCCACATATCCAGCATAAATGTCCAAGTAACATAACATCTAGCAGAGAAATATTACTTATCCAACACATAACAGGGGTGTTCTCTAGAATTAGATATCAGCAGTTATATCATACACCGATGTCTATAGACCTGGTCTGAGAAGGGGTTTTAAGCAGTGACTAACAAACCTCCGAATTCTTTCTTGGTGGACTGAACAACAACTCCCTCCAGTGTTCGTACCGTGCAATGATAGATTACCTACAACATATAATCCAATGCATCAGTAAAACATAGCATAAGCACACAAAGGAGGGTGCAAAATTAAAATGTAAAACAAAAATATGATGGCACCAATGGAGGGGATGAACACGATGGAATTAGATTATATTAAACCTGATCACCATCAGAAGGTCTCTTTTCACCACTACCAGGCCTCATTTCAGCTTTCAACAACCCTCCTGGCACAAGCTTCTTCCTCCTGAAATCAACCAAACCCGCATCAAAATCACCCCAAAACAAAGTCCCCAAACGAGTAAAATCGAGTGTAAGAAGACACTAGAATTAATCTCCAAACCTTTTGTCATCCTCAGAAAGCTGTTTCGTCTTCGGAGGCAAGTGATCCTGCGCTTCGAGTTCATCGGCTGCCATTGGAGCCAAAATGGTGGGAAATTTGCAGTGTTCTTCAGGACGAAAACGAGGGGAGGGAGCTCGATGTCTTCAGCGATGAAATTCCGCAAGAATTCGAGTGAATTTGACAGATTATAGCACTAAAAACCCTAGTTATGCAGATGAAATCAGCAAGATGTGTTAGATTGGGTAGTTGAACCTGATTCGTTAAAATCTCTCTTCAACTTCAACGCGATAAGTGGGTTTTTCTTCAGCTCATGCTTTAATTCACTGCCTCAGTGGGGTCTCTCCCACTGTCATAAATTCATAATGCAGCGATTTTTTCTTTTCTTTTTTGCTGTTAACAGATTTTCATTTCATTTTTCCCCGAATTTTTTTTTCTAGGTGATACTTTTTATAATATTTGTCATTTTTTGGTGTAAAAAATATGAAGAAAATATAAAATTTATGATAAAATTTGTGTGAAAAATTAAGTTATCCTAAAATTTCATTAGAAATTAAGAAAATCAATACAAAAAGTGGAGAAAAAAGCAATGAATAAATATAAAAATAGTAAATTAGTCACTAATATGTTATTAAAATTGTAAAGTTACCAATATTATAAAATAAACATATTGATTTTTTTAAAAGAAATAAAAAATATTAATTAAAGTAACATGTATTATGAAACAAAAGAACTAAGTTGTAGGCTTGTAGTCGTAGCACATTATCATCGCTTCGATCTCAAGTAAGGTTCGTTTTGATTTTGAGTATATTTTGGAATTTGTTGATATTTTCTTATCTAAAATTATCTTGTAAGAGAAATAACTTTGGTATAAAATATTTGAGTTAAATTCATTCAATTCGAGATACTTTAAATTTCGAGTTAACTTTAAGTTAACTATTTCATGTGTTAATTCGGATATACATTCGTATAATTCGGATCAAGTTGGGTTATTTGAGTCAGGTTACTATTTATTAGTTTAACGTGATTATGCTATTATTGAGTTGATAGCCTCAATTAGAAATCGACACATAATTGTTAAAATGTTCTCCAAATGAATTCGAGTGTTAACTATTTCGGCTTTATATACTTTAGATTTCAGGATAACTTCAAGTTAACTATTTCAAATGTTAAATTGGGTCAGGTTGGATTATTTGAGTCAGGTTACTATTTGTCGGGTTTATCGATTAAAGCGTTATTGAATTGATAGTCCCAATTAGTAGTCCGACACTTAATTGTTAAAATGTCCTCCAACTAAACAACCATTTTTTCCCATAACACGTAATTAACATATAGATATACGCCCTAAAACCGATTCTGGCCAGCTACTAGATCTTTTGATGTTGTTGCAAATATTGTAGCCGATTATTGCAAATGTAACATTCAAGAATTCCAACATGGGTTTCTTGTAACCGAGTTAGTGATTTTTGTTTTATTTTTTCCCGCTTAACTAAGACAAAAAAAAGGGAAACTATAAAGTAATTTAATGGGTCGAGGTGGATTGTCCATCCAAAAAGATTCGCACTCGGTAGGTAGGTGATGATTTTTCTCTCAATGCATGGGACGATAAGTGGCTGCCGAGGCCGTCCACTTTTAGAGTACTCCTTTCAAACTCGGAGTTGTCACTTGTTCGGATTGGAGACCTTATTGATATAAATAAAAGGAGTGGCGAGATAACATGGTAGTCTTGATTTGTTCTTTAGATTGATGCTGAAATAATTAAACATATTTCCTTTAGTACTTCATGCCCATTAGACCGAATTATTTGAAATTTCCATTGAGCAATGAGCTCAATATTAAAATTACCTATCATTTTATTCAAATTAGGAAGCATGGTGTTGAGGGCCAAAGTAATAACAATACTGTGAGTGGTGCTTTGAGAGCTATATGAAGTTTGAATGTACCACTTGATATGAAGTTTTTTGTTTCACGTTGATGTGCAAAAGCTCTCTCTGCAACAAGGCATTAGGCTAGGCGGATGCATAATTTTTCAATGAGGTATACGTGTGTGGGGTGATTGAAGAAACTGATATACATGCCCTCCTCCAATGTCCTTTAGTACTCTATATTTGGACATGTACTTCTTTTTCCTCTTTGTTGGATGATTTTTCTATCTTTGGGTCTGGAACATTTTGTTATACGTGAAAGATGTGTTGGGTGATAATAAGCGGGCTGAATTTGTGGGTGTGATGACCAAGTATTTGTTTAATGATGTTACCCATGTTGAGCAATTTGCTAGTAGGAATGCAATTATATATGTGCATGATTATCACGATGCTTGAACAAAAGGGACAAGCAATGTGGTTGGAGGTGCCCAGACAATGGTTTTTGGAAGGTGAACTTTGATGGAGCAAAATTGGATGATTGGGATCATGTTTGGCATGTGGTGGTTCGGGATAGTGAATGTGCGTGATTGTTTTAGCAATGATGCAAGGAACTGGGTTTATGGGTTTAGAAATTGAAGAGGTTTGTAATTATTGATTTGCTATTTAGGTGATTAAACGATAAAGCTTGCTCAATGTTACTATTAAAGGTGATTGTTTGACTATGATTTCAAAACCGAAAAAGAAAGAGAAACCCTCATATAGTTAGTCTTATAATTGATGATATTATTCAATTTAATAATAATTTTTTCAGTATATTTAATTTAATAAGGAGGCTAACAAAGTAGTTTATTTTTTAACTGATTTTCAATCCTGTGATTAGAGTCATTCGAATTTAAAACTGCCTTTTAGCAGGCGCGAAAACAAAGCAGTTAAAAAAATGTAAGAAAAAAGGATTCCTGTTCTTCCCAGCCCTCTCACTACGTCCTCTTGACTCTTGTACTTCTTTTCGTCACATTTTTTGATTAAATTTAGGCAGCAGCAAAAAAAGAAAAAAATGCATATATTGACTGGGCCAGCAGGCCCATTGCCCCATTCTTGTAGGGCTTCCTTTCGTTTGCCATCAAGGGTGGTTCTCAAGTTCGTATAGTAGCGTCATATCAACGCTGTGCACTCGTTACTCGTCTCTGTATCCAGTTCGCAGAAGAGTGAGAGAGAGAGAGAGACAGACAGAGAGAGAGGAGAGAGAATGTCAGGAACTCAAGAGGAGGACAAGAAGCCAGGCGACCAATCTGCTGCTCACATCAATCTCAAGGTCAAGGGCCAGGTCTGTTTCCTCTACCCTTTTCCCGAATTCTCCCTTCCTTTAGGGTTTGCTTTCCTCACTTTCGTTTCCTTCATTTTCATGTTTGTTTTTTTACCCTTTTGGCCAATTGATTACTATAGGGTTTTGGGTAGTTATATTTTGTGAGTTTGGTTTTCGGTGATGATTTTTGTTGTGATATTTGGGCATTGTTCCCTTTTGTCTTCTATAACAGTGACATATGAGCCAAAGAGCGGCTAAATGATATTTATGAACAACCATTATTTCATTTTGTTGTCATAATTTCTGTAGATCTCAGTGTTGGTAGGTATGGCACGAGAATTTAGTTTTTCTAGTGGAGATTTGCCTGTGAAAACCATGCTAATGTACCTGTGTAATATGTAAAGGTCTGGTTTGCAATTTTGTGTTCCAATTAATATGAAGTTTTAAACTAGCAAGATTGAGCATTGGTTTGAGGGCACTGATTTTTTCCTTGAGATTATGATTGAGTCTACGAGGTTTTCCCGATGGAGGATGCACTGTAATCAGGCTTTTTATGATGATTATTAAGGGATGTTGGTTACAATAACTATAGTGTCTGCTGTGGTGCAAGCAAATGAAGGGCTTTTTGGGCTTCTTCATGGATACTAAAGGATGGTATTGTGTGGGCATTGATACTCGAGGGAGGTAACTTCTTGGGTAGTGGCTGCCTTGCTGTTGTTAGTTTATTCTTATTTTAAAAAGCTCAAGGCCCTCAAAAGTGCAAAGGGTCCTGGGCCTCGGGGTGCGGGCTTTGAGGCAGAGGCGCACTTACTAAAAAATGCTTGAAAATCATTACCAAATGATAATTTTTTATGAATAAGCTAGATTATTGCATCGAGTAAGTGATTAGGTATCATTATAACTGAGAGAAGTACCACAAAGAGTCTTAGATGTGTTGATCCAATGAATTCACTATGATTTTCACCAAAAAGCAAGAAGAATAAAGAAAAAATAGCACAAACAACATAAAATCTGAAAGTTAATGTAAATTGATTTGAGTTTTGAGACACAATCAACACAAAATCCATGCCCCAATTGTGATTAATTATCCTCATACACAGGTATTCTTGCACAATTTCTCGAATCTGAGTGAAAATTTTCAGATCTCTCACTGTTGCACTCTTCAGGCGCACGAGGCACAACTGCCCGGTGGTTGAGGTGTGTCTGAGGCGCACACCTCCCGGTCCTTTTGGAAGGGCTGGGTTTGACTCCTTGCAAGGAGCAAGTGGGTGGGTTTTGAGCTTTTGTGCACCTATATTTTTTAAACTAAGGTTTCATTATTAGCTAAGATTGCTATGATGTAATAATGTCCTAGTCTATTGGTACCTTGATTGTCAGCTACAAAGTACTTTTATTAGAGCAGTAGACCATTTGTTCGCAGCCTTTTATGCTGTTTATGATTGCTGGGATGAAGATATACCTGCTTTAATGTTTAACTGTGTTTCCTCGTGAAATCTTGGGAAATGTGAGCGCGTGTTGGGGGTGGGGGGTTGACTTGTAATATACGTGGCTTCATTAACTCCTCCCTTGTTTGACTGAGATGTTCTTTAATCTTTACAACTTGGAATGATGTAATATAGCTACAATAGAACCCATTAGGTTGACATTTTGGGTTTAATACTCCGTAATATATTTGATATAAGGAGCTTTGAAATTGTATTAAATTAGCTAATTACTGAATGGATTCACTCCATATCATAATAATTTCTTCATGTGGTTGCAGGTGAATGTTTGTTGATTTTTTTAATGTGCTTGAATTTTCGTAGTTGGTAAACAAAATGGGACATGATATGTTAGTATATTGCAGTCCTTCCTGTCATAGTTGGTGCAATATGGGAGGTACCCTTATATGAGTTATTTTACTTTTAAATTCTTGGAGTGCAGAACTCTTATGATATCTATGGTGTCATTGGGTGTGCGATTTGGGAGGCCTTTTAAATTATTCCTGGTGATTAGCTTTTGTAAGTTAAATTAGATGATTTCCTAAAATGATGAATATTCTGCATCTTGTGGGTGATAGTGCTTTGTTTGTGTCATGTGTATCAGTGTATGTACTATTGATGCTGAACTATAACAAGCTAATGGCGTTACTGCTTATATACTATTGAAGCTTTATCTTGTATGATTAATGGAGGTGCTTCTATAGCAGTTTGTTATGCTGTAGGTGTTTTTTCCCTTCTTGTGGCTGTGGGCATGACTGCTTATGTTTTCTTTGTTTTTCCTGGATTGAAAGCTTTAATCCTTAATGAATTTTCCGAGTATGTTTTTAGGATGGGAATGAAGTATTCTTCCGAATTAAGAGATCTACCCAACTGAAGAAACTTATGAATGCATACTGTGACCGACAATCGGTGGAATTCAACTCCATTGCATTCTTGTTTGATGGGCGCAGACTTCGAGCTGAGCAGACTCCTGAAGAGGTATCTTTCTCTCTCATATGAAAATTATGTTATAGTCACATCCCCCTCCCCTCATCTTCTCGGAGCTTGTTCTCACATGTATTTGTTATAACAGTTGGAAATGGAGGATGGTGATGAGATAGATGCTATGCTGCACCAGACTGGAGGTGCTACCATCTAATTGAAGGTGGCACTCAAGGCTTTGCTAGGATGGGATGAAATTAGGCTTTGTGGAACACCATGTATGAAATGAGAAGTGCACTGTAACTGAATTAATCTATTCTGAACCTTGCTGCTTCACCAGACACTCTTGCTGATTAATACTGTAGTAATATTCGGTAGTAGACATCACCGGTTTTGGCAGTGGCCAAAACTGATGTTACTTCTTAAGTGGTTGAAAACTGGTGTGTATTCTATGCTGATGATTTATTATCCTTGATTCCCGTGGTGTAAGAGCCATTGGAGAGAACTCATGAGTTGAGGTCAAAGCTTGAATTCTCCATTATGGAGGCCTTGTCGAGTGCTTAGACATGGCAAACTGAAAGTATTGCTTCTGGTTGGTGTACACCCAGTTTGAGGGGTCATGAACCATATGTATCATGTATGTACTACTTGTCGACGTTTTATGGACCTTTCTTCTCTTATGATTTTTATACTTGATTTAGTTTAGTGTGACATCATTTAGAATCTTGTTGTAAAAATAATTAATTTGTTCTAAGATAGGGTGTGAGCACGACCACTATTATAGTGTGTCTGTGGTTGTTGAGATGATCTCTTTAAAGCCCTTGGAAAGCAAAGATTAATTTCTCCCTTGAGTAGGGTAGATTGAACACTAACCCAATTTTTCCATGCTAACCAAAGCCTCTGTTCTGTGTGGCACAACAATCTTCCGAGTAAGTAGAGCTTATTTCCCAGGATCTCGAGATTTTATAGACAAGACTGGTATGAGTTTGCCATACTTTGGCCCAATACTTCTCTTCTTTTGAACTTAAAAGGCTAAAAGAAGACTGAAATTTTGCTGTTGTACTTATAGTATGTTTGACTCGAGGAAGTAGCTGCTTGTATAACCCCATGGCCAACAGAACCATTCATCTTATGGTGGTCTATAGCCGCTGGTTTATCAGCATTGAGAACGTTTGGTTCCTACTATAGCATCACCCGTTATCAGAAACGTCCGAAATATGGGCAGCCATAATTTCTGGATGTGGGAGTAGCAGAACTTTCCAGAAAGCAACCCATAGCCACCAAACTAACCCTCTGCCTCTTGTAGGTGGGGTCATCCTATTCAAGCCCCTCCCTCAGCCACGAATTCTCTTCCAATCCACCCCCTCAAAAAGCGATCAACCCTTTTCCCCTCCCTGACCCCCTTCTCTCTCTCATCCACTATTGCTCATTCACTCTCAGAATCCATGGCTGCCACCGCCATTAACTCCCTAATCCTCTCCCCTTCCTCCGCCATAAGGCCCTCCTCCTCTCGCCTCTCTCACCTCCACCACTCCCTCAGTCTAACCCCAACCCGAACCCGGCACTTCCGGACCACTATTCGGGCCCTGGGCCCCGACTTACTGGGAGACTTCGGAGCCCGGGACCCATTTCCGGCGGAAATAGAGAGCAAGTTCGGCGAAAAGGTCCTCGGGAACGTGTGCACTGAACACAAAATCCTAATCCCAAACACCTCGGCCCTGTCTCTCTCCCAACAAACCTGCTCCCGCATCTCCCCAGCGACTCCCCATGTCCCATGAGGAGGCCAAGGAGCTCCTTTTCAAGGTCGTGGGGTGGCGCCTCATCGAAGAAGAGGAAGGAGTAGAGAGAAAGAAGGTGCTGAAGCTCCAGTGCTTGTGGAAACTGAAGGATTTTCAGTGCGGGGAGAGCTGATTGCGAGAATTGCTAGGATTGCCCACGAAGCGGGGCATTTTCCGGTGTTGCATTTGGAGGGGAATAATCAGGTGAGGGCGGAGCTATGGACGCAGGAGATTGGGGGTTGAGCTTGAATGATTTCATTGTTGCTGCTAAGATTGACGAGGTTAAGACCTCTGATCTTATTCCTAAGAAGAGAGTCTGGGCTTGATTGATGAATTTTTGATTTTGATTTTTTTTGTTTGTTGTAAAATTGTTATACTACTAGTTGGAATTGAATAGTGGAGCAACCCATTTGATCACTTGGTTTATTGTTCCATCGTACCTATTGCTTTAGTATCGTTGGTTAAACTGATAAGCAAGACATCATGCTCGGGCTCGACTTAACTCGGGCTTAATGAAATAAGCATCAAGCTATGCTTGGTTGGCTCAAGCTTGATTACTCAGGGCTGGAATGTCGGTATGACTTGTCCCAAGTTCGGGCCGTGGACTTATTAAAGTTGAGCCTGATTTTGAGCTTTATAAGACTTATTAGTATGCTTAAGGTTGGGCTTGTGAGACTGTGTTCTTTTTCGGTATCTCCTTTAGTGTAAATGATATGCATTATGCCTCATGGTCATTGTCATATAGAAAGCAAGACTCCAACATTGAGCCCTAAACTTAACTACACTAAAATTGATAAGAATAACTTAGACCTGTTGAAAGAAGCTTTAAAAAAAACTGTAAGAAGTTGTAAGATAATTATAAAATTAGTTATAAAAAACTATAAGGAATTATAAAATTGTAAGGTAAAGTTAAATAAAACAAGATCTTAAATATAGGTTTAATCTCACCTAAATTTAGCTTATGTGTGAACTATCAAAATTGCAACTATCAAAATTACTCACGCCACCAATGTCCTGGCTTCTTGGAACGATTAGTTTCAAGTTTTCAACTGCCAACATGACATACTCATGTATTTTACAAAGCCAATTCTCAATTAAGCCCGAGATCAGTAAAAACATGAGCCTTTTTTTGTTTTTGGGGGGAGGGTGTGAAGGGGTACTTGCTCTCCAATCCCTTGCACAAATCTAGATAAGCTAAAACCTCACAAAATTTACAAGCCCATATAGTATCATAGCAACCTCCTTAACCATCGGTCCACAAACAAGTACCCTTTGATCCACATTTATATAAGAGCATATGTACATAAGGCTAGAAAAGTGAACTCAGATAGAAGTTGGTCCAACACCAGCATCATGACGAGGCTTATGGTACGTCTCACCTGGGTTCGGCCTCTTTGTACTTCTCCTTGACGTCTTCTAGGTTGGTGTCGCCACCACTGGCTTCCTGAGCTGCGTCCAACACCTTGTCGGACGTCTGGCTCACGAAGCCTTGATGGCTTTTCTTCTCTATTTTTCTCACCGCTTCTTCTTTCTCTTCACTTAGTTTTTGCATCACCTCCTGAGTCGATTGTGCCCTTTCCATGTGTATCAATTCCTCCTCTCCTCCTTTATGTTGGCTGTACTTCTAAAATCACCATCATGCATTCATTACACAAGGAAGAATTGCCGAATAAAATTTGACTTTAAAGATGACAAGATCAAATTAGTACTCTAAAACTGATTTATTTCCCCCTTCATGACACTGTATGAGTGTATGAACACAACTTATCAATATTCCATTTTTTTCTTGTTTTTTTCATTTACATTCTCATCCTCATCCTCATATTCTAAAAGCAAATAAGCTCTATTACACAATAGTAATGGCAAAAATGTCATTTTGCAAGATTTTGCTAGCTTTTTTTTTTGACAAAATATATTAACCTTTTCTTTTAGTTATGTGAGTTTCTCTAATTTATTTTGGCCTGATTAATAATTTTCCACACCACCTTTTTTCCCTTTTCACTGACCGTGCACAATTTTCTTTATATACTTTAATAAATTCGATTTCCATTCCTTTTTGAAGCCAAAAAAGTCACGCTCCGATTAAAAAAAAAAAAGGTCGCTTAGCCAAATCCAACATATTTTTGCATGATCATTTTTGTCGATCATTAGTAAATTTTAAAGAAGTTAAAAAGTTATACAAATCGATGATAGTAATTAGTCAATCTAATACCCTTGTATGCCTTCACTAACAAATACAACAATCCACTCTAACACCGTAAAAGATTGACTAAATAAAGAAAAACGTGAGAAGAAAAGATTTGAAGGGCTTAGTTGAAAATTCGATGGTGAGTCCACAAAATTAATAGGGAGATAAAAGTGAAAGTTGGAAAATAAATAGAAAATGATTACCTTAACGATGGGTTTAAAAGGGGGAAATCACAAATGGCTTGACTGGTGAAGATCGAGTGGAACATGATGTACAAATGAGGAGAGGGATTCGATTCATACTCATTATTATTTTGGCTGATTATCAGACTAGAAGAGAGAGAGAGAGAGTGTGTGTGCTTATGTTGGTTAATCACAACTGAGCTCAGGAGTTTGGAAGGCTTAAAGAATGAGGGGGTATGGTGTATGCATGACTTGGCATATTTCCAAGGCCTCTCCTCGACATGTGGAAGCTTATTGAATCGCCACCCACCCACCTCATTCCCTAACCCATATATTTCCCCATCACCATTTCCTCCCTAGCCGCCTGCTTTTTAAGCGGTTACATGTCTCAAAAATCTACGTACTTTCTCTACTTTAAAATATATGTCATTTTAATTAATATTTTTATTTTATAATAATTTTCACTTTATAATTATAATGAAATGGAAATAATTAGTTTACCATTTTTCTTCTTATTAATTGCTTTATTTCTCTCTCTTTGTCATTGATTTTCTTTATTTTCAATAAAATCTTAGAACAATTTGATTTTTTCACACAAATTTTACCATAAATTTAGTATTTCCTTAATGCTTCTTCGTAACTTTAAAACGACAAGTATTTTCAAATGGAGAGAGTACATTACTCTCTCGGATTCCAACCCGACTCGACCCAAGTTTTACGGTCTATTTTATTCGTCGCATTTAAATTAATTGACTTTTTTTTTGTTTTTAATGAAATTTTAAGATGATTTAAATTTTTTAAGATAAATTTTGTTATAAATTTTGTAATATTTTAATATTTTTTTACAACGTAAAAATGATAAATATTGTGAAATAAAATTATTACCTTATCATATGTAATTCTAGTTTACCCTAACAGTGATGATAATAAAGTGATATATGATTTTATTTATATTGTCTGAGTTATTTATAATATATAACATGTTAAATCAAACATGTGAATTTATTGATTAAAAAGATTTAACGCTTGACTCTAATGGATACTTGAGCTGATTTTGTACTTTCTAAGTGTGACATAATTTTTTGGGTTCAAAGGACACCATAGCTATATTATATTATAATTATGGTTATTAAACTCATGATTCGAATATGATGATATTATAATAATAATTTTTTTATATCAAAATCTTCAACAAAATATAATTAAATTAAGTTTTTATGAATGTGTTTTATATTTTTTAATCGTAAAAATAATTTAATTATTATAAATAAATATTAATATCTTATAATCCTCGATCCGATTTCACAATTTCGATTTTAACCATTAAGATTTCAATTTTAACAACTTTGATTACAATTGGGTATGATCTTAGTATTGACCACTACACTAGATGTTTAAGTGCGAAAAATTAAAAATGAGATAGAGAAGTGTACCCCAGAAATAGCTAAAAAAGAATAAAGAAAAGGTCAATTATTTGAAACAAAAAATGGACTCAAGTACACATCATAAACTTTGATTTATTCATATATTAGGAACATAAATGTTACAATACGGACAACAATACAAAGCACAAGTTACCAGAGCAAAGATAGAGAATAATAGGCTGGAAAATATATATGCCTTACCTTGATGTTATTGGAACAGCAAAGTATCACCCAAGCTAATTAAAAATAGGTAAAAAGTTCAAGTTCAGACAAAAAACACCCTAACTAGATGCAAATTCAAATGACCGGTATCCGAATCTATAAATGTTACTGATCCGAAATTTTTTGAGGATTGTTCTCCTACCTACTATTGCTGGAAATGAAAACAAACAAGTCTGATGGGTTTATTTTGGGCCAAATTTTAAACCAAATTGGTAGTTTGCCAGAGGCAAAGATTTTATAACTCAACCGGTTTGGTATCCAACAGAAAACGAGGAACTCTTCCTTTTCTTTTTTTTTTTTTTTTTTTTTGCTCCCCTTTTACAGCTGTAAAAAGATGAGTTTTTCAGGGATTTTCAAACTTTCAGCTTGGATTAGTTATCTAGGAGGCCCATTCTTTTTTACTTTAAATAAGTTAAATTTACACTTTACATTTGCGTGCACCTATGTAACTTTTATAATTTTTTATAACTATATAATTATAAACGTCTTCCAACTAATTTATATTTTTTTACAATTACTTATAATTTTTATTATTTCTAACAACTTACACCTGCTACTTACAGCAAAAAGGAATAAACATTACAAATGTATTTATGACCATTTAAAAGCTTCATTTTTGTTTGTGTTCCCCCTCCCAAAAAAAAAAAAAGGAATATTTTTTGGACACAAGGACAAGCAAGCTGTTGAGTTTGGCAAAGAGTATTGTTTGTTCATATGAATTTCTCCGAACATTTTTTTCCGATTATTTAGTTGGCGAAATCAAACAGAAGTAGCATAATTACAACAAAATATCAATAATAACAAGCAAAAACAACAAAATATATAAGACAATAAATTAAAACTGACCCCATTACTTTATCTCCATATTTAAAGAAATATTAATTTCCATAAAAATAAAGAAAAAAAAATACTGATAATAAAAAACCTTACAACTAAAAGGTAGTCAAATGCTATCAAAATACCAAGTCTGGTCAATTTAATTGTACTCCCATATCCTGCCAAGTACTCAGTTCTACATTTTTGATCGCTACCTCCTGAGACTCCACTTGGTCAAATGTCTAGAGGGGATAATTTCTCCAAACCTCTTAAGACTCAACTAATGAGCCCTCACAAATCAACTAACGAGATAGTTCCACCCCTAAGTAACAAAATAACCAATTAATTAAGAGAAATCATAAGTAACAAAATAATCAATTAATTAAGAGAAATCATAAGTAACAAATAACCAATTAATTAAGAGAAATCATATGTGTCTTGTATCAAGACATACCCGAAACGTCTTCTCTCGATTTCAAAATTATTATATCACGTAATAAATTGAAAAAGAAAATATATTTAAATAGTAGAATTTTATTATAACTTAAAAATTATGTAAAATCACCACTTGGGTTGCCCTACAATTTACCATCTATGGAAGGAAAAAATTGTCTTTCTTTTCCTTGTTAGTCGAACTTACCAATAGTAAATTATCAAGTTAGAAATCTGGTATGCTTTCTAAAGTAGGAAGAATGGTACTTATCCATTCTAATCTTAAATCTATGCTAACTCATACAATGCAATGCTTCCACATGTCAAAATTTACGTACCACCAACTTGATCAATAGAGATTTCTTTTGGGATTTGACTGTGTCTCAAAAAGGGATCTCGTGAATAGCCTGGGACAAAATTTATAGGCCAAAGGCTTTAGGGGGACTTGGGCTTCGTGAGACTGAAGCAATCAACCTAGCCTTTCAGTGCAAATTACTTTGGAAAATTACTGACGAACTGCACAATCTTTGTGTTAGTCAAATAAGAATTAAGTACTTAGCACATGAAGACTCTTTTGAGAATTCGCCCAAACCTTCTTATTCATGGATTTGGAGAAACTTGACGAAATGTTACTCTAGTTTTGTAAGGGTATTCATTGGTGTATTGAGAATGGACAAAATATGAAGTTTTGGACAAATATTTGGTGTGTTGATGTTAGTCTTGTGGAACTAACAAAAGATTACCCAAATATTTCTCCGCACCCTCACACTTGTGTGTGTGAATTTTTGTAGAGGGAACAACAACCGTGACCGTCACAAGCTAGGATCGGTCATCTCGACGAATATTGTAGAAATGATCACAAGTACTCCAATCCTGATCCATTCGAGGCCACATACCTTTTGTTGGGGTCTCACAAGAAGTGGTCAATTTTCGACCAAATCTGCTACATGGTTATGCCATGATATTAAGCAAGCCCAAACTTGAAACGGGAATGGATTTCGATATTAAGTGTCCCACCCAAAATTAGAATATTCATGTGACAGCTGTTCCACGATAGTTTACCCACAAGAGACCTTTTATTGAAAAGAGGGTTACGTATTGATCCCAATTGCCCCTTGTGCCAAATTAAGTGTCTCACGTTTTTCTTCATTACCAACACACAAAATATGCATGGGAGATGGAAAAACTCATGGGTGGATAACTTTTGGGCCCCAACAGACATAAATTGGTTTTATTGAGAAAGATTTTCTTCTTCACTTTAAAACTAACCTGTCTTTCAAAGATCTTCAACCCTTCACATTCATTTTGTGGAGCATTTGAAAAGAGTGTATGGAGTGGCTTTCAAAAACAAAGTTGTCAAACCGATTACACGAGGACATTTGTTGAGTGACAAGCTACACAAAGAATTAGTTTTAATTGCTATGATTT
The DNA here is from genome assembly GCA_021018815.1 of Talinum fruticosum. Taxonomy (NCBI): domain Eukaryota; kingdom Viridiplantae; phylum Streptophyta; class Magnoliopsida; order Caryophyllales; family Talinaceae; genus Talinum; species Talinum fruticosum. The sequence continues at coordinate 4,118,026 of JAITYX010000052.1, read as the reverse complement.
GCATCATTCTTCAAATCCTTCAAAAAGTTCCTTTAACCGGATTTTGTCAAGCTTAACTTTGACGGATCTAAAAATCCCACCTCGACAGCTGCATGATTTGTCATACATGACCACTTGAGAGGATTCATCAAAGTGGGTCCCTACAACATGGGGAAGATATCAATTCTTTTAGTAGAGCTATAACATTAACAAATGGTATTCAAGAAGTGTCAAAAATGAGATTTCGAAAGATCCAAGTGAAAGAAGATAATAACATCGTTATTTAAGCGAGTCAAAGACAATATCCGATATCTGTGACATATTGATTACATTCTCTAAGACACATTATCAAGTTCAGCGCTAAGGTTAAAAAGATATCCTTCCACCATCCTTTTAAGCAAATCAAGCGGCAAATTGGATGATTTTTCTGGGCTACTCATGAATCTATGATGTGATCCGAGACATTTGTACTAATCTTAATCTTTCTTCCGTTTTAGTTGATGGTAAATTTGGTAGATCTCTTGCCGGAGGAGTTACCCAAGACTATCTCACTTGTATTTACATGTTCCACAAAAAAAGTAAAATCATCATTTTATCAATAATTTTTCATATTTGTAAAATTATTCTTAAGACACACCTTATGGGTATGGTTGATTTGATTAAGATGTCATTTAATACTTGTTGATGTAGTGAAAGATTATTAAAGCTTTATATTCATAGTTAATCATAATTATTAAAAGAAATACTGGTTTCAGATTATTAAATACATTAATATAGGTTAAGACAAAATATTTGAAGAGTCTTTTCATGCAAGATATATATCATTGTATGATCGTATAATAGGATATGCAAATATAAAGCTGAAAATTATATAAAAGATAACAAAAATAACATATATAGTTGAAACAAACAGAAATGTAACATGAACGAGTAGAAGTAGAAACGAACAGAAACCTATAGAAAATAAAAATAGATGATGATTTTTATGTAATTTCGAACAAACATTTAAATGATAAATACATTAAAGACAAGATAGAGAGAGATGTGCTTTAAACCAGCAGATGCCATGACTGGGTAAATTGCAAATATGACCATTTAGCCATTCTCTCTCCGAGCAAACTTAGATGGTATGAGTTGAGACTTGATATGTTTGTGCGCAGGTAATTGTATAATAGATTTTGATCTCGCGCTAAACATCATTTACCAACAACAGTTGAAACCCATAATTTCTCCAACATCTTTATAGCAAACGTACTGTTACTTTTCAAAATTATTAGTAAATGATTGATTGAAATATTGACATTTATTATCTTGTAGTATTGACAAATAATAAAATAATTTTTTAAACAATTTATTACTTTATTATTTAAATTTTTAGGGTAATAAACTATTAAAAAATGTCAGATATATATTATTTACAAGACTCGAACAACTTTTTTTTTTAAAATTATTTGTCGATACCACAAAGTTGTAAAATGTCAATATCCAATCTTTACATTAGATCTAGTGGTCCTTTTGTGCTAGGCTTGGTTGGCTTCAAAATTATATAATATTGCAAATGCAACACATCATGATTAATGATCATATATTAAGGGAATCCGATAATCCGGTTACCTGCTAATAACCTAAAGGAACATTTTAATACATTATTATCATATTTTTCTTTTGAGATCTAAATTACGCTCATATTAAATATAAGGTTAAGATTCCAAAAGTAGATTATATACTCTTAACAATTTGAGTGACTGTGAATATATCTATACCTAGTTTGAAATCAATTTTTAATGCATTTATAGGACCGGATTTTTGATTTGGAATTCCATATACAAATTTCACAGTTTAATTTTCATTTTTTAAAATTTGTATACTACAATCACAAATAAAAAAAATCATTATGTGACAAATGTATTATTATATCATATAACCAAAATAAAACAATAGTATGAAGTTATTAAATCCCGACTTAAATGAAATAAAACCTGACACAAATACACATTATTCGATTTTCATTTTATTCATGAGAAACAGTACATAGCGTAAGTTGCCACAAAATAGAAATTTAGAGGATGACATATAATAAGGTAGCCTTGATGATCTTATTGGAGCTCCAAATTAAAGTAGCTAGGGTGCAGGTCTTCCATGTAGGGTACCCTAGCAACAAGGGTAGAAGGGGGAGGATACACAATTTCTACACAAACTGAATTGTAGGGGCCTTCTGAACACATATTTCCTGAACAACATGGTACTCCATTCCAACAACTTTCACCTGTGTTTGCGCATCCCTTTAGAGCTGTAGTAGTCGATGCTCCTACTTGCCGTGCCCTTTCCGAGACTACTTCTTCAGTCGTCACCATGGCAATATTGATGTTGTCGTTGTTGTTACCATCAAAAGTCTCTGACAACCTTGCCATGGTTGGCACTATTATATGCAAACATAACCCGCAACACTATTATTAAGCTAGGATTCGCGTGAATCATAAAGTAGGTATTCATTTCTACGTGTAATGTACTCATGTTCTTTAGCCTAAAATTTCACAATGTGTTGTTGAGATTTAGTAAATTAAACTGACTCAGTTGGATCCATGCGTTAATTACACAAGTACTAATACCGTTGCTGCTACTACTACTACTATATCTATTAACGTGGGTTTTACTTTCGTAAGGTTTAGGGAATTTACATGTAGATTATATTACCTTTATAATTTACAAGTGAGCCAAGAAACCGATCTAGACGTATCGATGCATGGAGACCATAGTTGTAATTTCGATTTACCGTCAAACTCCTTTATAATTGGAACAAAAAAATGGGTCTGTATATACGTTTGTAAAACGGGTACTGAATCATACATAAAATGATTAAAAAATAAAAAAGAAAGATATAGGGAGATATATTTTGAACCTGTAGATGCCATGAACAAGATAATTGCAAATATGATCGGTTTCTGCATTTTCTCTTCAAGGAAATTAAATGGTATGTTTGAGTTGAGAATTGAGAGTTGAGAGTGATCTTCCACTCAATTTCTTTGTCCTATTTATAGTCAGCATATACATACATTAATGCATAATGGAGTATGATGACTACAAATGGAACCATGCATATCTCGTTCTACACGTCGTTTTCTAACTTTTACGACTTTTAATTATTTTAAAAATCATCACATCAACATCTATGGCAATTTTTCAAGTTAATAATGCAATCTTTATAAAATTCATATAACTAAGAAAATGTAAAAAAATTAAACTAAAGCTTATTTAGATGAGGAGTAAGTAGAAGAATGCGTTGTGACATCCAAAATCACTAGTCTAAAGATCAATTACGCCCCAGCCACTGATGCACAACTAATCTAAACATCTGGTCTCTAAGCTTACGCCAAAATCAGTCCCCTTCCATGCACTTAGAAGTGATCAGTTAGGAAAACCCACCAGCAAGGGGATAAAATATGTGAGGAATTTATCATTTGAAGAGAAACAAAACTTTTCCGTTTTTTTCTCTCTCTCTTTTAATGAACAGTAGAGAGAGCTGGTTTTCAAAGAGGAGTCCAAATAATTTGAAATGGAAACAACATAAAATCAACTTTGAAAGAAGGCAAAAAGAGTAATTATGAACTGAATTGACATGGAATCAATTTAAAAGAGGCATAAAATCTCAATTCGAAATCAAAAGCGCATAATTTAAGCATTTTTCAAAAATAGTTAAATTTGATCAACTAAAAGATTAATACATTTGCACAGCACCCTAATCAAACCAATCGGCATGCTCATGTGTGGTTTTCCAAGCCTTGCCTTTACTTTCATATTTAAGAACAAGTGAGAGAGCGTTATAAACCCCTTGAACTCATGTCAAAAGTTCCATATGGGACTTTACATTTTTCCTTTGCAAATTTAAGAAATTGTGCAAGGTACTAGCAAGTGGTTTATGTCTTCAATATGACTTGAGAAGAAGTAGCAGAAATTCTATTCAGCAGGGAGGATGTCTTTCCTACATAGCATGTCTCTGGTATTAAGTCTCACTAAGTGTGTCCACTTTAGGTGGTGCAACACTAATCCAGACAGAACACACTAGTGTGTCCACCATTGCCCCTTGTTGTTGAACCTCTTGAGCCCTATGCAATAGTTGTCTAACTGAAAACTCTTGCTTTCCTTCCCACATCGTCTTATCCTTCATGTTTCTAACCGGGTGTGTTGTTCCCAACATGGTATACACACATTATACTTTCTGCATACCTAAAGAGACTATATAGCTTCCTCTATAGTCTTGTCATCCATGTTCTATGTGTTTCTTTTTCATGGATAAGATGATTTCTAAGTTCCTGTCTAATATGCTCCATTGATCTAATACTGCCCATAAAACTTCTGACATTCCTTTCTTGCCAAACTAAGCAAGTTACTGTTGGTATCAATAGGGCAAGCACTGTCGATTTTTGCTTTGGATACCTGGGATCCCTGAAGCCGTCTATTGCACTCTCTTCTCCAGTCAGATTCAACCGTCATCCTGGTCAGACCATCTAATATCTACTGTGCAAAAGAACCATGAAAAAAATAGACGATCAATGTTTTCATTTGAGTCATAAAAAGAGCATTTTTCTTCAGCCTGTGACATCCATTTCCTCAGTCTATCTCTGGTTAAAACTCTTCATTTCAATACCATCCATTGTCATGATTCATGCTTTAGAAAGTTATTTTTATACCAAACAAACTTCCACAACTATTTTCCTAGCCTGAGTAGAGCAATTTGTCATAAGCTAGTTACAAATTTACAGTTGCTGTATATTGTGTGACAAATGTGATAAAATCTAACTGAGTTTATTTTGCATGTTAAAAAGAAACTTTGTTTCCAATCCGATTAAAATGAAATTAAAATATGTATAGCTAAATAAAATAAAGTACGTATGTAAATGTTTGATGATACAACTAAATGAAGTATTAGCAATTTTATAAGTTATGTACACAAACCTACTTTAAATTAAATCTAATTGTTTTTGTGGAGGGGGAGGGTGTTAGATTTATAATCATTTAGTGTATTTGGTTGTGTGAAATGTTTTTCTGAAAAATAATTTTCTAATTTTCTAATTTTCTGCCATTTAGAAAGGAGAAGGATGCGAATCATTTTCTGAAAAAATCAATTTTATCATTATGATAGTGACAGGTCGTAACGGCACGGTGTATGGTTGTAGCTAGCCAAGGTCGATCCCACAAGGACTCAATTCTAGCAACTCAATAAACTAGCCCTCTACTCAATTGGTAAGCCAATCGGGGTTTTAAGTTGGTTGTTTTCTAAACTAGTTCTAACTATTAAAATTAAGAAAATTAATCTAGGCTTAAATCAATGGGTAAAAACATCTAGGGATTTGCTTTCCTAATAATGAGGTTGATTATTTAAACATAATTTGTGCAATCATTCTTTCAATTGAATCAAGGATCGATAATCAAATAATCCTACCGCTTTTCGATGCTAAATAGAATTACTCTAATTAACATAACAAACAACTTTTGTATGCTTTTCAAGTTAATCAAAGTTAAAAATTTTAAATTATCAAAGTGATCCCCTAATTTACTAATCTTTTCTCAAATTTCATAAACTAGGTAAAGAAGTTGGTTGTCGGATTATTCCATTTTACTTTTCAAGTACATCATAGGTTAATCTAAAATCACAAGTATTCTAGGCCTTGAAAATACTCATAACCACGAAAAACACAGACCATCTATTGATTCAATCATGAGAATTCAAGCACAAATCATGTAAGCCTAATCAAACAACATTGTTTCGGATTACAAATCTTTAGATAAACTAAAACTCGCTCACTCATGATTTTTGAAAACTTAACAAAAATATTCCTAAACATGGTAATCAAACCTCAAACACCAAGAATGAAGAATTAACTTGATGCCCTTCAAGACCTCCACTTGGATCTCTCGGACTTCGAATGAAATCCCCTTAACTTGCTTTAATTTTCTTCTTCGATCTTTAAAAGTGCTTTGGTTTAATGTGGATGGTGAAGGAGGGGTAAAGGAGATGGATGAATGGAGGATGAATGGTGGCAGATTCTGCAGCTTTTCCGTGTTAAATAGCCATAAATCAACACTCAAAACACCCAAAACCGCCAAAACTTGAACAGCCACACGAAATTTGCAGAAAAGAAGCCACTCCGGGTCGGAGTGGTCATTCCGGCAGCCCGGAGTGGCCCATGTCCAACTTCTCTCGCTTTGATTCTTCTACCACGATTTGGGGGTCCATAGGGGAGGTCTGTGTTTAACTTGTTTTGACCAGAAATTTAAGAAATTGGGTTGTTTTGGCCTCAAAACCTACAAATTTGCATCAAAAACAACAACACTAAGTGTAATATGGAAATAGGGATATAAATCAAACATTTTAAACATAATATTGCCTAATCCACTACCGAAATTCCCTAAAAATCAAGTCAAATAATGCTCTTATCAAACTCCCCCATGCTAACTCCTTGCCTGTCCCCAAGCAAGTATAAGACTCAAACAAAAACAAAAAGACTCAAAAAGAAAATTGCGGACTCAAGATGAAAAAGAAAAATCTATTTACAACCTACTCAAGTTAGCATCGAGAGAGTTCTCTAACAATTAAGGCTAACCAAGAATAGCCCGAAAGTGATGAAAACCATTAAGCACAAGTAAGAGGGAAGTTTTCGAAAAGACTTCTAAGAACGCACAATCAAGATCAAATCAATCACCCCTAATCTCCAATGATAGCAAGTTGGTACATGTATGAGCATGAAACTAGAAAGATTGAGAGCAAACCTCACTTTAGGAAAGTGAAAACACTGCTCTCATGTGTTTGAAAATATAACAATGTAGTTTCTCTCAATACTCTCACCAAAGAAACAATCTACCATATGTTTACTAAGAATCTCAACTCTCCACCACGAGTATGCAAATGCAAATGACAATCAAGAGGTCTTTTCAAGGGTTGTAACGAGGCTAGGGGTAAAGGGTAAGGAGTGCAAAATTATTTGGGTAAAGTGGAGCTAAAAGCCAAACTTGGAGCTAACTCATCAAATATCTCAAACCACTCATAAACATTCAAATCAAACCCGGAAAATCCCATTGGAAACGCCTTAAATCTACACAAGTCAATGGTAAACACTTTATTTTATCCTCTCTGTTTTTTCTTGATTTTTTACTGATTTTTTTATTTTTCTGATTTTTTTGTTTTTTTATATACTATTAGAGACCCGTGATATGCATGGAGTAATATTATAAAATGTATACTTTAAGAATTTATTGGATCACGGGTGATGTTGTACTTGTGAGTTTCTTTTTCTCAATCATTTGATTTTATTGAATGGTTTCACCTTCAACAATATTCTTGTACATGTTATCCCCTTATAAAAACGCTTTTGTGACTCATCAAATTTATCGAACCCAAAATATAAAAATCATTAGAGCCCAAGTACAAATTAATCTTTCAATCAATCTAAATTTCTAAATAATAAATAAAGAATCTAAAATAATAAATTAAAAAAATTAAAAAATATCATTAAGATTTTAAGATTACACTCGTGATTTGAAATATTAAGAAAGCCGGACCCCTTTAAGAATCAAACAATTTAAATAAACCTCACTCATACAGTTATAGGAATAGTGTGGCAATATGTTTGGATGTCAAAAGACAAATATTAGTAGAAAAAAGAATAATACATGTTTGGTAGATATTGAATTAAATGACCTGTAGATGACAATAAATATCATATTGAATCACTGGAGCAATGTTGTACTTGTGAGTTTCTTTTTCTCGATCATTTGATTTTATAGAATGGTTTTACTTTCAACAACATTCTTTTACATGTTATTCCCTCATAGTGAAAACGCTTTCGTGACTCATCAAAGTTATCAAAACCCAACACATAAAAGTCATTAGAGCCCAACACACATTCATCTTCCAATCATTCTAAATTTCAAAAGAATAAATAAAGAATCTAAAATAGTAAATAAAAAAGAATGTTAAAAAATATCATCAAGGTTTTAAGGTTACACTCGTGATTTGGAACATTAAAAAGTCGGACTCCTATAAGAATCAAACAATTTAAATAAACCTCACTCATACAGCTTATAAAAACAAGTGTGACAATATGTTTGGGTATCAAAAGGCAAATATTAGTAGGAAAAGCAATAATATATGATTGGTAGATATTGAATTAGATTACCTATGTATGGCAATAAATATCATTATGCCACAAATTAATATTACAATACAAAGTACATCAAATCAATAAAATAATATCAAACTTATAACTCTTTCTACAAAGTCAATACTAATTTAACTTAATTGACGCTAGATAAATATTTATATGTAACCAACCTAGTAAAACATAATTGACTTAAATATTACACGAACTCTTAAAAAGTACACATATATACCCATAATGGGATCTCATTTTTTAAAAATTATAAGGTGAACATAATGATATCCATTCTTACCTACCTTTGCATACAAAGACAATACATTTTCCTTACTTCAAAAAAAAAAAGAAGACAATACATTTTCCTTCTACACTCTCCAGTCATCCTCAAGAAGTTATAGACAATAGAAATTAATTATAAATAACTTCAAACCGAGACTCTAACCTCTTAATTATAAATAACTTTATGTTAAGACTCCACCCTTTGTCTTCTTATATTTGCATTCTTAAATCGGTTGCATTTGCAAAGCATTTGCCCAACATCCAACTCAGTTTGAAAAATGGATTCACATGTTTTAGCTTTACTTCGGCACTTTTGAAACCGAATTTGCAGCTATATCTACTCTCTAAAAGTTATAACATTCTAGTCATCAAAAGGGAATGAGAAAATTCATTAAAGAATAAATTTATTGGTTGTAAACATTCACATGTAATGATCAAAGTCCGGTGAGAGAAATTCATTTTGCAAGCTTACCTAAAAATTATATAGGCATTAAAATCATTTAAGATAGAAATATGGTGAGAGCAAATGACAACATGACTTTTGAATAAATTAGCAAGTGAATCATATAAAATTCAACTTTATAATTACCAAATTAGGCTTCATAAATCATACCAATGATCAAGTAGGTAATAAACTAAGAAAATGGTTTCTAAGAGATAATATATACAAATCCTAGAGACAGGTAACTTAATACAAATTTTTTTGGGTTGATGCAATTTAACAAGTTAGGCAAAAAGTATATAACGAAGATATCTCTTATAATTGAGGTAAGCTATTGAAATGCGTTCAATTTGTTTTAAGCATTATATGACAACTTTGATTATCTTATCTCTATTCTTTGACCTTATATTTGCAAAAAAAATGTACTTAAGTGCAAAGATTCATCGTTAATCAATTGAGACACACTATTATTCAATTAAGGCCCAAATCAAGAGATTCCGAAATACCAAAGCTAAACTACCAAAGTAACCAAGCTTGCTAGAATTAGCTATCTATAACTCAAAGTCACGGACCTTTGACCCGTTCTTAAGTACTTTTGAAATCCCTTTATCTTTTCATCACAACAAATATGTCATTTTCTTATTCCTAAAGTTTGGTTATCCTAAACGATGTCGCTATTTTGTTTATATCGCAAACAAGTGAAACTAAAATAACCTAAATTAAGATCTTGAAATTGTAAAAAAGAAATGTGAAAGGTGAAATATCAACTCCACATAAGCCAATTATCATTATTTAACATTTGTTTCAATATATGAAAGAGAAAAAAATACTAATCGGATCGTATTATCACCGTTAGAGATATAATACCGCAAGTGCACGGTGTAGCCGTAGTTGGGAACCGGCAAGTACAGTGTCGTGTCCACGAGGAACTCGTTTTCAAATACTAAATCTACCTAAAAACTCTAATCTAGGTAAAACTCAATTCGACAGCTTATTTGGTTTTCTGATTCAACTAATAAATAGAATAACTAAGAGAGATCAATGAATAACAAGCCTTAGATTGGGGTTAATCACACTACTATGCTCGAAATCAATACCGAATATCGCTTGAGATTTGCCAATGCTACCAAGTGTAGAAGGGGAGACACCAAATTAAACCTATATTCGCCTATTTTCGAAGGTCGAAGACTAATTTTGCACTCTCTAATCACCTATTTTTATGGGATTAATAAAGGGAAAAATCACAAAGAATGCATCTCACAACCCCGATTGGAACCTTAATTATTTTCATATTTAAGTTCTAATCGTTCACAACATCATTCTAGGTGAGTTTTCATCTTTCGATGGTCACAAAACTCGAATAAAAACAAAAGAGTCCTCTCTCGAGGCAATCAATGAAAAAGTGATGAACGGAGTGAATTATAATCTAACAAGCATATAACAATTCAATTGGTACTCAATTCATGATTATCAAGGCATAATAGGGATCAATCCCAACCTAAGTAGAGAAATTAGCCCCTAAACATGATACTAAACAATTGACAAAATTTAGGGAACATAGCCATGGAAAAACGAAGAGAAATTGTAAAGAAAAGACAAAGAGAAGACATTACGATTACCAAATGAAAAACTTGATGCGATTTAATCATACGTAAACTTGAAGTAGATAATCAATAATGAGTGTTCTTGAGTCTCCTTCCAAAGCTGCCTCTGGAAAACCCTAGCTAAATCTCTCAAAATATGGCCAAAGATCCTCAAAATTACAATTAGGAAACCTATTTATCGCGGAAATAGTGGTCGCACAGCCGTGCAAAGGTCGCATGGGGTACCGTGCAAAGGTCTCGCTGCAGTTACGCACAGCCGTGCAGGTTTTGCACAACAGCTCGTGCGAAAACCCCGAGGTTTCTGCCCATTTCGCACGGCCGTGCAGCTTTTGCACGGTAGGGTCGTGCGCGACTTCAACTTTCTTAACTTCTTGCACGGCTAGTGCAAGGTGTACACAGGGGCCGTGCCGCCTTCCTTGACTTCGAGCCCTTTGCTCGATGATCCGCACGGCCATGCAGCTTCACACAGATGGGTCGTGCAACTTCTCTTGATGTGTTTTAGGCTTCTTTCTTGCCTCCTTTTGGGCCTCGAACTCTCCTCTTCATCACTTTTCATCAAATTAGCCTCGAATCTCTCTAATTTAAGCCCAAAAACCTATAATAAAGAGATTTACGAGCTTAGGTGACGATAAAGAGAAAATAAGCCAAATCTAACCCAAAACTAAATAGAAATCATTGAAATCATCACAGAATTGGGTTAGATAATGCCTTAAAAACCGATAAAAACGAGGTTTAACAACTCCCCCATGCTTAGCTCTTGCTTGTCCCCAAGCAAGACTATCAATTAACAATCCCGTGGTTAAAACCTCGCATTCATCCTCCTTAGGTGATGAGTTAACAGTCCGATTAATGGGAAGAATCATGCACATAGACAACCTATTCAAAGTTTCTCACTTTCCACGAAAACTTGCTTGAAAATTTCAATGACTACAATGCACGACTGTCTCATATTGAATCACATTAACTTCATGACGCCCTCAAACAAATGGCAAGCTAGCTTGACCGGTGGAACCTCACTTTAGGAATCGTGGATCACTCCATCTCATTTGAAATTTTTGAGGGTTCTCTCAATATCTATTTCCAAAAACACAACCTACCATAGGTTTGGTCATATTCTCATTCTCCACCACTATAGAGGCAAACATGCAAGTGTAATCAAGAGGTCTTTCAAAGCTTGTAATATGGCCAAGATTCATTGGTAGAAAAGGGAATCAATTTTTGGGAGATGTGGAGCTAAATAGCCGAGGCCAAACAGTTAAGGAGCAAAAACACTTCCAAACATGACAAAAAAACTTTCTCCCAAGTAGCACAACATGCTTTAAGACAACTTATGGAATGAGTAAACAACTTTTTTGAACTTTCCACATGCCAATCATTTATTTCTTCACTTTTTTTTAAACAAATATTCAAAACTTTCAGGGATAAATACAATTGGCATGGGAATCATAAACACTACTCAATTCCAAAAGAGTCTAAAAGGGGAACTAATCATCAATTTTTTTTCAACATGGATCCCCAAATCAAACTACAAACTAAATGAGACACTCCATCATTCAAACCAAAACTACCCAATAAGTATTGCTCCACTAGACCCAGCTTTGGTATAGGAAATGTATAAAGGCCAAAGGTAAAGTGGGTGTAGGTGTATCAAGAAACAAAGTTAAAGCTCAAAGGGGTAGCAAAATGGTATAAATGTATGGGATGGCTTTTTGGCTCATGTAACTTGAAAACAAACGAATGGCCCTATCATATTACACAATGCATATGCTAAGTATGGTCTCAAAGAGAAACAGAGCAAGTTCTAGAGGTATGCATCAAGGAAGAGTCACACAAAGAATGAAACGTGAGATTAAAACCGATGAATTAGTCTATAAGGCTCAAAGTCTCACGGGCTTATCCACCACATTCAACAACTATCTCAAAGATTTACTACATGCTCAAGTTTGACCAATCATGTAAAGAAATTCTCAAAGACACCGGCAAGCAACTCAAGACATCACAATCAAATTCATTCGCAAGTTCATTTCCATACAAAGTTTCTACCAAGAATGGGCAATCAAATCATGCACAATCACGCCCAAAGATCAACTATCACAATTCACATCATTATCACGAGAGGGGTTTTCAAAACTGTTTTTGGGGTTTTAAAATTTTTTTATTAAAGCAATAAAAGCTAACTAACAAAGATACCTCACATAGAAGAGAATGAAAGAAGGGATGGAGCATGTTTACCTCAAAAGTTTATGAATTTCCCTCCTCCATAATTCCTCAAATGAGCCAAGATAAAAAAGAAGAACAAAAATGTAAGTAATGCAAATATTCTAACCTATATGCTTAGGACTATATGATGAACGAAAAGGTGAAAAAAAAGGAAAAAGTAATCCTAAGAAACTACATGAATGCAACCTAAGTGAATACAAATCTATCCCTACCATCCTTAAAACATTATCCAAAAGCTGCAAGCTACTCCCCATGCTTAACTCTTGCATTGTCCTCAATGAAAAAGGGCAAGAAGAGAAAGGAAAGGGAAGAAAGCATACAAGCAATGGGAAATTGTAATAAGGGTGGGAGGAAGGGATTTTTTTTTTTGAAAGCAATAAAAATGCTTGGGTTGCCTCCCAAGAAGTGCTTGTTTAAGGTCCTTAAGCTTGACCCTTACCTCAAATGGTAGACAAGTGAGGACTGGGGATGAGGATAAAGTGAAGAATGAACTTGTGACATGAAATTCACTACCTCCTCATTATGATCAACACTCCTCATCATGATCAACACTCGAGCAAACCGAATATCGCCTTCGATGGGCAAGTCCGGTGGAGCATGTCGGCCTGCGTGGCTTATCCCATGTGTGGATATCGAATCAAATGCAAACCTGGGAACAGAGCCAAGGGTACAGATGGTGGTGGGAGGAAGAAATCAACACTTTCACCACATATGTGAAAAGAGATCTTCCCTGCAGGTACATCAATCACAGCTCCTACGAGTTGCTAGAAATGGTCTCCCTAAAATAATAGGGACTCGGATGCTCTCATCCATATCCATCACCACAAAATCACAGGGAACAACAAACTTCCTTACTTAAATGGGTACATCCTCCAAAATACCGACGGGGCACCTGAATAGACTAATCTGCGAGCTGAATGGAGATATTGGTGGGTTCGTTGTTGAGAGAAATATAATACCGCAAGTGCACGGTGTAGCCGTAGCTAGGAACCGGCAAGTACGGGTCGTGTCCACATGGAACTCGTTTTCAAATACTAAATCCACCTAAAAACTCTAATCTAGGTAAAAACTCAATTCGACAATGATTTGGTTTTTGGATCAACTAATAACAAAATAACCAAGAGAAACCGATGAATAAAAAGCCTTAGATTGGGATTAATCACACTAATATGTCCGAAACTAGAATCGAATACCGCTTGAGATTTGCCTATGCTAGTAGTTTAGAAAATGGAGACACCAATTAAGCCTATCTTCGCCTACTTTCGAAGGTCAAAGACTAATCTTGCATAATCAAATCACCTATTTTCATGGGATTAATAAAGGGCAAAATTACAATGAATGCATCTCACAACCCCCAATTAAAACCTTAATTATTTTTATATCAAAGTTCTAATCGTTCACAACGTCATTCTAGGTAAGTTTTCATCTTTTGATGTTCCACAAAACCCTAATAAAAGCATATGAGTCCTCTCTCGAGGCAATCAATGAAAGAGTGATGAACGAAGTGAATTCTAACCTAAAAAGCATAGAACAGCCCAATTGGTACTCAATTCATGATTATCAAGGCATAATAGGGATCAATCCCAACCTAAGTAAAGAAATTAGCCCCTAAACATGATACTAAACAATTGACAAAGATTGGAGAAAATAGCCATAGAGAAACAAAGAGAAATTGTGAAGAAAAGATAAAGAGAAGAAATTACGATTACCGAATAAAAAGTTTGATGCGATTCAATCATAAAAACTTGAAGTAGATGAACAATAAAGAGTGTCCTTGAGTCTCCTCTCGAGCCCTCTCGAAACCCTAGCTAAATCTCTAAAATTATGGAATAGAATCCCTCAACAAATACAATTAGGAAACTTAAATAATTCCCGAAACAAGTAGTCGCACGTCCGTGCGAAAGTCGCACGGGTACCGTGCGAAAAATCTGCCGCGTTCGTGCTCTCTGCCTGTTTCGCACGGCCGTGTAGATTCTCGCACGGGTACCGTGCGCGTCTTCAATCTTCCGTATTTTGTCGCACGGCCGTGCGAGATGTGCACGTGGGGCCGTGCGGCCTTCCTTCACTTCGGGCCTTTCGCTCGATGATCCGCACGGCCATGCAGCTTCGGACAGGGGCTGTGCGACTTCTCTTGATGTGTTTTAGGCTTCTTTCTTGCCTCCTCTTGGGCCTCGAACTCTTCTCTTCATCGCTTTTCATGAAATTTACCTTGAATCTCTCAAATTTAAGCCCAAAAACCCGTAATAAAGAGATTTACGAACTTAGGTGACGATAAAGAGAAAATGAGCAATATCTAACCCAAAACTAAATAAATATCATTGAAATTATCATGGAATTGGGCTAAATAATGCTTTAAAAACCGGCAAAAACGAGGTCTAACAGTTGCAGATCACCTAGCTGAAGCTTCTTGTAGAGTGGAAGTGGCATTATGCTCACACTTGCTCCGAGATCACAAAGGGCTCTATCAATCTGCACTCCCTTGATTGAGCAAGGAATAGAAAAACTTCCGGGATCCTGTAGCTTAGAAGGTGACTTGCTCGTAGAACTACTGCACAACTCCCCCATGCTTACTATAGAAACATCCTCCAACCTAGTCTTCTTGGAGAGAATCTCCCTTAAAAACTTAAGATATAAGGGTGTCTCCTTGATAGCCTCCAAGAATGGCATGTTGATGTAGACCTTCTTTAACATATCAACAAATTTCAAAAACTTAGGCTCTAACAATCTCCGAGGATATGGTATAGGTGGCCGATATGGGCATACAGGAGGTGTTTTGGGGAATGCTCATATGAACTCTAAATTGGGCTATGCTGATAAACCCGAGTAGTACTCGTGCTTATCTTCCTGCAACATCATAACAGGACTCTCTACTAACTCTGCATTACAGGTTTGAATATCATTGACATCGACCCTAGGATTGATCTCTGGTTGGCCCGACAAATGCCCTTGAGGTCTAGAAAGATGGCTCACTTGTAGGGCTATTTGGGCTATTTAGGATATTTGGGTCTCTAGGATCTTGTGGTGGGTAGACATGCCCTCAAACTTAGAAGTCAATTGCTTGATAGATTCACCTAAGGCCTCATTGTTCTAAACTATGTTTGAATGAAGCTTTCCATGAGGCTCTCTAGATTTGACTTCGAGGTGGGGGTTGAGGTGCTAGATTGAAGGGGGCCCTAGGCTGAAAACCAGGTGGCAAAGGATTGTTATTCCTGTAGGAAAAATTGGGGTGATTCTTCAATCCAGGGTTGTGGGTTTGAGAGTATGGATCATTTTATGGTCTAGAATTGAAGTTCTGCAGAGTATTGACTTGTTCAACAGTTTGGAATTCAATTTAGCACTCAGCAACCACATGCCCTTGCACTCCACATATCTCACAAACTACATATCCCTCATTTGCAGCACTTGAGGAACCACTGGAAGTAGACACTCGCACTCACTCGCTCTAACTTCTAACTAAGAGCCTCCACTTTGCTAGCTAAGAGAGCTATGGAATCAATCTCATGCATCCCTCCTTTCTTTGGACCCGACTTCTCACTGCCCCAATGATAGCTGCTGGAAGCCATGTTCTCAATAAGGGCCTTGGCTTCACCTTCACCCTCAGCCATTAGAGCTCCTCCTACAGCTGCATTTATAGAAATTCGAATTTGGGGAGGTAGCCCGTTGTAAAAAGTCTGCAGGAACATCCATTCGGGAATGCCGTGGTGAGGACACTTCTTTTGGAGATCCTTGTAACGCTCCCAAACCTCGTAGAGTGACTCTCCATCCTCCAAGCAAAATGTGGAGATAGCGTTCCTCAATTTCGCGATCTTGCTTGGGGGAAGAACTTTGGCATAAACGCCTTAGACAAAGCCTCCCAAGTAGCATACTTGTTAGGGTCTTCGTTTAACAACCAGTCCTTGGCTCTATCCTTCAAGGAGAAAGGAAAGGGCTTGAGGCGAGAGGGCTTCGTCGGTAAAGTTGTTGATCTTCACAGTTTCACACTTCTCCAAGAAGGAGTTAATATGTCGGATGGAATTTTCGCTGGGAAGCCCTCCAAACGCATCTTGCCACACGAAGTGAATCAACGACATCTTCACTTCGAAGTCCTCTCGCAGCCACGTTCGGCCCAACGATGGGCGAAATTGCCCCGGACGCACTAGGGATGACATAGTCCCCTAGCGGTCTTGATTGCGAGTCCTTGTTCCGCCATTATTTCCTCTATTCTCCGCCTTCTCGCAGCTGCAGCTGATTGATCTTGTTGTTGCTTCGATTTCAGGGTCAAATGGGACAATTTCTCTCCCTCTTCGACTCCTCCTACGCATGCAAAAATAAGAACTATACCGAGCGTAAATAGGTTCAAACAGAAATCAAGAAAAGATAGGTGCTTGAGACAAGAATACAAGACCTAGTTTCAAGTCTTAAAGCAAATTTAGTACTTAAAAGAACAAAGTTCCCCGACAATGGCGCCAAAAACTTAGAGATATAACACCGCAAGTGCATGGTGTAGCTGTAGCTAGGAACCGACAAGTACGGGTCGTGTCCACGAGGAACTCGCTTTCAAATACTAAATCTACCTAAAAACTCTAATCTAGGTAAAACCCGGTTCGATAGTGATTTGGTTTTCGGATTCAACTAATAAGTAGAATAACTAAGAGAGATCAATGAATAACAAGCCTTAATTGGAGTTAATCACACTACCATGCCTGAAATCAATACCGAATACCACTTGAGATTTGCCTATGCTAGCAGTTTAGAAGAGGGAGACACCAAATTAAACCTATATTCACCTACTTTCGAAGGTTGAAGACTAATTTTGCACTCTCTAATCACCTATCTTCATGGGACTAATAAAGGGAAAAATCACAAAGAATGCATCTCACAACCCCGATTGGAACCTTAATTATTTTCATATTTAAGTTCTAATCGTTCACAACGTCATTCTAGGTGAGTTTTCATCTTTCGATGTTTACAAAACCCGAATAAAAACAAAAGACTCCTCTCTCGAGGCAATCAATGAAAAAGTGATGAATGGAGTGAATTCTAACCTAACAAGCATAGAACAATTCAATTGGTACTCAATTCATGATTATCAAGGCATAATAGGGATCAATCCCAACCTAAGTAGAGAAATTAGCCCCTAAACATGATACTAAACAATTGACAAAATTTAGGGAACATAGCCATGGAAAAACAGAGAAATTATGAAGAAAAGACAAAGAGAAGAAATTACGATTACCAAATGAAAAATTTGATGCGATTTAATCATAAATAAACTTGAAGTAGATGATCAATAATGAGTGTTCTTGAGTCTCCTTCCGTAGCTGCCTCTGGAAAACCCTAGCTAAATCTCTCAAAATATGGCCAAAGATCCTCAAAATTACAATGAGGAAACCTATTTATCGTGAAAATAATGGTCTCACTGGGTACTCGTGCAAAGGTGCTGCGCAGTTTCGCACGAGTTGTGCAAGTTCTCGCACAGCAGCACTGTGCGAAAACCCCGAAGTCTCTGCCCATTTCACACGGCCGTGCAGCTTCGCACGGTAGGCCGTGCGCGACTTCAACTTTCGTAACTTTTCGCACGACCGTGCAAGGTGTGCACAGGGGGCCGTGCGGCCTTCCTTGACTCCGAGCCCTTCGCTCGATGATTCGCACGGCTGTGCAGCTTCACACAATGGGCTGTGCAACTTTTCTTGATGTGTTTTAGGCTTCTTTCTTGCCTCCTTTTGGGCCCGAACTCTCCTCTTCATCGTTTTTCATCAAATTAGCCTCGAATCTCTCTAATTTAAGCTCAAAAACCCGTAATAAAGAGATTTACGAGCTTAGGTGACGATAAAGAGAAAATAAGCCAAATCTAACCCAAAACTAAATAGAAATCATTGAAATCATCACAGAATTGGGTTAGATAATGCCTTAAAAACCGATGAAAACGAGGTTTAACAATCACAAAAAAAAAAAAAAAAAGGAGAGTCCACCTATAAAAGGAATTTTTTTATTTGGGTAAATTACATTATTTATTTATTTAATTATTTACAACGACTCATATTTAATGGACAAATAATTTTTATGGTTAAAATTACCCTAACCTCCTACAATCACTCCCGTTGCAATATTTGACCAAAATACTACTATTATATATTATATAGATTATTATTATTATTATTATTATTATTATTATTATTATTATTATTATTATTAGATTTATTGCGGCATGGAGTATAAAAGAGTCCATAGATGAGTGGAAACCTATTGTTTTCAATAATAGTTTATTATTTTTATTGGACGAAACTCATAAATTCACTCTCGAGCCGCCATTTCATCTTTTTGAAAAAATTGCTATTATATATAGCATAGATTTTTTTGAATGGCAAAACAACAAATTTATAATACTAGACAAGTTTTCAATTTCAACCCAAATGAAACTACACAAGTGGAGAAAGTTTTAAGAAGGAAATTTCACAACTATTCCCCACCAACCAAACCACAAAATTTACTACAATCAACCCATTTCACACTCAAAACACTCCA
This sequence comes from Talinum fruticosum, assembly GCA_021018815.1. Lineage (NCBI taxonomy): Eukaryota > Viridiplantae > Streptophyta > Magnoliopsida > Caryophyllales > Talinaceae > Talinum > Talinum fruticosum. Next base: position 4,098,845 of record JAITYX010000052.1, on the reverse strand, counting down.
AGCAATGCCTTAAAGGTAGGAGAAATATATTTGGCCAAGGCTTGTTAATGTAGGTTCAATCAAAAAGAGTGGCCAAAGGTTAGGAAAGGGTTAAAAGCGGTAATTCATACATGAAAAGGTGGCTATTTGGCTCATGTAGCTTACAAAATTAATAATTGAATGCCTATATCATATTATCAATGCAAATGCAAATTGCGGTTTCGAAGAGATTAAAATAAGTTCTAGAGATTGCAACCAAGGTAGAGTCACACATGGAAAACATGAGACTAATAAAAATGATTAGTCTTTTAAGGCTTAGTGGTCTCACGGGATAATGCTCAACAATCAATCCTAATTTAAGATGTTCCACATGCTAAACTCACATCAAAAGATCAAGAAGGATAATCAATCATCTTTATCAAAGTGCAATCATAAACCAAGGTTCTTTTACAAACTCTTTTCAAAAACTTTTATTCACAAACGGGGTTATAAAAGATCAAACAAAGTCAAAAGAAAAACTACCTAACCTAAGAATCATCATCGGAGGATTTATTCACAAACCTAAAATCTAATCTAATTTTTTTCATTTTTTTCCAGATTATTTAATTTTTTTAGATTTTCTAATTTTTTAAATGAAAGCCATAAAAATTACCTCTACATGCAACCTAAATGGAAATGCAAAACCTAGAAATTACAAAAAGAAACTAAAAACAAAAGATAAATAAAAGAAAACAAAGAAAACTAAACTAAAGTGAATGCAATGCAACTATATGGATGCAAATGAAACTACATACACCAATCTCTATATACACCATTCTTTATCAACCACCGAATATGCAAAACCTTCCCCCTGCTATGATAAAGCATTGTCCTCAATGCAAATTAAGAATCAATACGATGGGAAGATAAAGAAAACAATCACTCTTCTAGAGGAGGCGGGGAAATGGGGAGGAATCATTACCATGATCCATGGATGCTCGGTTAGCGGCCCGTAGTGCTCTTTGCTCCCTTGCATTTTTCTTTCTTGAAGTATTCCCCATGCTATCCACTTTTTGCTTCTTTTTTTTGGGTGTCATAATAGCCCCAATTTGGAAGTTTAAGTTCAAAAGAATGAGTTCCTCAACAATGGTGGATGAGGAAGAATGGGTAGTGAGAGAAAATGGAAGAAGGAGGATGATTTAGGATAGAGAAGAGTGTAGAAGTGAGAAAGAAAGTAGAAAGATGGAGAATTTGAAAGAAATTGGAAGAATTTGAGGTAAATGAGAATGAAAGGGGAATTAGGGTTTAAGAAGGGGAGATGAAGAATGTGAGATGGAAGAGAGAGAAAGGAAAGATTTTATGGGTAGATAAGAAGAAAATCAACTTTTTGAGGTTGATTTTAGAAGAAATTTGGAAGAATTGATGGTGAGTTGGAAATTTAATGGAGGTTTTACAAGGAGGAGTAGAAGAGATTGAAGAAGGAGAAGAGGTTTTGCTCAAAGGAATGAAGAAGAATGAAGGGGAATTGAGCAAAACCGGCGCGAAAGCCTGACCTTGCGGAACCGGATTGCACTCCGGTCCAAAGTAGCCATTCTTGGCAGCCCGGGGTGGGCTCGGACGCTTGTTCTTCGAGTTTCTTCAAGGCACCGCAGAACGGGGTTGGTGCTTGGAAAACGTGGTGGACGCCTTCAGTAAAATTCACACTCTTTTTTTCATCATTTTTTTCTTCTCTTTTTATTTTTATTTTTATTCTTTGCTAAACTAAAAATCAAAATTACAAAATGTTTCAAAAGTCCTAAAACATAAATTAAAAATAAGAAAAATTCCCTATAAACCTAAAATAAAAAATAAAGCAATTTAAAACTTGGGTTGCCTCCCAAGAAGCGCTTCTTTAAGGTCATTAACTTGACCTAGCTCCAATTATCGACCTAAGGCAAGAAATAGACTGGAAAAGGGGGCTTCTCAAGAAACATCCCTCCTTTGTCATGGACTTCAAAATCAAACACTTGTAAAACAAGGTACCTCCAAATAGCCTTATCAAGGATCACTCTGTCTTAGGCGGTCACCATCAGCCGGGCCACCATCATATTTGAACTTCCAGTTGAGGTCCAAATCAAGAGCTCCAATGCATGGAGCATCAACCAAAGCAAGCTTTGACCTAATACACTCATTGAAACAAACTTCATTAAACACATAGGACATGCCCTTGTCAAACATTGGCGGAGAAAATCTACACATTAGTTTTGAAAGTTTCATGTCCTTCATGCAAAGGTTGATCACCTGTCACTTCATCGGTTATCTCAACACTACAACATTCAACGAAATAGGGAAACATCACGTTTCTTAAAAATTCAAATTCAGCGTGCCACATCAAAGGTCAATCTGCCCTCTTTCATATCAATCTTACATCCAACAAGTAGCCAAGAAAGGCCTCCCAAGAATGATTTGGGTACGGGTATCTATAACCATATCAAGAATTAAAAAGTTCACAGGCACAAAGAAATCACCAACTTTGACGGAAATGTCACTACAACAAAAATGTTATATAGTGACGCAAATTAGCGACGGAATAGAGTCCGTCGCTAGCTAGTGACGGAAACAGCGACGGAAACCGACATTTGTCGGATAAATTTAACTTAGCGACGGAATTAGCGACAGAAAAAATTCCGTCGCTATTTTATTTATTAGCGACGGACCTAACGACGGAAACGGAAAAAATAGTGACGGATTTTTGAAAAATTATTTTTAAATTTTTAAATTATTTTTAATTTAGCGACGGAATCAATCCGTCGCTGATTCCATCGCTAAATCTAATTTTTTATTATTTTTTACTTAGCGACGGAATCGAGTCCGTCGCTAAATCTCATTTTTAATTTTTTTAATTAGCTACGGAATTATGCCGTCGCTAATTCAAAATTTTAAAAATTTCACCGCCTATTTTAATTTCAAAAAATTATAAAAATTTTCAAATTTAAATTAGCGACGGAAAATTCCGTCGTGAATCTAAAATTTTCAAAATTTAAATGTGCCGCCTATTTTCATTTTTCAAATATATAAAATATTTCAAATTTTTAGTCGCTAATTCCTTCGCTAACTCGAAATTTGAAAAATTTTAGGTTGGCGGGCTGTTAAATTTTTTCCAGTTTTAAAATTTTAAAATTTTTTAATTAGCGACTGGACGATTCCATTGCTAACGAAATTTTTTAAGTAGCGACGTCGCTGATCCGTCGTTATTTTGCAAATAAAAGCCCGACTTCAACGGGACTCGGCAAAATATTAACAAGAGATGGATTGAGAATTAGAGAGAAGTGAGAGCGTGAGAGAAGGAAGAGGCCAACACCGCCACCGCCGCCACCGCCGCCACCACCACCGCCACCGCCACCGCCGCCAACTAACCACCTTTAACATCTTGTAGGTATGGTTTCTCCATCCTCCCTCTTTGTTGGTTGTGTTTATAATTTATTTTGTTTACTTGTAAAATTTCAGATTTTAGAGGATTTGATATAATATATTTTAATAGGCATGGTTGGAATGAAAATGAGGTAGAAGATGAAGATAATGAGAAAGAGGAAGAAGAAGAGGAAAAGGAAGATGAAGAACATAACTTGTGTTTGTAAATAATGTAATACTCTTGTTTTTTTTTTTTTTTCAATTAGTTTTTATGAATGTTGGTGAATTGAAGTTGGATTATTTACGATTTTTGTGTTTGAATTGAAGTTGAATTTGAGGTTGTTATGTCTGCCGGATTATTTGAATTTGTATTTCTTTCAAGATTTTTGTATTAAACACTCGAAAATACAGAATATTTTTATTTTTTAAAAAATTGGCGATGAATTAGCGACGGATTTTTGCGATTTCGTCGCTAATCCAATCAGCGACGGAACAAGAAATTCGTCGCTGATTCGAATAGCGACGGAATCAAATTCCATCGCTGATTTTTAGCGACGCGAAAATCACCGACGGAATTTTTCCGTTGCTAATTCCGTCGCTAATTAAGAATTCCGTTGCTAAATTACGTTTTTCCGTCACTATATGGCGATTTTCTAGTAGTGTGTCCTCTAAAATACCCAAAGGATATGTCACGTAACTATCCGCTAATTGAAGAGAAATGGTGGTGGACCTCACTTACCTAAGTCCAAATTCTTATATAAAGAATAGGGCATCAAACTCACACTTGACCCCAAATCACATAAAGCATGATCTATGGACACATTTCCAATCGGGCATGGGATGGAAAAACTCCTTGGGGCTTTAAGTTTTTCGAAAGCTTATTTTGGGACTACCGCACTACACTCCTCACTCAAAGAAAAAGTCTCATGCTCATTTAATGTCCTTTTTTTTTTTTTGGAGAAGATCTCTTTCAAAAATTTAGCATACATGGGCATTTGAGTCAAAATATTAATGAAGGGGATGTTCATATTGCATTTCTTAAGCATCTCTAAAAACTTACCAAACTACATATCAAGCTTAGCCTTAACTATTCTTTGTGGGAATGGTAAAGGCCGAGTGTAAATTCTTTGGGGAGATTTTGTCGGTCATTAGCATTCTCCTTCTCATTTTGTACAACAACATCAACCAATGGCTCTTTGGAGGGTGTAGACACCTCCTCATTCACAACATCATGCAATTTTTAAAATATATTTGAATATTGAGATATAATGTGCTTTGGATATTACAAAAGTTTGGGTATTTGCATTATGGTAGCTAGCTTTATCCGATCTTCAAATATTAAATGTATTGTTCTTTAACTTGCCCAAGAGTGTTTCTTTATTGTGTCAAATTTTGACTCTTTATTGTAAAAATATGATAATTTATAATTGTGATAATGCTATTTCAATTATGTTTGGTTTAAGAGTATTTGGACATATAATTTGGATTTTGATGAGCTTTTCTTTTCGAAAGTTTCATTTCGTACATGCCCATTACATCAATAGGGGTCGGGTTAATTGGAGAAAGTTTGCTATGATTAAGGTATGAGTTTAACTACTTATTTTTTATATTTTATTTTTAATATGTAAATTTTCTAATTCAGTTTGTTTGGATCATGATTTTCTCTATCTCTTCACTTATTTTCTAATTTTGTGCATATTATGTCCTTTATTGTTTGCCTTATTTTTAAATAATTTTGACGTATAAGTTAGCTCAAACCCAAGTTTAAGCTCAATAGTTACTTAATATTAGTTCAATTGATATCTTGCAGTTGCAAAAAACAATGTGCTTATATTGTATGTTACATATCACTTTGACATATTCTTTATACATGCATATTGTTTACTACATCCTGCCTTCCATTTTTTTTCTTTTCATCTTCTTGGTCCCCTTATGTTTTTCTTAATGTTTTATTTAATTCTTTAATATATATACGTTGCCATTAAATGGTGTACGTATATAACCAACTTGGAGAAATACGTAACTATAAAGAAAGTATTCAATATTAGGAGCTCTTTGTTTGGGTGGTTTTGGGGGTGGGGGGGCAATGGAAAGAAATATTGAACATGTAAGATCAAATAAGTGATGGAGATTAACTCGTATTCCAAAGTGTTGCTAAAACATGGAATTACTCATATTCGGTGAAGTTTATTTTAAATGCTAACTCTTTGATATTTACTTATTTTCAAAATTGGTAATATTTGACTTGAATTCTCATGCTCAAGGCCTGTATTTACGAACACAATAACATTCAATAGGTCAAGATATTGGGGTAACCGATATTGGCTTCGTCCCTCCTTTTATCATTGTTTTACAAAATTGGTTTAAATATATAAACTTTTTTATATGTTTAATTAAATGTATTTTGAGTAGAGTTTTGGTGATCATCATATTATTTTATTATTATTATTATTATTATTATTATTATTATTATTATTATAATGTTTGATATATACACAACACTTCCTTTTTTTTTTTTTTTCCTTTTTGAAAGTGTGACCGTGATAGTGGAGGACTTGACTTAATGTTTTTCATGTACAAATATAAAAGTACTAATTGGGTCCTTGATACTATTATATTGGGTAACAAAAATTGAATATTTTCCTTCATGTTTACCATTTTTTAAAAGGGAAAAGAAGAATTTGTAATATAATTATGTATTTATTTATTTAGGGTTTGGATTATGAGCTTTCATTTATTTTTGTGTATAGTATGTAATATTATTTTGGGTGTAAAATATAATAATTTCCTGTAACATTTTTACTTTTTCGTTGTTTGATGGTTTTTTTAACTTGGTACCATAATATAATTGTTACAAGTATTTTTAAAATTAAAACCAATACAAAGATGTTATATAAATAATTTGTAAATATTTGAGGAAACAATTTAGCTATTGCTAATTTAGACTCTTAGTAGATCCTCAGAATTATAAGTTAGGAAAGTAAACAAACAACAACTATACATATATGCTTGAGATTAATCATTGAAATACCTACAATGACTAAAATATATGATTCAAATATGTTGGAGGACAAAACATAATAAATTAAATGATGAAAATTGTGCTACTTCAACTTGGTAATTTATGTGATGTTTGAAGGGATGAAAACTTAATAGGCTAACTTCCATAACTCGTAAGACTTCGAATAATTCATCTATCTCAAAATTTTGTACAACATACAAATCATTATTATTTTTTTGTTACATATACTATTTATTTTAATATCTTCCTAACATTATTTATGTTATAACAATAAACATAAACTTAGACTAATCATGTTCTTTATCATGATATAATTTTACACTACTTACTCATTGCCTTTTATTGTCAAACATATTGGAGAACTTCTATCATTGTAGTATTTTCGATTATTAATCTTATTTATAAAAGTAGTTGTTAAATATTTATTTTCTTAATTCATAAATTCTTAAAAATACTATATTACTTCAGACATAGCCAGGGCAGAATCAGAAAATTTTATTAGGGGGCCGGGTGATAAGGTAGAGAATATTACTTATATAAGTTATAAAATAAACTATTATCATATATCAAACATTAGTTACAATTAATTTGTACAGAGTAATATGAAAAAAATTGTATAATAAATAAATAAGAAATTATTTAAATTGTACTCGTCTCTCTTTAATTTTTTCAAAATCATCAATTTTTATATCAACTTCGAAATAAATAAACAATAACAATAATGATAATAAACTATGAAATCGCCATTAAAAAATAACAATAATAAATAAACAATAATAACAATAATAATAATAAATCATCATATTCTGTTTTGTTGTTAACTAGTTATTCGAATCCTTTTTTTAATAAATTAGTTGTTCAATATAGTAATTAACTAATTCAATTAAATAAATAAATTATAAAAATAATAATTATAAATTATAAAATTATCATTAAAAAATAACAATAATAACAATAATAAATCATAATCATATTCTTTTTTGTGATTTATGTTCATAAGTTAAACCAACAGCTAATTTCACCTAACATATTATTGACTACAAATATGTTATATTAACTAATACAATAATACAAAAATTCAATAACAATCAATTCACTAAAAGAAATATAATATTAATGCGAAATGTATTCAATTGGAAGCCTCTGAAAGTTAAAAAAATTGTCTTCTTTTGAAAATTGATATATTGGGAATAAAATTTATATTATTTTAAATTAAAGGGTAGAGAGAAAGAGTAATATTAAGGCTGAGAAAGAGAGAACAATATAAAAAAATTAAAATATATATATTACACAATAACTTATACCATATCTTTTTCTTTCGAATCTGTTAAATATTTAATTTTTTAAGATAGATATCACTAAAATTTTTCAAAATCTAATTTTTATATTTTTAAATATTTATTTTTTTAATATTTTTTTAAGTAAGATTTTGATTAAAAAAATTAAAAAAACTCATCAAAAATTAAAAAATAAGGGGAGACCACAGCCCCCCCGAATTTCACCACTGGACACTAGTTTTGTCGTAGTAAATTTCTATTTTGTTATTTTAAATTTATTTTTATTCAAAAATTATCTTTAGTTTGTAAATATCATATGTCATTTCACTAATAAAATTTATCATAGATTAATTAAAATCACATTTAATTAATTGACAAACATTGCACATATACATTTAAATACTTTTATTTATAATATTATTATTCCGAAGATAGATGTTACACATGGAAAACAGAATACAAGTCATAGCAATATATATATATAGAGAGAGAGAGAGAGTTATTTTGTAAAAAAGACGTACAATAACAGAACAAAATAAAGGAGTAAATTGACACAAATTATTCTTTGGACTTGGTTGATCTTATAGGCCATATCCTACAAGTCGTAGCAATATATATATATATATATATATATATATATATATATATATATATATATATATATATATATATATATATAGAGAGAGAGAGAGAGAGAGAGAGAGAGAGAGAGAGAGAGAGAAAGAGAGGACTTGGTTGATTTTTTATTTTTTATTTTTTATTTTTTATTTTGTAAAAAAGACTTATAATAACAGAACAAAATAAAGGAGTAAATTGACGCACAAATTATTCTCTGGACTTGGTTGATCTTATAGGCCATATCCTACTTATGACCCGACCCCATCTTAGTTACTGTGCGTCCCTCAAAATCGTTGGAACTTAATCCATATGTAGTGGTCGGAGAGACTAGGGATGGCAACGGGCGGGATTCCCGCCCCGCCGGCCCCGACCCGTATTGGGGAAAAATCCCGCCCCAAACGGGGAACGGGGAAAATCCCCCGAGCGGGGACGGGGAAAATCCTGGCCCCGTTCCCCGCCCCGTCCCCGTTAAAAAAAAATTAAAATTAGGGTATATTTGTAATTTCCCTTCCCAAAAACCCTAACTATAAAAGCTAACCTCAGCCTCCTTCCTCTCTCTCCCGAGTCCTCTCAAGCATGCTCTCTCTCTCTTCTCCCTCCCCTCCCTCTCGCCGTTTCTCCCTCTCGGTGCTCCGTCTCCCTCTCGCCGTCGCCGTCACCGTCTCTCGCTCGTCGTCGCCGTGGTCTCTCTCTCCTCCTTCTCGCCGTGCTTTCTCCTCCCCGCCGTGCTCTCTCTTCTCCCTCTCGCCGCGCTCTCTCCTCGATGGAGGCAGGGAAGTGGGGCCCTGGTGGAGGTTGGGTATCCGGCGGGGCGGGGCGAGGACGGGGGCAAAACCATTTCTGCAGCGGGGACGGGGCGGGGGCGAAGGGAGGAGCGTGGACGGGGCGGGGCGGGGGTGTCCCCGGCCCCGACCCGCCCGTTGCTATCCCTAGGAGAGACAGATTGAACTATAGAGACCTTTGGAGCAAAAAGTCCTAGACAACATTCCTGTCCGTTCCGACAACTTTTACCTTCGTTCACGCATCCTAGTGTTGCTATTGTTTCTCTTCGATCTTCGCCCGGGCCACTTCTTCGATAGTCACCATAGCAATGTGGTAATCCTCGACCTCGGTCCTAAGAGTTTGTGGCCTCGTTGCGGAGATTGACACTCGTTACATATTTAATTCGCAGTTAATTAATATTACTCCTTCGTTTCAAAATATATGTCGTTTTAAGGTTATGCGGGAATATCAAGGAAGCACAAAATTCATAACAAATTTTATGTTAAAAGACCAAATTATCTCCGTATTTCATTAGAAATGAAGAAAACCAATGAGAAAAAAAGAGAAATAAGGTAATTAATAAGGACAAAATTGGTAAACTAGTAATTAATATGTAATTAGAATTGTAAAGCGACAAGTATTGTGAAACGAGAAAAGTTAGTTAAAGTGATATGTATTGTGAAATGGAGGGAGTATTTAATAAATGAATTTCGTATGGACTTTTGAAAATTAGTTAATTATGTTCTCAATTAACATTACACTTTATAGAAATTATTTCCATAAATAAAATGTTAAGAAAAGAGATGGGAATTAAGAAGAACCTGCAGATGCCAAGATTAGCAACATTGCGTAGTGTCACCAATTTTTCCATTTTTAGCTCTCAAAAGATCAAATTTGTTTGATGTCTATAGTTGTAGGTTGATACAAGAGACTATATCGGCCTGCTCTTTATAATGCACAGAGCATTAATGAATCAATTTAATTCCCGACTTAACCACAAGTAAATGTCATTCACAATATTTCCTTGTATCGTTTCAAATTTTATCGAATATTCTCTTTATTTTGTCATACACAAGTAAATGTCGTACACAATAATTTGTATATCTATTAATTCATTTGTTTTTTTAGATTATTGTACCGTCTACTTTGTAAAAAAAAAAAGTAAATGTCATGATTAAATTTTTTGGTTTTGAATGAACCATCTAATAAAAACTTTGTCATTTATTATGACAATGAATCATGGATGTGTTTATAAATAGAAGGTGCATTTAGATTTTACGGTGTTAATAGGAGTTTAAATCATCTAATAAGATGTATTAATATGTAAGAGTTATTTTTACCCATTTCTATAGCTCTTTTTGAGGTAAATTAATTATCAGGAAAAAAAACTTATTGTAAAACAACATTATCTCATATGCCATAACTTATAGTGGATTCCAATTACTCGGCTTGTAAATTGTTTTATATAGGTACAATAAATATTTTTCAATGCAAGAACTATATATATTAACTAAAAAGTTAAATTAATGGTTGAAGGCTTATAAATAATTTTATACTCTAATACGCCCTGTTAAGTCAAAAAATATGATATTTTTAATATCTTTTTATATCTTATTTTATTTGTAATAATTATTAAATTATAAATTTTAATTTAATGGTACAACATCGTTGCCTTTTCCTTTCAGAAGGTTAAGATAATGCTAAAATACCAAAAATATTACCTTCAAATTTATTGAAAAAATAACTATCATGCTCTTTGATTATCTTCAATTTACCAACATAAATTTACCAAATGATAGATTAATTATTGGCCCCATAATGGTGAACTCAAGAACAAAAGAAAGAGAGGGGGAGACGAGTTTTCTTTTTACCTTTTTATTTTTACAGAAATAGAGGTCCAATTGAGATTTAATTAAACAATGTCTAAGATTTTTAATGGAGGTAATTATAACAATTCAACATACTTCTCTCTTGTATTTTATATGTCATGTAAGCTTGTAAATGAAAATGGATGTTACTTTAAATCACCAGTTAAAAGGGACTTAAATTAAACCCGAAAAGTTTTGGATGTAATTAATTAATGTCAGATACCTCAAGCAGAGAGACTGTGAAAATATCCCGTATAAGCCCTCCAAAAATGTGATAATTTTATAACTTTAATATTTGTTGGTTTCTTAAGAAATACTAGTGTTATACCCTTATGATGCAAAGTTATTAGTTATTTTTTATTTTATTTTTATTAATATAAATAAATCATACAATATAAAATTTTAAAAATAGATGATAATTTTATAATAATATAATTATTATAATTTAAATTTTTTTGTTTTCGTATCATATTTATATTTACTACTTTTTAAAATTCTCTAATAAGTGAGACTTTTTGTTTTTATTTTCGATAGATAAATAAATATCTTTTAAATATTAATTAATTTAATAAAAATTATATTACAACCATACTAATTACTTTCTACATATACAATTAAAAAGTCATTATTTTCTTTAAATATAGTATTGCATCAATTTAATCTAAGATGGACATTTACGTAGCCAAGTAATCCTATATGGTTATTACGTAAGTCATTTTTCGTGTTATTCATATAACCATATTTTTTAAATTTTGAACTAACACTTGTATACATTGATTATATCCAACTTTTATAAAGTATGAAAAGGTATACTAATGCATATATAGAATAATAATTTTCTTTTTGACGGAAAGGGATACCCTCCTCGGCCCTATCTCGCTCCGTTGTCATCCCTATGTTATACCCCTTGCTATGCAAGGTTATTGACTAATTTAATTTTTATAATTAATTATTTTATAATTTTATATTTGCAATTGATTTATAACGATAAACATTAATAATAAGTTAAAAAATTATAAGCAGATATATTTTTCTTTAAATAATTAAAATTAAAATACTTTTTTAATTTTTTTGCAACTTTTTCTGGTAACTTATATTTTATTATTTATATAATTATTTTTCTTTTCTCATTTTTGTAATTTTGAACTTTAAAATCCCAAACTTTTCAAAAAAAAATTTGTCCATAGAGCGAAGACATATTTTATCTAAATTTATAATATTACTCAATGTTATTCATAAAATTAAAGTAAATTAATTTTAGAAATATACTTATCCAACATAATAAGCATACAATGTGAAATTTTATAAAAAAATTAGTCAATCTTTAATTTAATTAAATGTATGAACCATCTAAACATCCTATTTTACATTATCGCAATATATTCTAAGTTTATATATATACTCAAAGCTATTTGTTTCATTAATGTGAGATAACACCCACTATTATATTCTTCACAACATAATTTTATTTGTTATATATTAGGAAGTAAGCCATGTGTAGGCGACTTAGGTGGCAATATACATGATTATATAATTTTCTTTCACTTGATGTAATTTGGCTCTCTAGATTTTGAACCATTGGATTATCTTATCCCGATGTTGAGCCACGTATTAGTGACTTATTTTTAGACTTGGTAAATGGGTTGTTCGGTTCAGATATAGAGTGGGTTAGCTTCAGTTTAACACCATTTCGAGTCTGTTTGGTTTATGTTTAGGTTCAAATCTGATTGATTTATGTTCAACCAAAGTTTAGTCCAATAAACTTGTCCGATAAAAAAATAATCCTATCAAAAATTTCAATTGAGATGTTTGGTTTACTTTTAGCCAAGTAAGTTTTAAGAGTGTGTCAGATATAGATAGGAATGATTTAATTCAAATTTAAATTTTGTGTCAATTTTGCTAGGTCCATGGCTGAACCAGACACCACACAATTAGGTGGCTAAACATTAGTGAAATGGTAGTGGTGAGTACTTATTACATATTGGACAACTTGTGTTAATATAATATTGACTTATAATTAACATTTAATACCCTAAAATGTAGTGTATTTTTTTGTTTTATTTTTTAAAAAAGCTCAACGACGATATTATCAAAACCAATAGATTTGTGGACATGGAAAATCAAGAGCTTTAAAATGTGCTATTATCACAATGCGGAACCCAAATATACCATAAAAATTTTTGGATAAGCTTTCTAATGAAATATTATGGGAACAAATTCGATAAACAACAGATTAAATATAAGTCGATTACTGTGACAATGTTGAAAATAATATTTGTCTATCCTTTTGCTTATTTATTTCTTCACACTTATTTAAATGCTATACATTTAATACTAATTTCTATTCAAAAGAGAGGCATGCAAAGGCCAACCAGTTTCTTGCTTTGGCCCAATTTCTAGAAACCCTAAGAGTCCGACTTAAACTAGTTCTAGGAATCTCTAATGGCAGTTAAGGTTTGTTTGAAATAATATTTATACCAACATTTAAAATAGTTCGTTTCAACTATAACAAATATAACAGTTAATTATTTTAACTCATTTTAGCTCATTTCACCTATAGTAACCAACCGTTTTAGCTTATAATGGTCATAACATCTAATCACTTCGCCTCATTTCACCTCATTTCTGATCACGTCAACTATAACGTTTGATTTTAACAACTATTTTTTAGAACTTAAAAAACCCGAGTTATGCGCATGTATGCTGGGTGAATGGAGCCAAGCAACAGAGAATGAAAGTGCACAATTTTTAGTTTACTTTTCCCACCCGACTGAATAGTAATGGTGGTGATAAGTATTGATGAAATGAATAAATTTTGACCTTAAATTTTAGAATTGAGCCTTTTTAATGTTTCCTATCATATTACTATATTTCCATTCAAACTGTTGAGGTCGTCTTATGCCTGAAAAAACTCCTTCCTTCCTTTGTAATGGAAAATATTTTCCGCTATTGTAATCCCCGACCTTAATGCAATACATCAACAAATATTAATAAATATTAATGAGCGCGTGCACTTCAATTCACACTTTCATTTCTCATTATCATGTATATTATATACTTGTGAAAGTAACCATATTATGTGTTGCAGGACTCGGATGATGAAAACAATGCTTGGCAATTAATAAATAAATAAATGAACGATCAATAAATTATGCCTTGTGATAATTCAAGGAATAATAATAATAATAATAATAATAATAATAATAATAATAATAATAATAATATTATTATTATTATTATTATTATTATTATTATTATTATTATTATTATTATTATTATTATTATTATTAGCGGAATCATAATAATAATAATTCATACGTCTAAAGTTTGTAAATAATATTAAAATCGAAATTCCTAAAACCGACATTCTTTTTACTTGGGCATGGCTATTAGGATATTTGGGTTGTTGAGAGTGGAGGGACTAGTAACTAGAAAAAAATAAATAAAATAAAAAGGGGGCTGGATTCAGATTTGAGGAGAGAGAATTTTTAGATTCGAAATTTGCCTATTTAAACCCCAAAAATCTCAAAAACCCTACCTTCATCATTTGCTCCCCTTTCCAAATAAACTCATCTCCCTCACTCAACCTCTTCTCTTCTGCTTGTAGACACAAAAAAATGTCATCCCTTTTCTCTGTTTATTGTTTGTTGGCCCGATGATGATAAACCCGAGTCCTGTTTGAGGATTTGGATCACGGTCCGTGTTTGATTGGTATGATGGAAGCCGATAAACCACAAAAACCCCTAACACGACATAAATAGCCTTTTCCCTTGGGTCGATCCAAAAATTCTCTTTTCTTTCAAACGATCCTATAACCGGGCCAAGCCTCCGGAGACAACGGAAGTCTAGTGCCGCGTCATCGGAAAAGTCCAGGCTCGAAATCTGCGTTTCACTTTGTCCAATTAGAGAAGGAGTTAAAGACCTCAAGACGACGTTAGACGCCGCATTTCTTGATCACCAACATCAAAGTGCTACCTTTAGGCCCCAAGACAGTCCACCCGAGACTAGGAGCATGCATCTCGCATCAAAATTAAACCTGCCAAAAATGGAAACTTCCATTTTTGGAAAGGTCACGATGCAGGCGCCCGCCCTCTAAAAACAATAAGCTGGAACACGGCGTTTTGCCGTGAAGACTCCCTTGGAAGCACGCTAGGGCACAAAACCCTAGGTGAATAGTAGGGGTCCGGCGCCCGCCCCCTTTTAAATCGGTTGTATCCAGTTCAATTGTGACTTTATCCAGTTCAATCTCTTAAGCTCTTGGCCTGGTTTTTGGTGGTGCTTCCGGACGGTTGGTCGAGCTCAAACCCTAGGTCATTCCTTGACCTAACCTCTCCCTATAAATAGAGAGTCTTGGCTCTCATTCCCATACTGGCTTGCAGCCTTAGCATCACGCTGCTGCATTCCACTACAATGGCTCATCCCTTATTGTTATGTCTGTTGAAACCAGATTAAGAGCTACCGAATACTCTCGTTGGTATTCCGATCTCTTGGCCTCTTTTCAGCCTACTTCCATCCTACTCCATACATATGATCCTTAAACTCCATCATTCATCTTTCTACCTACTTACCTCCACAAAAAACTCACAAAAAGCCCCTTCAATTCACCACCGTCGCATCGCTCTGATCCAGATTTGAGATCTAGATCGGCAGGTGGGACAACCTCGAGAGCGCCTGATTCAAAATCGTTCTTCTTACGGTTGTTTATTTTATTTTATGCTTTCTTTTATTAATTTCCGTATTGTGGATCCAAGATGTATCGCTTTTAATTCCTCCCGCCCGATGTAATCTCTTTATTTTCCGCTTTCTTTTCGCTCGCCCTTTTTTCCTTTTTCGCTTTTACTTTGTTTACCACTTTCTTTACTTTCTTCCTTTATCGCTTTCCTTTATTATGTTTGGTTGCTTTTAATTTTGTATCACATGTTATTGCTTGCTTGTTTGTTTTGCATCATTTTAACACACTATTTAAATTAGTAATGGTCGTCTTCGGACGGGTGGAATGCAAGGGTTCGTCCCTATGTTTCGTACCCTCGCCCCGAATCCGACTCTCGGTTCAAAAGACTCATGGAGTCATTTTTTATCTTTTCTTGTCTTAGTCTTTCTATACTAAGATCGGAAAAGAGTTTTATTTAGTTTTTGTTAGTTTTTCTTTCCTAAAAGCCGACAGGCAACTTCCCTTTCCTATTTATTTCTATTTAATTTGCATCTCGGTTATTTATTGGTTTTGCAGGATAAAAACAGTTTTGGTTTCGGTTACGCCAACCGGACCAGAGGCCGAGGCTGACCCTGTCGGCCTCCGCCCAGGTCCGACACCTAACCCCTTGTGGTGCTAGCCACGACCAACACGATAGGGCGGTGGTGGCAGTAGCTCGGGGCCGATTGGTGTTTTTACACCAATCTGTCCCTGAAGCTGTTTTGGCTAACCCTAACCCTAATTGTGTTTTATTACTAAATTGGTAAATAATATCCCGAAAATTCTGAAAATAATTTATAAAAGAAAATGATTAATAAAATCGCCATTCAAACTTTGCCTAAATCGGATTTAATAAAACTCGGAAAATCTTAATTAAAGGTTCATCCTCACATTCTTAAATCAATTTCCAAAACCATCTTCAAAATCAATCTTCAAAAAGAGACCCGACACAAGGGTTCCTACCATGCTGCTGCTGCCTGCCACTTTCGCCGGACCAGCCCACTGTCGTCGCCGCCACCCGTCGCAGCCAACCACCACAGACCATCGGAGCTCAGTTTAGCCACCCTTCCACCACAAAAACCTCATTTTTCTTGTGGGTTTTGGGTAAAAATTTTCAACCTTCAACTAATGAATTCCTTTAATTTTTAAAAATAATTAGTTAGATATTGCATGCAAGGGATTATTATGTAAAATTAGATTTTATGAGATTGTGTTGGTGAAAGAAATAATAAGGCCTTGAATAAGGTGGTTGGATGTTCATGGAAAAGGGAAAATTGGACTGGTGAGAATTATTTAAAATTTCATGATTATGTTGTACTAGGATCATTGGTTAGATGATTGTGAATTATAAATTTTGGGAAAGAAATTTGGTTTTTGTGATGATTCAAAGCTTATTGGAAAATTTTAGAGGTAAAGATTTACTAAAATAGGCATGTATGTTAAGTTATGAGTATGTGAATTAAAAATGTAATTAAAGGGAACAGGTAAGTTGGATGATTTTAATAAGTTAAATCAAATAAGTAATTTTAGGAAATTTAAAGAAAATAAGTCACGTTGAGGATTTAAAGAAAATAAGTGATTTGAATGATTGAAATAAATTAAAGAAAATAAATGATGTTGATGATTTAAGAAAATAAGTGACTTTAGTGATCAAAGAAAATAAGAGATTTTGGCAGCTTAAAGGAAATAAGTAAATAAGTGATTATGGTAGTAAAGAAAAGAAGCAAATTTGGTGATTTAAAGAGTTAAAGGAAATTAGTAAATTTGATGATTTGAAGACATTAAAGAAAATAGGTTAACTTAGGCGATTTATAAGAATTGGGTTAGGTATTCAAGTGAAGAATTAAGCAACATTGGAGGATTAAACAATTACTTGAGTAAGAGACTTAATTTAAGAAATAACCAATTATAACGTTAGGTCTGTTGTGGAGAGACGCTCAAGTGAACCTTATGATCATATTGCGTGAAAAAAGGGTTAATTCAAACTACGAGTGCTATTTAAAATTTTCACCTATTAAGATTAAACCATCGGTTTCACAAACCACGAATTTTTGCTTGCATAAATTCATCTAGACATGGTAGTTACAAAAAGAAAATATATAAGTAATAACAGTAGTAATAATAATAACGACAATAATAATAACGATAGTAAATTTGGTTACTAAAAGTACTGAATCTATTAATGAGACACTTTATTTTGTTAAGGCATCTACGTCGCTCATCCGAGTTAGTAACTCCGGAAGGGATTAGAAAGAATATTACCGCGATTTAAGGTACGTTTATTGCTTGTAACTTACGAAAATCCATATGTTCATATATAACAACATGAAATGGTTTTCTTAATGAAATGAACCATTTCAAATAGTATCTGTCACCTAATTATGTGGCCCGCTCTGTATCAATCATACCAACGTGATCAAACTTGTGATCACAACCATATATATTTGGCCATTATCAACCAAACTTCCCGATTCGTTTGGGTATGCATATATTTAGGGAAACCGACGATCATAAGGAGTCACTAAGATAATAAATAGATAATTGTTTTACTATATTCTCCCCGTCTGATTTATAAATGAATTGAAACGCATACGCTCAAATCAAATGTATCTTCACATAATTTATTTACAGTACATAGATAGACGTGCTTGAGCTTGGCTCATTCTTTTGAAATGTTGTCTATGTTTTGTTTTAGGTAAGGCTAATGCAAAGGAAATCGAATGTGTTTATTTTGGTCAACGAGAATTAGAGTATCACGAGTGATAAACAGGAACATGATTGGTAGGAGTCGTGTATGTTATGTATAAATAAGTTGTAATCTTGGTGCTCGATAACATGTTTCCCGTTTATGTTGATATAAGTTGGGCGTTCTATGTGTTGGGAACTTTAACTTAATAAGTTATGTTTGTATTTGATTCGGAAGTTGCCTTGCTCTTTGTTAAAGAGCGGCAGTAATTCTTCTAACTCTCTTTTTCGCTGCGCTAATTACTAGTTAGTAAGTCATTATGACTAAACTAGTGATTATGAGTTTTGGGGGCGTTACAACTATAAAGATAAAAGTAATTTTTTTCATAAAATAATTTCCATCTTTCATGTTTCTAGACGATAGAAAATTTAAAATTATTTTTAGAAAAATATTTACCACAACCAAAAAAAGAATTAGATTTAATTTAAAGTAGGCTTGTGTATATAACTTATACAATTGCTAAAGTAGTGTTGACCTATTCGCCAAGCATACCACCTTCTATCCCTCCCAAATAGGTTTTAGGCCCAATCTCAATAATGATGATAGCAAAACAGAAAATGATGTTTAACATAAAATAAATAAATAAAAAAGAATGAAAACAAAGACAGGGGACTACTCTCAAAGACATGAATTGGGGTTCAATGAGATTTGAGCAACAAACCCACTTAGGTAGAGTAAGGAGAGGAGGAAAGAGAGAGACCAAGAGGGGGATTAAGTGAGAGAAAGTTGGCTAGAAAGAAAATTATGCAAAGATTGAAAGGGATAGAGAAAGTGATACTATTACGTAAACCACTTTTAACGACGAGTCTTTAACGACGGTTAAAAGGATAAACCGTCATAAAAAATGGACCGGTGGCATTTTTGTAAATAAAGAGATTATTAATGTACATAAGACGATGGTTCAAATAAAGAACCGTCATCAAAATAACCTATGACGATGGTTCAATAAAGAACCGTCGTCAAAAGTTCGAACTTTTGACGACGGTTCTTTTATTGAACTATAGTCATAATACTAAAATTTTTTTGGTAACTTAAAGAACCCTAATTTTACTTTTCTCTCTCCTACCTTCATAACTCGCTGCTTCCTCTCTCTCTCGTTGGTTGTTCCTCGTCCTTTTCCCCTCTCTTTCCCCTAATTTCACTTGACTCAATCCTTAATCTCTCTGTCTCTCTCTCTCCCGAACGCTCTCTCTCCCCCTAAGCTCCAATCCCTAATCTCTGTGTGTGTCTCTCTCCCGAACGCTCTCTCACTCCTCTCAACTCCATAAATTATGCGCTGGTAGCCATTGATCGACCTTCTCCGGTCACAAACTAGAGAGAGAGAGAGCGAGATGGAGAGGGAGAGCAAGATGGAGGAAGAAGAGCACGATGTATGTAGGAGATATCCTCGTTGAGAGAGATGTGGAAGCATAGAAACCCACGGCCCCGATGTCGACATGTCCGCCGACGACGAGGACGCTATCAAGGCTTTCTCCGATTCATTCAATGCTCTCTCCTATTCTGTTTATTGCTTGATTTATTTGAAAAATCGTTTACGTTTTCTATTCGTTGATCATTTCATTGTTCCTCACGGTTCCGAGAAATCCTAGAATGTGTTGTTAATCTTACCTCTTTTTTTTTATACGTGGCTTAGGAGTTGGATGAGATGAAGAAGCGGCTGAAGGAGATGGAGGAGGAAGCCGCTGCTCTTCGAGAGATGCAAGCCAAAGTTGAGAAAGAGATGGGCTTAGTTCTAGATCTATAAGAGGAAATAATTGGTTTGAATTTCGTTCTTAAATATGTATTCTAGATATTTCTTTATTTGGTATTGCTTCATTCCTTTTAGATCTATATTCCTTTAGTTTTTTAGATGTGTATTTCTTTAGTTTTTTTAGAGTTACTTTTCTTCATTTGTTGTTCTTCGTTCTCTTCCTCATTTTTAATTTTTAGATCTCAAAATTTCATATCTCCTTCAGATTTCATATTTGAAAGGAGCTCGTTTTTTATTTTTTAATAAATTGGACCTATGACGATTGTTCGGATGAAGAACCATCGTTATAGGTTCATATATGACGATAGTTTTTTTATGGAACCGTGTTCATAGGGTATTTTTTACTACGGTTGTAGAACATTTGTCAAAGGTGGTACATATAATGACACCCACATACATGACGATTGTTAAGCATCATTAAAAGTCATTTTTAACCGTAATTAAAAGTGTTTTTCTGTAGTAGTGTGAGAGATTGAGAAACCCGAGAGGCAAGGAACGAGATGAGAGTGAGAAACATAAGAGAGCGAGAGACCGAGAGGGGAACTAGAGCAAAGGAAGAAGAAGTATGCAAGGGACGATAGAGACAGAGATAGAAACGAAGCCGAGATCGAAGAAGAAGAAGAAGAAGAAGAAGGAAGAGACAGAAGTTCTAGGAGTGAGACAGAGCGAGGGAAGAAGGATTAGTCAAAAAGAAGAAGAAAGGGACCAAGAGGAAGAAAGGGAAAGCAAAATATAAAATTCAATACTTCAAAAACTGAAATTGTTCAAACCCTAAGAAATCAAGATGAGTGATTAAACTCTTCTCCTAATCCTAAAAACAAATTAGGTGGATTAATTAAAAAAATTGATGGTTGAATCGGAAATCCTATATTTAATTGAAGAGTTTAGAGACCTAAATTCACCCAACAACCCGCAAATTGTGAAATTCATGTTGTAAATTATGCGAATAGTAATATTGGTTTTTGAATTTAATGAAAGTTTGAGTATTGTTGAAGATGAATTAAGCTATACGTGTTGGGATTTTGATGAATTTAGTTGAATTAACCTAAAAGAAAAAATCAAAAAAATTGAATACATGACAAAGTGCAGATTGTTTCCTCTATTTATGTTGCTTTGTCTAAATTTTTGTGACTTCATGAATATCCCAAAAGTCCTAAAAATTTTACTACATATTTGTATGTATTTATGACAATTTGTAAATTTTGTTAAATTGTAGATGAGTAGATTTAAAAAAATAAAATTTTTAGTGAAATTGTCCTTGTAAACACAAATTTCGAGTCTAAAATAAATAAAGACAAGAAATTAGGAAACAAATATAATTTGTATTGATTTTTTATCGAATGGGTACAATCTTTGTATTAAATACAATTGATGTAATCCTTTGATTCAATCTCCTTGTAACTTGAACAATTCGAGGGTGTCGTAGCTTGATCTCGAACTCGATATAGAGCCGGATGATGAACGTTGAGTGGTTCTTGATGTGGATATGCTGAAAGTAGACCGACAAAAATTGACTCAACCGGAAAACCCGACCCCGAACCCGCCCAAATTTTTTTGATTTTGGACACAATTTTCTCGACCCGAACCCCAAAAAACGAACCCGAAAAACCCATAAATTAGTGGGTCAAATCCAAACCCGAACCCATTCGACCGTTGAGTCAAGGCTATAAGAAATAACAATTTTAGCTTTGTGGCTTCTTGATTGAATATTTTATGCCTATTATATGGTTTTCCTTTCGTTTTATCACTCTTTTAATAATAGTTATTTATTATATCACATCATTTGTAGAGACGTTACATATTTATCGTAGTCATTTATATAAACGAACACTAATACTATTTTCTATCTCAACTTCTTTCTCATAAACAAACATTATATACAAAAATTATACATAGTTAATTTCAATAAAATATGTACGGATTCAAATGGCATGATATATTAAAATACAAAAATACACAAGTTATACTTGTTGTATTTTTGTGAAGTAAATATAACTAGCTACATTTTAAATAATATACTTTTGCTTTGTAGAAATAATATTACTATAAAATTTTGATATTTTAATTAAAATAATAATTTTAGTTTAATATAAATATCTAATTCTTGTTTATTTGAAACCATTTTAATTGTACTTGAACCATAACGCCTAGGATGAGCAATGGGTCGAGTTGAAATAAAGTCAAATTTTCCTAATGAATAAAATGGTCGGTTGAACCTATCTAGGTCAACCTTTTCCTGATCTATTTAAAATGCAATAAATACGCATATAAATCTCCTTATTATAATAAAAAAAAGGTGAAATAAATATCGAAAACTTAAATGAATCATTAACATAACAAGTCATTACTATTAAACCATCATTGGCCTTATTTAAACGGGTTTAGTGGTTAAGTCGCATGACTCAATGGGGTCTTCATATAAATATCATAATGAAAGTTTTGAATACTTTTTAACATTTTTTTATAAAATATAAATACTATACTTTTTCATAGAATTATGGGCATTTTTAAGTAAAAAACATCCTACATTTTTATAATAAAAAAACAATTGATAAAAAGGCGCTTTGACCCATTGGGTTGATCCAAAACTCCGTATAACTCGATATACGATTACTCGTATTTTACCCGAACCCGAAATACACCCGATCCGTATTTTACCCGAACCCGAATACACATAACTCGTATTTGACCAGCCCGCCCGAATTGACAGGTCTAGCTGAAAGTCCTTGACTTTGATTTCCGGATGGTTGCGACCTTTGATCCTTTACGCTTGGTAGAAAGATGTTATTTGCTCGTATGAGCTCCGAATTTTGCGGATGTTGAATGTCCGTGAAAAATAAGGGGATAACCTCTATTTATAACTTTTTGGAGTTAGGGTTTGGGTTGGACTTTGGGCTCGGTCCATAATTTAGTAATTATTTCTTAAAAGAAATATTTACTATTTACTATTTACTATCATGAATGACACGTGGCAACTTTTAATTGGCTGAAATTTAATTCTTTCAATTTTAATTTCAAAAGCCTTCGGAAGCCATTTTTACACGTGGCAATTTGCAATATGTCGAAAAAAATTTAATTTTCCACGTAGCGGCATATAGTTGTTTAACGAATTTTTGCCTCCTACAAATGCCCCATTTGAGAGTCAATTGCGTTCACGAATTTTTCTTTTGAGTGTTTGGAGAGGTTGGATCTTGAATATTTAAAACATCATCGATATAGACCGGACATAATCACCATCTTGATTTGGAACTTTTTAAATTGGCGTGGGACAGTACTGAATTACATAAATCGTATATTTGAACTTATTTAGATACAATTTGCAGGATCCCCTTACTTTGTTTAACAAATGAGTCACTCCAACTTTTCTTAAAATAAAAATAGGGTGACTAAAAAGGTAAATATAAATTGAGGGTAAATCTCCCAATAATTTTTCTACATATTCTTCAATTTATATTTACCTTTTTATTCATTCATTTTTACACTTTAGTCATTTAAATGACTATTATGCCCTCATCTCCCCCTTCCCCACAAAACCTGGCCCTGCCACGTGAGATTTTCTCTCTCTCTCTCTCTCCTCTCACCTTAAATAATAATTTAAATAAAAAAAATTGTTTTATTTCTAAATAAATTATTTTTTAAAAATTTTATATTTTTCTCTTTTAAATAGAAAATTAATTATTTGTATTATAAATAATTTTTAAAAATTTTTTCAATGAAGAAATTATTTCACATTTTAAATTTTAGTTTTAAAAAATTAACGTATTAATTTTTAATATCTAACGTATTAATTTTTACTATCTAATTGTAAATAAAATTTAAATTTAAATTTTTTAGTTTTAAGTTTTCTTATCTCAAGTAAAATTATTTTGATTGAACAATATTATTTAAATCCTAAACCTTAATTTCTCAATCAAATATATATATATATATATATATATATATATATATATATATATATATATATATATATATATATATATATATATATATATATATATATATATATATATATATATATATATCTATGTGTGTGTGTGTGTTGTCTAGTGATGATTGTTTATTTTAACCAGGAACACAAAGCAAATAAATTTAAGGTTATCTCGGAATAACTTTTTATGTCATCACAGGATAACTGTTTATCCTTAAGTTTGTTAATATAATATTTCGAGTTGAATAATTAAGGTTTAAAATTTAAATAATATTTTTATATTTTTTCAATCAAAATAATTTATTTCAAATAAGAAAAACTAAAACTAAAAATTTAAAATTTTATTAATAATGAATTAAAATTATAATTTTACTTAAATTTTAAATTTTATTTAAAATTATATTAAAAAATAAATATATTTTTTGTACGAAAACAAGTTAATCCATTTTTAATAAAAGAAATGCATAATGATGCTAAAATTAAGAAAAATAAATATATAAATAAAATTTTAAATATAAAATAATTTTTTATTAAAAAATTTTTAAAAAATTATCTATAATATAAATAATTAATAAACTATTTAGAGGAATAAAATATAAGATTTTTTTAAAAGATAATATGTTTTAAAATAAAATAATTTTTTTTTGTTTTTAAAAAATTAAGAGAGACATGTATGAGAGAGAAAGAGGTAGAGAGAGAGAGGGGGAGGGAGAAAAAGAGAATGACAAAAGAGAGAGGGAGGGAGAGAGAAAGGGGGAGGGCAAATTATACATTATAACCGTATGTATATTATAATATACATACGACTCACGTGACCTTCAATTAATAAAAGAACTTTTGTGCGCTGCTCCGCCTTCCTCCCATCTCAGCTTTCTCTCTCCTCTCATTTCACTTTCTTCTTCAATCACTCAAATGCTTCTTCTTTGCTCTCCCCAGTAAGAATTGTGCCATAATTTCTTCTACACTTCTCTCGGTGAGAATTGCTCGAGGTTTCACGCGCTTATTCCAGCTCCATTGTGTGTTTATCTCTTTCGTAAGTTCCAATTTCTTGTATTTGGAGATGATTTCTTCGGTTTCGAAGGTTTAGTTTCGTTCATCATTTTCATGCTCAATTTTGCGGTTTTTTTTCTTCTCTAATTTGTAGCTTGTCTGCATAAGATAGATGTGCCCGGGCCTTCTTCTCAAAATGTCTGAAACGAGGTAAGGGATGTTTGAATTTTTATAGTTGTTCGATTTCACTTTCATTGTTCTCTGTTTTCAATTTTATATTCTAGGTTTTACAAGTGGTGAAAATATTACTAATTGAGTCTATGAAATTACTTGTTGTGATTCTAGGGTTCTAATTTGTTTGATTTTCATTTTTATTATTCTATTTCATTATTAAATTTGCCTACCATTGGGGATCACACTTCCTGTACACTGGCACATGTATCTATTCATCAATTCAGCTATTTGATGTCATTTGAGGTCTATCTCGTACTTGTGTGCTCGAGAATGGGCATCACTATCGATAATGACCTTTTGCTAGGATTTATGGAATTTTTGCTAATTTGATTCACAAAATTACATAGTCCCAAGGGTTTAGAACATAGAAAGATTTTCGTTCGCCAATTGTTCAACACATAGTGAACGTCATTTCTGCTTTTGATAATTTTATTCACATTACTCTACTACATTGGAGCTTTATTCACATATAGTGAACATCATTTACGCTTCGACAACACATAGTGAACATAGAAATTTCATGGAACTCTTTGAGGGCATTTTTTTAGATCACATTGATTTTTTGGGGTTAAAGTATCTCGTGTGAACTAAAAGTCAAAGGTTTGATGGCTTACCCCCATCTCTCTAAAGATTTCGTACTCTTTAAATTGAAGCTCGCACCCTAACGATTTCCGCACCTATAGTCACATTTTGCTGATTATTCACATAAGCTAGAATGTTTAGTGTGAATGAGTTGAATTCCATGTCAAATCCTCGTAGTTTCTGCATGTTCACTATCATTCTAAGCTAAAAATTCAACTTCAAAGACAAGCAAAAGAACTATACAAGCTAATTTAAGATAAAGCATCGGTTAAAACTTAAATGCAAGCAACATGGACCACTAAAAGCAGAGAGGAATGCATGCGAGATGCATAGACCCCGTGAACATATAATTCAGCTTTTGAATTCTAACAAGGCTAATTTAAGGTCGATTCATATCAGGTTGTGGAATTTTTGGTCTGGTCATTTTGGTCAATTGTCAACAAAACTAAGGTAAAACCATAAATACAAGCATCACGAAAATTTAGGTTTAGTTTGGCTTGAGCAATTCATTTTTGATGGCGGGCTAATTCAGATTGGTGCATTTGCAACCTAGTCGAGTCCGATTTGGGGTTATCCAACTAAGTGACATGTCCGATACGAGTGTTGCCGGATCTATGTATACGCTAGTTCAACAATGAGTTATATCACTCAGCTGGTTCTGTTGAAAAGGTGCGTTGCACTTCCTGTTCTAGGATAGTACATCGAGCACTTGACTTAGGAAGTATACTTCGCAGTCAAGTATGCTTCTCAACAGAAAAAGTTGGCAAAAGATAAATTCAAATTTTCCAACTATCTCAACTCGTAGTGACAGGCTACAAGCACTACCTTATATCTTACTTCTCAAGTAGAAAAATCTAGAAAGTGCTACCCATCTAACTATTGAAACACCAAAATCTTCATTACCAACCATAAAAGGTTGCCTTTACCTATTTTGAAGCTCATGAAGAAACAATTGGAGTGAAAAAGAAAGAGGAGGGGGGTAACAATCACACTCGATAATAATTATTTCAGGACACTAACCGAATGTCTGGCAAGCTTAAAAGGTTCTTTCGAAGAGGAAAATAACCATGGAGAATTAAGATATAACCAACTCTGGCATAGCAAAGGGACTCGAATAACTAATGAATCACATTGACAAGCTACTAGTAAATGCAACAAGAAGGATAAGGTTCTAAAATTCACTTTGCCAAATGAAACCATAAATAAAATTCACAATTCAACATTGGACATATAACATTTGAATGTAGTTTCTGCATGTTCACTATCATTCTAAGCTGAAAATTCAACTTCGAAGACAGGAAAAGAAACAATTAGAGGTATTAAATCCCTGGAAAAATAGAACAGAGCTAGCGAGTAAGGGCGGTTGTCTTCTCTTTTCAATGTGCCCGAGCTGTCATTGTAGGATAAACCCATGCTTTTTCCATGTCGGCGTTTGCATGCAATTTGTATAATCTATCGTGCATACTCTTCACCACCTTCCGAAAATCCATTTGTTTCCCTTCTTGTCAATGTAAGGAAATGTAATTTTTGTATCTTGTATATTGATTGGTCGTTCAAGTCTGATTTCATGTGTGATAATTGAACTAGATCTGTTTGCATATCATGGTTATGGGACAATTGCATTCAATTAATTATCTTTGTGCCTATGGCTGAATGTTGATTGGTCCTTCTTTGTCCCCTGCTATGAGGCTATGATACCTATAGATTTATGTTGTTTTTGGAACTAAGGCTACCCCACTCGTCCTTCATGTATCTCGCTTTAGATGTTGGAAAAACCAAAAGGATGGAAAACCTCTAACCTAGTTTCGGATATGATACACAAGAGAGTATCGGATACCGGATATACTTGACTTATTGTCTCATAAGTAATTTTACTCGAATCTTTTTAATGAGAAATGACTCGCACATTCATTAAGTTTTCAAGTTGAGTGCAATCAGTTCTAAGTTCCACTATGTGTTTGCTATCTAAGGTAGTACTAAGCTAGAAAAATAGAAATGCAACTTCCGTAAGCATGAAACCGAAACAGTGATGAAGTATGTTGAATTCCATGTAGAGATGTACTCGCTGCAAGCTGCTCTTTAGCTGGTGCTCCTTCTTAACCCAACTTTCATGCCCCACATCCATCTTAAATTTTCCATCCCTTGCTACAATTATCTAATTCAAGTTGGTGTTGTCGACATCGGTAAGATGTAGTAGTGTGCGGGGTACCTTTTATGTTTTTCAGGGGTATCTTTTGTCCTGTGCAGGGTACCTTTTGTCACCTTAAACTGTTATTAAGTTTGATTGAGTCTTTATCAAAATTAAGTTGTGTAGGGTACCTTTTCTATTTTTCAAGGTTATATATTTTCTGTTATCCTATTTTTCAGAAAAAGCGAGTCAAGGTCGTTGCACGTAAGAAATATAAAAGAACTCGTTCGAAGTTTCACCACAAGAAACTAATAATCTTGGTAAGTTTAATTGCTATTTAATTTAATTTACTCTTTTAAATACTTTTTTATTAAGATTGTAATAAATCTTTATTGGTTGTTTAGGTGACAAAGATGTTTCGGTATGGAACATGATCCTATCACACTCAAAAGAAGAATATCTCCTTCTTCTTTAGTTAGCTTTCTTTCAAATGTATCGATGGAGCGGAAGAGAGATATTATTGAGCTGGGTTTTGGTTCTTTATTTAGTTTGAAAATTGATGCAATCCCGTCAAGGCTATCTAGATGGCTTGTTGAAAACTTTGATACTCGTAGATGATCATTGAAGTTGGAAAATGATGAATTGATAATTAGAGAAGAAGATGTGTATTTGACATTAGGTTTTCAAAGGGGACCTAAAGATGTTGAAGAGGCGAAAAAGAATGAACCAACTTTTTATAAGGAATATGTTAATCAGTGGAAGAGTCAATGGGATGGAAAATTTCCATTGACATATCAACTTCTTGAAAAATTAAAACATCAAAGGTAAGGGGGTGATGATTTTAAGAGGAACTTTGTTGTTTATGTGGTTACTTGCATTATTAAGAGACATCAAAGTCTAAAGGTTAATCATCTTGTACTGAAAAAGTGTTTTCAATTTGCAAGAGGTTAAGAACCTGAATTGGTGTAAATATACATTGGATAGTTTGGTTAAGTGTATGGACACATGGAAGCTGAAACCAAATGGAATATTTAGAGGCCCAATTCTATTCTTGATGGTAAATACTCTAATTCATATAAATTTTTAGAGTATAATGTGTTTTTTTGTAGAAATTTATGTTCTAATGATCTGTTTTCTTCTTTGTCTTAAATTAGCTTTACTATGTGGATCGTGTCTTCTTCAAAACAAGAGTGATTGGAAGGAGATTTCCTATTTTATCAAATTGGACTGGGAAAGATCTTTTGGACAGAATGAATTATGAAATGAAATTTGTTGGGTGCTTTGGAAAAGGGGTTGTAGATGATAGAATTGTGGTACCGGATTCACAAGAATGTGATATTCAAGATGAAGTTGATGAAGAGGATATGTCAAAAAGGTATTGACAATGTATGTTCTTTCATGTTATCTTTTTGTCTTTTGTAGTGTACCTTTTTTCTTTTGCGGGGTCCTTTTCTTTTTTCTTTTTTTTTTTGTAGGCATGCATTCATAAAGTTTCTACGTTCGTAAAGAACTTTTCAAATGCTTTAGTTGATGTTGTTCGGTCGGTTGGTAAGGCGCGTAGGATATTTCCAGTGAGTTCCGCCATGTCCAAATTTGAAGGTACTTTGGTGGATGTATTAATCCGAGTGCTCGAAATTGGAAGTTTTTAAGGACGTAGCTGGTCCATCTGCTCAATGCAAAAATCTTCATGGTGGTGAACGTGAAAATCCTGATATAGGAAAACATGCACCTCCTTTAAGTCAAGATGACAACTTGTTTGCGAGATGATCAAGGATTTTGAGAGGCTTGCATTGAATTGGCCAAGACTTATGACCGGATTTCGGTCCAGGCAACTTTACACCTCCAAGCTTTGACTTAGGATTTGATTTCACCTCATCTCAGCCACCGCTTAATCAACCAAGTCAGGGGATGTAGAAGGTCATAATCAACCAAGTTCAGGGATCCTGGGGTTGCTGAAGGTCATAATCAACGAAGTGCTGGTGATGAAGGAGATCCTCAAAGTGGATCGAGTACTCACATACAATGTAGCCCCTAGTTGAGCCAAGATGTCGGAAGTGTTCAACCACCAAGGAAGAAATTGCGAGGGCTTTATTTGAGGTCATCATACTTCCAAAGGCACATTGATGCCTTGAAGTCTTTGACCGCCAAAGAGAAACGCATTTCGATTGGGGTTTTCTTCCAATTGATGAAATTCATCTTGAGAGGTAATCCTGTAAGAAGTTTTTATTCTCATAAATTTATTAGATGTTAATTTTTGTTTTCAGTGAAATATTATTTGAGGTCACCATACATCCAATTTTTTTCTTCAGTGAAATATTATTTACCGAAGTACATTTCAAGGTTCCTAGATCGGTGATTAGAACTCCGGGGTGTGCGGATCATTTGGATCCTAATGTGATTGATTTATTCTCATACTTACTAAATCATTCGGAGAAATTGAAGGGTCCTCAATCACCGTCAAGGTTGTTTTTTGGGTGTACTCTATATGTAAGTAATTTGTTGTTTTTAAGATACTTTAGTTTGTGCTTGCTCTTTGTAGTCCATGTTCAATTAATTTAAATGTTATGACGTAGATGGAGCTTAAAGGTGGGGGTGACGATAGTGAATATTCCGTGGAGAAGTTTTAATCTTTTGAAAAAGTTATAAATGATGCGATTCAAATGACTTCCTGGCTTGACATTCTAAATTCAAATCTGGTAAGATCTTCTTTGTATTTGCATTTCAGTTGCTTGGCTTGACCTTGCTTTCATATGATGTTTAAAGTTGTGTTGATATGTGCAGATATTTTTTCCTATATTCCATAATAGGCATTACTTTGTGGTGTGTTTCAATTTATTGAGAAAGAAGGTGGAGATTATAGATAATGTTTCTCAGAAAAGTGAGAAAAGTCATGGTGATTATACCATTGTTTACCTCTTCGTAATCTTCTACCTTAATTTTATCGTTTTTTTCCTTTTTGAATTAGCACCACCTTATGACATTACAAATAAAGATTATCTAAACCATAGTTAAATATTCACTGCATTAGAGAAAAGGTTCACTGCATTACAAAAAAGATTCACTGTAATAGAAAACAGGCCCAATAAAGTTCTATGAAAATTATGTGAAAAATGTACCATAACTAAATATGAGTTGCTAACAATCAATGATAAATACATCATAACTATACCATGCTCTTTTTTTTTTTGGCCGGTGTCGTTGCTTTTCGGAATCCTATCATCATTATATAAACAGAATCCCAAGATCAACAAGGGGTAAAGTTGTTTCTTTGACTAGTTTCCAACTTGAACATTTCAAATTGTCATGGACAACTATTGCTTCGAGCGAATCATATCATGATTCGGGAATTTATGCAATGCGACACATGGAGACGTACAAGGGAGATCATGACAAATGGGATGCTAGATTTAAGAAATGCAATGTAAGTTGAAATACTTTTTTGAGTTTATAAGATGTTATTCATTGAGTTTCTTATATTTCTTTTTTTCCTTCTACAGGATGCATTGTTGAAGAAATTAAGGGCCAAATATTGCTACGAGTATCATCGTCAACGATCAAAATGAACTTTCTTCTTTGAATGAAAATAAGTGTCAAAATTACCAAAATAGAATTATAAAAGAGTTGTCCTTCAGTGGTTTTCAATTAGAGAATGAGCAGGAAGGTGCTCCTATAAGAAGGAGAAGTGAGAGGCTGCATGGTAACATCAAGGGTTAGGTTAACTATATACAAGGCACTTTCTCTTGTTAACGAGATGATGTTTTAGTTTAACTTTAACTATAGAAGGTGTACTTTTTTGGTATAGTTGTAGTTGGTACAATTTGTAGCTTATATATGGTGAATGAAAGTTTGTGCAAGTAGTTGAATAATTATAGAGGACAATTTGTAGCTTATGTTTGGTGAATGAAAGTTTCATAGCCGTTTACAATTCCGTTGCATGAATCAATAAAAGTACATGGACATAACAGGTTTTCGGTTGTCCATCCCAAGGATTGATGTGGAAGTTTCATAACAGGTTGTTCATCCCAAGGGTGAGAGGGAGGAAGTTTCATTTATACCTGCAAAGGACATCAAATTGAACAAATTGACTTCTGGATTTATGTGTAGAGTTTGTGTTGGCTGCTCTTTTCGTTTAGATTTTTTAGGGGTTGTTTTGTTTATTTAGTAGGAATTAATCTTGTGTTTTCTATTGGAGCCCACAATTTATAACATTCCGCTATTCGTCGGTTTGAGTCTGTATTCTATATCATCAAGACATCTACATTAAGAGATGATGTTCAACTTTAATTGTAGGAGGTATATATTTTGGTATAACTGCAGTTGGTGAATGAAAGTTTGTGCAAGCAGTTGAATGATTATAAAGGGCAACTTATAAAATTAGAAGATTATATAATAAATTTGAAAAAGGTTCACTATAGTAGTAGAGAAAAAGATTCACTATAATATGGAAAAGGTTCATTGAAATTTAAAAAAAGGTTCCCTGCAATTTAGAAAAAGTCACATTTCATGACCTTATAAATCATAGTTAAAGGTTCACTGCATTAGAGAAAAGGTTCACTGCAATAGAGAAAAAGCACACTAAAGTTCTATAAAAATTGAAACCATCAATATGTCACAACTAATAAGAGTCAATAACAACCAATAATAATCACAATCTATTATCGTGTAAGTTTTTAATAATAACCAATAAATGTACCATATATGTTTTAATAATATAAAGGTGCTCAAAAAGTTCTTCAATATCGACATCTTCAATGATCAATTTGCAATCATCAATGAATTCCATGTATGTTCTTCAACATCCACAACATGTCTTCACCGAGCTGCTGGAATGTTTGAGCTTATGTTAAGAGAGCTAAAGCTATTTGTGGCTTGCTTTGAAGTATTCTTCTTTCTTGCCTTTACTTGATTGCTCATCTTTTTAACTATGCTCACTTTTCTTTTATTTCTTTGCCCTTTCTCCCTTGTCTTATTAGGATTTTGGACTATTCCTCTTGAGTTTACATTTTCCTCTTCTGATCCACAATGGTATATTGGCCCAATATCCTTTTCAAGAGCATCTTTAGCCTTTCCAAACAATTCGTCCCGAAAGCTCTTGTTTTCTCATTTGTGGCGAGATGTAATTATGAGGGTACTAAATTTTCGCAATGCTTGCAACCACCAAACTCGATGAAGAAGTGCCGGTAGATTTGCTAAAACATCTTGCATTATTATCATCTTCCCAAGCCTTGATGTTTTTCCTCCATCTATCCAATATATATTTCTCGGTATCTTCTTGACACAATACATGTTAAATATCCACAGGATATGGAAGCACAGAATGCCCATTTCTTCAAATGTTTTGCATGTATAAGAAGTTGTTTCATTGATCCAATTGATGTTAACAATGTGGAAAAATTCATCAACTTGTTCCCTCCATACTCTATATATTAAACATGAAGCGGTCTCTTAAATTTTGGCCTGTGCACAAGATACTCCTTTTTGTACTCTTGCTGAAAAATATGATACACTTCAACCGTATACACTTCCGTTGCGTGAATCAATAGATGTACATGGGCAAAACAGGTTTCGACCGTCCATCCCAAGAATCATAGTCTTTTCTGTTCTCTTTACTTCTCCACTCAGCTACCACATCAAGAAAGTTATTATAAAGTTCACAAAGATCAGTAGTTGCTTTAAGTCCGCAAGAAATTGAGCGATTGGTTGATTCGACCCTCCGGGAAGATAAGATGCCTCCAGAAAAAAATATTTACCAAAAGTCGGACACCGATGATGTCTACTTCTATGAAGCTTCTTGAGCCAATCATTTTCAGCACAATTGTATTCTGTAGTCAACCTAGGAAAATCAAAAGAAAACAAAAGGATTCAGTGAGTGGTAATAAGGTAAATGTTTTTGTTGATCCTTTACTAACTTGTAGGGTATCTTTACTCAGATTCAGGGAATCCTTTCTATATGAATGTGTTTTAAGGAATCATTTCAATATAGTATTGTGTAGTGAACCTTTACTTTATTTGCAGGGTATCAATTTTATTATGCAGTGAATTTTTAGTCTTTTGCAAGGTATCTTTTTATATTAAGAAAACAAAATTAATTAATTTGGAAAAGAAGCTACAATGAAGCTCTTACCTAGTCCAATAATGATTAAATTCTTCTTCGATATCACAACCCGTGAGTACATGGTTGAATTTGTCTGTGAAATTCTCCTGTCATCTCAACATTCTTATATGATTCTTTGAATTTTCAATAATATGCCACACACATAGTCCGTGATGTGCTTGTGGAAATACCACTTTGATAGCGAGCAGCAATGGAAGGTGCTTGGTCTATCATTATAGTTCTATGATGCTTTCCACCCATTGATTCCAACAAAGTTTAAAAAGCCGGATAAATGACTCTATCTTTTTATTCAAAATGAACCCACATCCAAGCATTATATTCTTATTGTGATGGTTTATTCCAACAAACGGTGCACATATTATGTCGTATTTGTTGGTCCTGTATGTGGTGTCAAATATAATCACATCTCCAAAGAGATCATAATCTTCTCTCATCATGCTATCCCTCCAAAAAATGCTAGTAAGACTTGATCATTCGCCAAGTTCAAAGTCAAAGTAAAAGTTGACATCCTCAACTTTCCTTTTCCTCAATATTCCCATTAAAGTGTTACTATCGAGTACCGTCCAAGTGCTTTCTTTTATCTGCAGCAAGCATATTATATGCATATCCGATGGTAAACCCGAGGGTAGGTGAACCGTCTACCTCCTTCTTCAATAATTTCACGGTATCAAAAACTTTTATTCTACATGATTTCATGAGTTTCAATAACTCTAATTCAGCACTAGTCACTTTTCGTTAAGATTTCAATAAGTGACATTTGTTCACATTGCAAAATGGATGATTGTGCATCTTAACACCATTTACGTCTATTGAGAAATGAACCATTGCTTTGCAACCAACTCATGTGACTTTCTTGACGTATGCCCTTTTGTCACCTTCTTCTTTATTTTTCCCACTTTATCTCTTACTTCCTTGTTTCGCACAACAATACCTCTTCATATTTATACCGAGTGCCATATGTTCTAGGTCCGTTATTGTGGCGACGAATGTTGAATCCCACCATTAAACTATAATTGTTATACGGATCATATGCTTCTTGCTCGAGTTGACCGTTTTCCCCATTAATTCAAATTCAACATTCTCTTCATATAATTTCTCAGTAAGATTTTGATTTTGAGGATCCGCAATTTAGGTTAATAATTTATAAGAGAAATAAAATAGAACAACTTGAATAGGTAAATACTTGTTATTAGTCGTTTATATTGTTTGTTAATCTAATGTACCTTTAATGGTTCGAAGTGTATCTTTATCGAGCAAATTAGTGTACCTTTTGTGAAAATTATAGGACCTTTTTATACCTCGTGATTTAACTTTTAAAAATATTGTCTTTAAGGAATTTTATCAAACATGTAACGTGCAATAATATGAAAACTAACAAATTAACACAAGTTACACAGCAATATAACTTTAGCGTGTTTCTAATAACTCATATATTTAGTTCTCCTTCTTCAATTTCTTCTTCTATTGCATCGAGTTCGAGTCGTTGTTCAACTTCTAATTCGACGAGTTCGGGTTCTTGCTGAACCTCTAATAATTGTAATTCTTCAATCGGTAATAGCTCGCTTCAACAATTCTATTATCTTTAGAATCCATCAAGTGCTACTCAATTGGGCGTGGATTAGGATTTGGTTTGCAACAATTAAGTGTGATTTGGAATCCAATTAGAGAAATATTTATCTTTAGTGTAGTTGGGGGATTGGGCTTTGGAAAACATCGGTGAGGATTGCTCGAGCATGGTACCTCGGAAAGCATCGGTGAGGATTGGGTTTTGGAAAGCATCGGCGTGGCCCATTTATAGTTTTAGCTATATTATATAGCGTATGCATAGTGCAAGGTACACACGGTTGTACCTTGTACTTTTTGTAAACATGTTAATATAAATTGAAAAATAAGTTGAGGGTAAATTTTCCTTTCATAAAATATAGAAAAATGGTAAATGCATAAAGTAAACAATAAAAATTAATTTTTTATTTATTTAAATTTAATTTAATTTAATTTAATCACTATTAGTTACTACTATTTGGTATCATATATGTAACTTTCGAGGGGATCCTTGAAAAAAAAATTAGATTTGATTATATATTTTGTAAATTAAGTTCATCCTTTATACTTAAATATGAACACACGCTTCACAAAATAAAAATTTTAACCAAAAAATTTTAAAAATTCAATTAATAATCTCTGTCTCACTAAACTCTTAATTAAATAAATTATTAAATAAAATTTATAATGAGTATTTGAATAACATTAACTATTTAAAATAATAATAAATTTTTTTATAAAATAAAATTTATAAATTATATACAGTATAAAATAAAAAATCTTAATTATTAAAAATATTTTAAAAATTCATAAAATTGTAATTCCATAACGATGAAGATTTTTATAAAATAAAAGGCTGAACTTAACTCGCTCTCCTTGTTCTGTCATTAGCCGCAGTGCCGGCCTACGTCTTTCACCCCTCCCTCGTTTACCCCTCTCTCTCGGTCTCTGCTCCAGGCTCCTTCCCCTTTTCCGCTCCCTCTCTGCCGTCCTGGGCTCTCTCTCTCCGGCTCCCTCTTGCTCTCCGGCTACCTCTCGCTCTCCGGCTCTCTCTGGCCCTCCGGCTACCTCACGCTTTCCGACTCTCGCTCTGCCGTCGCCAGCCTATTTCTCTCCGGCTCTCACTCTCCATCTTCCGCTCCAGCTCGTTCTTGCTCTTGATATCCGGCCCGGTTTTGCTATCCGGCTCCCTCTCGCTCTCTAGGTATGTTCAATTGGATCTGAAATGGCGCCTCTCTCCATCGTTTTTGTTATGTTCAATAATTACATCTATGTTTTATGTTTTTTGTTTTACCTTTCGAAACGAAAGTTTCAGATGTATATAATAGTGTGGGTTGGCCATAACATCTATGATCCCGAATTGTTGTTCTGTGCCTCTGCCTCTTGCTGGAAATTTCATTCTCACTCCCCTGTCTTCTCTCCTTTTACCCGAATTCTAGATTTTACTTTTGTAAATTGTGAGTTTGGATGAAGTTAGATCTGTGGTGTCTTGTGAATGCTTGATTGCTTGAATTTCTAGAGCTCCTTTACAGATTTTAAACAAAAAAAAAAAAACTCAATTAACAAATAAATAACTGACATGAATTGGTAACCAAATTCAAAAAAAGAAATTGGTAAGCAGTTTGATTATTTGTAGAAGATTGGTGACCAAATCTGAAGTTTCATAGCTGTTGTGAAAAAATATTTGCAGAAGGTTCACGCTGGTTTGTTAAGAGGGAGATAGTTTAGAGAGAAGAGGGGAAGCTGACGTGAAGGGAAGAGAGGAAACTGACGTGAGGGAAAGAGAGAAACTGACGTGAAATAATTGTATGAGACAATTTTATCCTTTAATTTAAGCTAAAAAAGGGATAAATATGGTAAATTAAAATTTATACAACAATTCAATCCTTTTTATATATAACATAGATGAATCGATCATGATGGACTTTTTTTCTATTGTAAGTTCTCCAGAATCAAATCTAGGGTTTTAATTTCAATGAATCAATCATTGTGGGTATTGTGAGTTCTCGATTAACATATGGGCAGTCTTTGTTTTCCTCTCAAATAGAATCTTTCTCCTAAATCTGGGACCTATTCCAGACTTGTGATGCAGTGAGCAGCGGCCATGATAGGAGGTGCTCGAGTTCGGCTTAATGGGTGGCAGCAGGCTGTAGTCGCTCTTGGTTCAGCAGTTGGTGCATTAGTTGACCCACGAAGAGCTGATCTCATAGCAGCATTAGGAGAGACAACCGGGAAACCTGCTTTTGAAAGGGTGCTTGAAAGGATGAAGAGGAGTCCAGAAGGCAGAGTAAGTTCCTTTCCTGATAATCTACACTACTAGAGATGGTAATTCAAGCATAGACTTCCTAGACCCTATGCAAGCGGGACCCACACTGGGATGGTTGTGGTATTGCTGTTTGTAAAAATAACCATAGAGTTCTCTGTTGCTAGCAAAATGGCAAATTTGCTCTGTGTAACATTTTTTTATTGTCAAAATGATCTCCAGACTGTTGGTTTGATGTAATGCACTCATAATATCATTTAGTTGGCGACTTTTAATTTGATTTAGTTTCTTTCTCATATCAATTACCCATTTAGATTATCAGAGGTTAATTCCTGAACACTTTTAAGAGGTTGATTTTAACCACCCTGTGGATTTGAGTAGACTAATCAGTACTGAGATGAATTTTCTCTGCAAAAACATTTGTGATAGTCAGTCTGAGGTTGAGTGGATACACTACTTGTATATTGTGGTAAAACAATGTCATAATTTAGTTTTTCTCAAGATACTATGGTGGAATCGTCATCACTGCTGGATGCATACCTTTTGTCCGCCTTGACTACAACTATCTAAGCTTGCTTAGATTAAGATATTTGGTTATCTTATGAAACCATATCATTTATCTGAGCTGAGTCGAGCGTTTTCTTTGGCAATGAATTTTGGAGGTGAGAGATTTCTTGTGATCACCTTAGCAGTCTAGGTCTGGAAACTAATCCTCATTCTTTACAGCTTCTAATTTCCCATGATCAATGCCTTAGATTACATGTCTAAACTTTTATTACAATGCCTTTCACTTTTAGGCAGTGCTTCTGGAAAGACCGCGAGTCATATCTGCAAATGTAGGCCATGCTTGGGACCTCCCACCAAACACTTTTGGGGCTGCCTATGCCAAGTTCATGGGATCCAGAAACTTCTCCCCGATGATAGGCCACCTGTGAGATTCATGGATACAGAAGAGCTAGCGTATGTGGCTATGCGGGCCCGAGAAGTGCATGACTTCTGGCACACCCTCTTTGACCTCCCCACGAACTTGATGGGAGAGTCTGCTTTGAAGGTCATAGAGTTTCAGCAAATGTACCTTCCAATGTGCTTCATGTCAGTCATAGGGGGCTCAGCCAGATTCAGTCCAAAGCAAAGATCACTCTTCTTCCAGCACTACTTCCCGTGGGCCCTACGTGTCGGAATGAACTGCTCAGATCTTATGTGCATATATTATGAACGCCACTTCGAAGACGACTTGGATGAGGTGAGGCGTAAATGGGGTATTGTACCTGCTCCACCTCCTCCTCAACCTACTAAAGCCTGAAGGAAGGTTCTCTGAGATGATATAACTGTAGTGCTAGTGTGGTAAAGACAGAAGCCTAAGAGCCCATCAATTTATGATTGTGGAAGCATAAATGAGTTGGAAATTCATAGTTTTGATATGCAGATTAAGGTGGATTGATGGACAATCAACAAGTAATAATATGTGTCACAAAAATCTCATTGGCTCTTATTGTAGTGGATGGTCGATGAAATGATGCAGTTTTCTCGTGAGATTTGACATAGAAGATAGTTGGTTGTAATCTGACATGAGCTCAACTTTTTTTTTTTTTTTTTTTTTTTTGTTTTGACGTTGGTTCGATCTTTTTGAGTTTGTATGACTACGTGAATGGCCCTTGAAGTTCAGAGTGGGCTAGGGCTGAGGGAGGTAGGCAACGATTCAAATTAAGATAATCTCATGAATCATTCCTGTGAAATTTACTTATTGATAACTTTAGAAATTTCATTTGACACTTTATTTCCAATCTCACACAAGTCATGATAAATTGTAAATTAGATAACTTCACCAAAACTTCAAGACTCAAGAACCAAGTCTCCCTAGGGATGGCAACGGGCGGGATTCCCCGCCCTGCCAGGCCCCGACCCGTATTGGGGAAAAATCCCCACCCCAAACGGGGAACGGGGCGGGGACGGGGAAACCCATCTTCCCCGAGCGGGGACGGTGACGGGGCCAGGGAAAATCCTAGCCTCGTTCCCCGCCCCGTCCCAGTTTTTTTTTAAAAATTAAAATTAAAATTAGGGTTATTTTTGTAATTTCCTTCCTCAAAACTCTAACTATAAAACCTAAGTCTGCCTCCCTCCTCTCTCTCTCCTCGGTCCTCTCAGGCTGCCTCTCCTCCCCGAGTCAGGCATGCTCTCTCCCTCTCCTCCCTCTCCTCCTCTCGCCGTCTCTCCCTCTCGCTGTTCCGTCTCCCTCTCGCCGTCGCCGTCGCCGTGGTCTCTCTCTCCTCCCACTTGCCGAGTCGCCGTGCTCTCTGTCCTCCCTCTCGCCGTGGTCTCTCTCTCCTCCCTCTCGCCGCGCTCTCTCCTCGGTGGAGGCGGGAAGCGGGGCCCCAGTGGAGATTGGGTACCCGGCGGGGGTGGGGACGTGGGGCAAAACCATCCCTGCAGCGGGAACGGGGCAGGGGCGGGGTTGTCCCCCGGCCCCGACCCGCCCGTTGCCATCCCTAAGTCGCCCCCACCCCAAAAAAAGAAAGGAAAACAGGCAAATTAAAAGAACAAAAAAATCAAGATGAGACATTTTTCAAGAGGCATTGAATACCAAGTAATTTATGGGAAAATGATAGAAAACATCTTCTCAGAAAGATAAAAAGTGAGTGCAATGATATGAATGGGGAAACAGAGCATTATGTGGGCAAAGCTTTCTTTGTTTGCCACTAGGAAAATTAACTCTTTTGTGGTAAGCATAATGGGTTCAGTTCTCAGAAAATCTTCAGAAAACCAACAAATCCAAAGCTTACATTACATGAATAGACATTAATATTTGACATCTTCAACGGTCGAGGAGAAACCAGCTTCTCTGAAGGAGTGAACACTTTCCAATATTTGTCTTAATAATTGAAATGGAGGATAGTTCAGTTACTACCACCACCGCCACCACCAAAAAGGTAACCCAGAGAGGATCCACCACCAGGCTCAGCGTGAACCTTAGTTGAGGGTCGGTCCTGCACCAAATAAACGAAAATTTCAATCATAATCCAAAAACAATGTTAATCAAACTCTTCATTTCATCCTAAGTACCGGTACTTAAAACTCTTAAAAGGGTATAGGCATTTTACCCTTTATTCTAGACCAAAAGATGCACAATACTTCAAACTCCTACACCTTTTCTTCTCTTTCTTTCTTTCTTTAGTGTTGGACCTTGGTTTTATCCCCCACCATTATGCATCAGAGATTAGCGTGTACTGACCAAAACTTGCAAAAACTACGAGCACTGCTAAGTTCAATAACTAGATATGTATTTGTGTTTTGACACTCCTAGTCAGGCCCAAGTAACAAAAAGAAGCAGCATAGCAGACATAATGGGTTGCTAGG
This sequence comes from Talinum fruticosum, assembly GCA_021018815.1. Lineage (NCBI taxonomy): Eukaryota > Viridiplantae > Streptophyta > Magnoliopsida > Caryophyllales > Talinaceae > Talinum > Talinum fruticosum. The sequence continues at coordinate 4,057,628 of JAITYX010000052.1, read as the reverse complement.
ATAGCAGTTGTACCGTGATGAAATTTCCAGTGTTCTGACCATCGGCCCTAAAATAGTTGTTTGTTTTGGTACTATTGATCCCAGCAGGAACCTCCTTTTGAGGCTGGGGATTAGCAACAGGCTTTGCTGAAGGGCGTCTTTCACAGCTTGCTCAGCATTAGGATTGGGTTGTGCACCATTAGGAGCCGGCTTTGGAGCTTCACCGCTTCCAAATAAATAGCCCAACGAACTCTGCCCACCTCCATAACTGACACCTCTCCCCATAGCTGCTAAACTCCTGCAATGACCAATCTTCTATCAGATCATGACTTATAAAATGAATGAGGTGAAGACCCAGTGAGAAAGATACAGGGAAGGCAATAATATCAGGAGCAGACTCAAGTCTAAACACTGCATTGAAAATACAACAGTAGATCAATTAGTAAAACAAAAACTAAAAAGCAACTAAAGACCCTGTCACTCAGACTTCTCCTTTCATACCTAAATATTGGTGCTCACCCAGATAATATGCCATGCTCAGATACTTCAAATAAGGCCATAGATTAAGAGTCGAGACCATCACATTCATGGTCCAATATGCTGCATTTGCGAATCAATAAACCAAAGACCGCCAATTTCGCACATTTACTGTCACAAAACATTCGTTCTTCTCCCAATAAAGAACAAAGGTAGCACACAATGAAAAGATGGCTCGAGAATGTGATGGATCTCATGATCATGCGATCACATCTAGTTCCTACTCCCTACAAATAAATCTTTGAGCGAAACATAAGGTGTCATGAGATCATCTAATAGGCCTCCCTGCATCTATTTAAGTGTGAAAGCTCTATCCGGAAAGAACTAGTTTTATATACAAAGTGACTCATGATACATTTGAAGTCAAAGATTTCAAAACTACAACATCCAGACTATTTCCTTCAACAATCTATCCACGATCCACAAGGAAAATGATGGAATTCCACTACAGAATCACAAAATATTAGGGTTGATGCCCACACTAAGTTCTAAAAGGACAAGAGGGGAAGGAGGGAGGGAGCTCGAAAGAAAATCAATGGATCATAGAGATATATGTCCGTTTGTTTCAGGCGAATACCAGCTTTCATAAGCGACATCCCTTCTTTGAAAAAGGTTCGCAAAAAAAAGGCAATTCCTCCTTCAATCTAACTAGTCACTATATAATGAACAGAAGGAATTCAAGTAGGATTTCGGGATCCATATTGAAATCTCTTGGATCTTACGTTCCTCTCGCAAAACTAGAAAAGGATGGCCAACATTTTTCTTTCCTTCCAAGAATCCAAGATCACTCTCCACTCTTTCTCCCATAATTGCTAAACCCAAATAAGCAAGAAGCTGAATCACCATACACACTAATCCCAAAGCAAATCTAAAATAGTGCTAGCAATTGGCAATGCAAAGAACAGGATCAACTCAAGATCATCAACTTCATTATTCTTGGGACTCCCATTATACAAACAAGCTACACCCATAAACAATCATCCATCCAAAAAAATAGACAAAAAATCAACTAGCTAATGAAAGCCAAAATAAGAGAGGCACAATTAGAACCCTAGAGCAAACCAAAGAAAGCTACTTTGACGGATTTTGACCAATCCCAGAGAAATGCACAAAGCGTTATCAGTTGGCAAGGGGGTAACCAATGACATCTCAAGATCATTAACTTCTATAGTGTAGAGCCTCAGCTATTAAAACAAGCTCTAGCAATTAACAATCATCTCATCAAAAGAACAACTAGCTAATCAAAGCAAAAAGAGGCAAAATTAGAACCCTAGATTCTCCCACTGAAAACCCATTTGACAGATTTTGATAGGACAAAGAACAGAGAAATAAGGGATCAGGAATTGGGTACCTGGGCACTTGTGGGCAGATCTGAAATGGAATGGAAGGAGTGAGAAGAAAGCAAGTAAGGAGTTTTGTAGGACAAGAGACAGAGATACCCAACCTGCACAATTGGGCAACGATCGGAAATGGGATTTTGTATGCCAGAGGAATTTGGCATTATTAGTCTGATGATTAAGTTGGTGGGTGTTAAAAAAAGTTAAAAATGAAATGAAAAAGGAGGTGGGAGGGGCAACAAAAAAGAAATTTGTAGGTAATAGGCTGTTCACCAGTCACCTTCTCGTTTCTCCTATTTAAACTGCTCAAAATGAGTCTCTCTCTCTCCAAAGCCTTTAATGGCTTCTTCTGTCCCCCTCACGCTCTCTCTGCTCTTCATCCCGGCAGCTTTAGTCTTCGCCGGAGCAACGCTTGCCGCCGCCCGGCTCTTCTGGTCCCGAAGCCAGCGCCTTTCCGGTGGGTAGGTCTCCGTCGGGGCAGCCACTCTCCGAACTTTTCAGCCAATCGCATCGCCATCTGTCCCGAGCCCTACCGCCGGTCGACAGCTTCGTTCTGGGCAAAGGCGGTGGCGCCGCTTCCCGGCTTCGACTGAACTTCTTGTCCGTCTTCTCTTTTCTCCGGCATGTGCTGAATCAGGCATTTCTCTTTCCTTTCATTTTCTGAACCCGGCGACACGGGTCTGCTTCGAACACCAAACGTCGCTGGATTTTCATCCAGATGTGGGCGGTGCCGTTTCCCTTTTAGAGCAACGATGGTCTCAGGTGTTGGAACCAAAGAAAGCTACTCGAGGCAAATTTGTGAAATCTTGTTTAGACACATTTGGGGTTTTCTTCGCGATAGAGGGGCAGGGCGAACTGGGTGTTGGAGCACCATCCCACATTCTTCTTTCCTCCTTTTCGTCAGATTTGCCTCTGCTTGGATATAAGAGGGAGAGGGGAGGGGAGGTTAATCAAGGGAGGGAAATGGAAGTGAGGGGAAGGGAAGGGATGGGAAATGCATTCCCCTTGTTTGAATCTAAAATGGAGGATAACGAAGTTATTAATATTTGATTATTTGGATTAAAAAGAGAAAGGGAAGAGAGGGAAAGGAATATATTATTATTATTATTATTATTATTATTATTATTATTATTATTATTATTATTATTATTATTATTATTATCACCACCACTTTAAAAGGAGTTTATTTTCTCTAACAATGTTTCACCTAAAAAAATTTTTTTTAATAATTATTTTTTTATTTATAAGTTATTACCCAAAGAAAAATAAAATAAACAAATCAAATAATATAAGCACCCAAAATATAAGAAAAATAATAATAAAAAGTAGGAGAACGACAAAAATATTAATGTCCACATATATATCATCTATTTTATTCATCATAATTATGAATTCAAAAAAGGTAAGCTAATAATTTAGACCAAAAACAAGTAGAGCAACATAAGATATAAAAGATCCTTACGATTCTCAATTGGGCATCCAAGCAAAGTTTGTAGCATATCTCGGATTCTTCACGAGGAAAAGATATGGTGTACCCATTACTTCGCCTCGAATATCCAATTCACTCAACATATTCCAAATCCCATATTCGATATTGGCTTCGATTCATTTTTCCTATCTCCGCAGACACACACCTTAATTGCATCAGCAACATTGTCTAACCCTTCCTTCATCATGATAACCTCATCTTCTCTAGATAATTTGTCTTTTCCTTTCATCCTTTTATATGAAGGTTCACTTTCTGTATATTTTTCATGAGGTGAGTTAGTCCCTCCACCATGTCCACTATTAAAGTTATCCACATTTTCCAAGTATAATGTCATCTTGAGATACAAGATAGTCAATCTCATCAATTGTATATATATTTGTCTCGATATCAAGCCCCTCTCTCATTTCAAGAATTGCTTCAGCTCCATCTCCGATTGCTCTTCCTTGCCCATAAAATGTAACCAACTTGTAATAATTAGGGATTGCCTTTCCTCGTAAATCAGCAGCAGAAGTCTTATCCTAAAATAATAGAAAAAAATATACACGAGTAATTAGCATCTCTCGTCAATCAAATGAAAAAAATTCAAAATCAAATAAATAAGGAATGTACCTTAATTAACTCTTCCCAAACTTCATTCTCGGCTTCCCAAGTTAAAGTTTGAGAGTTAAAAGTAAAACCGCTCAATCCACCCTTGAAATACCATAAATAGGTCCAAATGTATTTTTAATGTGCTTCCATCGATTTTTAATTTTCTCTTTGTTGAGCACTTTTCCAGGGAACATTTCTCTCATTTCCATAGCAATATTCTTATAAGCATCGGATGTAAAATTTCCATTAACCTTATTTCCCATTTCTTGTTCACGTAACAAGGTGTCTATAAAGGCATCATTCATAACAGATTGACCATGTTAGCATACAATCAAACTTCATAGCAGCACTAGAATCAGCCGAAGCGAGTGCAAGTGTTGCATTCTTTCTTTTTGCCATGCTTTACGTCACAAAGACAAAAATAAATTAATATAAAGGTGAAATTTTAAAACTACGACATAAGATAGAAAAATTCATAGATAGATAATGAAATGAAGAAGTTCGAGACAAATATGCTAAAACATTAAAGATCAAAATATAAAATAAAAACAACCCTAGCAACTCATAACCTAAGATGAACTAGTGTAATCCCTCCACATTGCTGCTTGAAATGCAATCTCTTGTCCATTCACCATTTCTTGTTTTTTCATTATTTTCTATATCTTCGTGGTACTCAACTATGTGATCGTCTTGGTTTACAAGCTCATTGTCTACTTCCTCGATAAGATCTAAATCTGGACACACCCATTAAATAATTGCGTATAATACAATAAGCTATTATGATTTGTTTTTGTACTTGAACGTTAAATCTAGGTTCAGCTCCACTTTCTAATATAGCAAAACGCTTTTTCAAAATTCCAAAACATCTTTCAATTGCATTGCGTAGTGAGGCATGTCGAAGATTGAACAATTTCAAGAATTTCGTGGTGAATTTCTTGAGTACTCCTTTAAATGATAGCGTACGCCTCTATAAGATGTAATTAATGCGCTCTTAGTCATGAAACCAACATCAACTAGATAGAATTATCCTATAAGATGAAAATTATTATTATCAATAATAATATCGTATTTAGAGTTTATGCTTATATATATATATAAAGTTTACCTTTTGGAATTTTTAATGGATATCGTCGTCTTAATGCATCTTTTAGAATTCTGGAATCTGATGTCGAACCTTCCCAACCAGGTAAGACATAGGTGAATTTTAAATCAAAAGTACATGCAGCTAATACATTTTGTGTAGGATACACTTTTCTACCACGATATTTAGGGGCATCTATAGGAGAAATCTTTGCTCGTATATGTGTCCCATCAATAGCTCCTACGCAATCCCGACATTCAATATATTACTTAATATTATTTACGAAAGAACACTTTGAAATATATTTATCACAAAATAATTAATTATTACCTTAAAGTAACGGTAAAATCTCATTGGAATTAAGGATCTCCGATGGAGTTTGTTGGCCATTGGGCTGTGTCATATATTTCTCTTGAAGTCGTCTAATAGCCTTTAGCACTCTATGGAAATGAGGACTCACAGTTTCTCCGGATCGTTGGAAATAGGTTTTGGTAGCACGATTTCTTCCATTTTGTCCCACTATATATAGGAATTTAGCAACTTGCTCTTCTACACATACTCGTCTTATTGGTTGCAACCCGCCTACTTTTTGTAATATATTACATAAATTCATGAAAGCGGGTGCGTCCATTCGTAAGAGTTCACGCCATCTAATGTTAAGGAGAATATCTCTCATATTTGTTGCTCGTGTTTGGTTTCTCTCTTCCGTAACTTCTCGAGTAACAAGGGATCTAAATTTTAATTGTCGTCTCAACATCCACCAATGAGCTACTAAATAAACAACTTGTGCTATGGTTGTGCAAAGTAAAGTTTGTGCCTTTAATAAAACTTTTCTTCTATTTTTTCTCCATCCATATATGTAATTATGTTAAAAAAATTAGTATGTGATACGCAATATATTATACTAGCCTACTAGTTGTTTAAAATATATGCGGTCATATGAAGACTAAAATTTTTATGATTATTTTGGTTATTATTGAATTCAATACATATATTCAACACATAACAAAAAAATTATGAATCAAAGACATAAAAAGGGAAGTACAATATAATAGATAGTCATGATCACGTCACTATTAATTAACTTGCACTTTGTCATTATAATGTAAACAATAGATTATGAACAACTTTATACTCGGGTTTAGAAAATAAAGTCTACGATGTTGTCTACCTAGTTACAAGATTAGTGTTTGTACAGGGTGCGTTTTGGTTTGCTGTATGCCATACTCATTTATTATGTTGGGCGACTTGAAAATCACATAAACAAATGGGAAGACAATCAATCACTAACTAAATCATTACATCCGAAATATTTGGACTCAAAAATTGAAAAACTAAATTCAAATTTTACATTAATACATTTTCAGGAAAAAAATATTCAAAGAGAGCTTAACTTCAATATTTTTAATAACTTACCGTGTAAATGTTTTCATCAATCATATTGTGATGTAATTATACTATTATTATAATTATTATTATATCACTCTCCTTTACTTATCAAATTGAACTCAGCCAATATTTTTAGGTTGTACATGTTATGATTTAAAAACTAGGTGGTAAACGTTATGGATTTAAAATGTTTTTAGGGTTTGCTCGGTTTAGTCGTTAAAAATTAATTATTAATTATTACGAGTTGTTATAAACTATTACGATTATTGTTAATTCTTCAAAAGTTTATGTTTTTATCATTTATTATATAACATAGTTAATGGTTAATTTTGTAAAATTATGAACGATCTATGAAAAAAGACAAACATCATGTTAATAAAAAGTTAGAGGGTACTAACGTGGGCGAGTGCAAGCAACAACTTCGAATTAAAGTAGCAATATAACCCTATTATTGATAGATATGAATTAGATTAGTTACTTAACTAAAAGGAGAAGAAAAAAAAGGTGAAGAAGTACTAACCTGAATGACAATCTGTAAAATATAATAAGAGTTTAACCCTAATGTTGATATATATATATAACTACTTTAAAGGGAAAATTAAAAAAATTTAGAGGGAAGTTAAAAAAAATGTGTTGATATATATATATATATATATATATATATATATATATATATATATATATATATATATATATATATATATATATATATATATATATATATATATATATATATATATAACTACTTTAAAGGGAAAATTAAAAAATTTAGAGGGAAGTTAAAAAAATGTGTTGATATATATATATATATATATATATATATATATATATATATATATATATAACTACTTTAAAGGAAAAATTAAAAAAATTTAGAGGGAAGTTAAAAAAATGTGTTGATATATATATATATATATATATATATATATATATATATATATATATATATATATATATATATATATATATATATATATATATATATATATATATATAACTACTTTAAAGGGAAAATTAAAAAAATTTAGAGGGAAGTTAACAAAAAATGTGATAATAAGATAAAATAAAATATAATTAAAATAATATTTTATTTATTATCTTATTCCCCTCCCCTCTTTTCCCCCTCAATTTTAAGGGTAATAAAAATTAATCAATTAAGGAGAGAGAGGGGGGCAGGACGTTTCCCCACCTCTCCCCATTTGTTTTATCCCAAACAAGGTATTTCATAAACACTTACTCCCCCTCCCTCCCTTGCCCCTCTTCCCCCTAATCCAAACATAGGGTTAATTTTCATTAGATTTAATAGCTTTGATAATAAAGTAGGAGGGTAATGGGATTTGGTTCGGGGTGCACCTCTAAATTAGGGGAGAATGACTTTTGGGTGTTGTTTAAATTTCTTTGAAATTTACAAGCACCAAGTGTTATGTAAGTGTTACTTTGCAGACATTTCTCTCTCTTCATCCTCACCACTCTCCCTCTTTTGACTCTCATTCACACGCTCTCATACTCTCTCTGTCCTCTCCCTTCTCTCTTCCTCTGTCAGACACTTTCTCTCTCTCTCTCTCATCTTTATCTCTCTCTCTCCTATTCCTTTATATATTTTTTAAAATTAAAATTAATTTATTTTTAAAGTATATTATTTTATAAAAAAATTTTTTACTTAAAAATTAATTATTTATATTGTAGAATTTTAAAATATTTTTCAATAATAAAATTATTTAATATTTTAAAATTTAATTTTATTGTTATTTTTTTAAAAAAATACTATTGTACATTTCTCTTATTCGTTAGAGCATTGTTATTATTAATTATAATATATAAATTCATACGTGTCACCCTTTATATTTATTATTTATTTATTTATTAATTTTTAGAATAATAAAAAATTAAAAATTTATTTAAGATTTTTTCAACTATATCCCTTTAAATATGAGAAATATATTAGAGAATCGTATTGTAAAAATATAATGAAGATAATTATAAAATCTTGTAATTTTAATATTTTACAATCCTGTGATTTTATAAGTGTTATTCCGGGTTTACATAGTTAAAATATGAGGATAATAGGGTTTTCTTTCCACTCAATCTAATATTTTATTAAAAAAATATTAATAATTAATTTTTATCTAAAGAAAAACATATAAAATTCTTTAAAAAATAATATGCTTTAAAAATAAAATAATTTTTTATTTTTATTTTTAAATGTTAAAATGTTAGATTGAGTAAAAAATAAAACATTTTATAGACATAAGAGATGTAAAGGTTGATATTATTAGGTCGATTTAAACTAAGATATCTGGTAATAATTCATACAAATTTTATCGATTGTCTTAGTTATCACATCGATTTTATAGTACAAATATTTGTATTTTGGTGACAATACCATTAATTAGGTGTTTCTTTTTTAAAATTTGCAATGAAAATTGATATTTTTTATTTTATATTTTTCAACTTTTTATTTTGATTAAAGAAGCCTACAAAAAGAAATAAAAAAAGGAACTCACAATACACCACCACAAGTTGGACCAATTGTTTTGAAAAGGGACATTGTAGTCATAGTCATTAGCAGCTCCCGTTAGTTCCTGTGCCAGTTAATTTTGTTCCATCACAATATTTCAACTCATGATACCATGAAAAAAATAAACTTAATTATATACAAATATATGAATTAACTAGAAACATAAATTAATTACCATAACTTTGTTTTACAGAATAAATGCGCTGATAATTATGCAAGTCTATTCACAATTAAAAATTAAAAAATTAAAACATTATAATAAAATTCACTGAAAATAATTACTAATTGAAGCTCCATAATGAATCTCACTTGATAAAATATTCTTGATGATGGAGGTAAAATTTAACAATAAAGTGAAGCTTACCAGATTAAGATTGTTATAAATGTTTTTATTTTCCGGTCAACCTAACATTTTAACATTTGAAACTAAAAATAAAAAATTATTTTATTTTTAGAACGCATTATTTTTTAAAATAATTTTTATATGTTTTTCTTTAAATAAAAATTAATTATTTTTTAAATAAAATATGAGGTTGAGTGAAAAAAACCTGTTATCCCGACATTTTAACTATGTAAATCCAGGATAACACTTACAAAATCACAGGATTACAAAATCTTAAAATTATAAGCTTTTATAATTATCTTCATTATAATTCTCTAACATATTTCTCGTATTTGACGGGATATAGTTGAGAAAATGTTAAATAAATTTTTAATTTTTTTATTACTCTAAAAACTAATGCATATTAATTTGTATAAATATATTTTAAGGTTAATATGTGTGAATTTATATGTTGTAATTAATACTAAAAATTCTCTAACAAATAAGAAAAATATATAATGGTACCTTAAAAAAGAGGAATGAATAATAAAACTAAATTTTAAATGTTAAATAATTTTATTATTGAAAATTTTTAAAAATTATATATAGATTTTAGCTAAAAAATATAATTTTTTCATAAAATAATATAATTTAAACATAAATTAATTTTTATTTTAGTTTTAAAATATTTTTAAAAATATATAAAAAAGATAAGAGAGAGAGAGAGAGGAGGGATGAGAAAGAGTGTGGTTAAAAAGGAAAAGAGAGAAAGACAGAGAGTCAGGGAGAAAAAAGGGATAGGAGAGAAAGAGTGAGTGTGAGGGACATGAGCGTGTGAATGACAATTAAAAAAATGGAGAGTTGGGAGGAGAGAGAAAAATATATACAAAATAACACTTCAAAGGCAATCGATTCTTGTAAGTCTCATGCAAATTTAAACAACACTCAAATGACAATTTCCCTGAATTAGTTTCGAACTCGGAATTAAATAAAGCCGAGGCTCGTGGGATGTATGACAGTCCCATTTAAATTTGGGCTTTTGCAAATTCTACTTGTGCTTAGGGAAATCGAGTTCAATCCTCGTTAGATTTGGTTTATCATTTGTTTTCATAACAATTTGTAGAAGTCCGATGGTGATAAAATTACGAATCTTTTTTTTTATCTCTTGTTTATCCTATAAAATATCAATTATTTGAACAATAAAATTTGAAGTGTTTGTAATCGATCGGGAATGTGAAACTTATGGTTGCGGAACGACTATATAAATGAGTGTACATGTTATAGGTCATTCATCCCATGCCTCTGTTCTTCTTCTTCATTTGTTGTTCAACTGGAAATTTCCATGGTTAAAATTTCGAGTGTATTTAATTCTGCAACTTTGTTTTTTAATGATCGAATTCCATATTCAGCTATGGCGTTCTCGTTGTTTTTCCCAAGTATCGGTTTCGTTGATGGTGCGGAATTGAATTAGTGATGACGAAAATCTATTTTTAGCCGTGGAAAACTTGATGGCGAAGAATCATACGAGGTTGCACCTTTCAATAGAACAATATTTAGCTTTTTCCAATGAATTTCGGTTTAGCGCCTCAACTTGGGGCGGAACAACACTTTAGTGAAATTTACTCAAATATTGTTATTGATCGAACTTTGACCAAAATATTAACTGAAAATTTCATTCCCGTGAACTTTGCATTTTTTCAAGTCGAAAACTAATTTTGATTTTTTTAACCATATTTTCACATGTCATGCCTCTTATGAAAGTTGACTTTTTGTTAATCTGGGTAACATGACTATGAACGGTAATTTTTTTTCAATGGTGGTTCGAATGTTGATCGAAACTTTCTTCACATGAGTTGATTGCTTTATCCCAATGTAAAAGCCGATTATGATGATGTTTTTAGGAAATTATGAAGCGATTACACCTTGAATACGCTTCGCCCTTGGTTAACCCCTTGCATGTTTTTACCCGTCTTAGGGTACATGAACAGGTCAAACCTCATTTACATCATGCAAATCTAAAGAATTTACAACGCGTTAACCGAGTTGCATATTTTACCCCCTTTAGGGTACATGAACGGGTCAAACCTCATTTACGTCATGCGAATCGAAGACCTGATTCTTTAATTTAACTAGTTGCATGTTTTACCCCTTTTAAGGTACATAAATGGGTTAAACCTTTCTTACGTCACGAAAAATTTGAAGACTTGATTTTTGGTAAACCAGTTGCATGTTTTACCCCTTTTTAGGGCACAAGAACAGAGTTAAACCTCTTTTACGTCATGAGAAATTTGAAAAATTGATTTCTTTGGTTAACTACTTGCATGTTTTACCCTTTTTAGGGTACATCAACGGGTTAAACGTGCTCTTGCACCAACCAAATTTGAAGATTTGACTTGAGAATTTGTGAGTATAATGAGTTGAGAGTCTTCAGTGATTGACTTGGAAGTCTTTATTTTTTTGTTTGACTTATGAGTCCGCAAGTTCATGACTTGGGAGTCTTTTATGATTGACTTGAAAGCCTTTAGATTTTTTTGTTGTTGACTTGGGAGTCTTTAATGATAGACTTGAAAGTCTTTAGAATTGCACTTTGTTTGACTTGAGAGTCTTGAGTTTGTATGACTTGAGCATCGTGACTTGAGGGTCTTGAATTTATGTGACTTGATGAGAAAACCGATTCAATTGCTCGAGCTTTACGAAAGAGGAGAGGATGTATCCTTTCCGAAAAAGGAAGTTGCTGCATTGGATATGAACCCTCAAGTTATCAAAGAGGAGATAACTCATTAGCACGGCCATAAGACGTGTTCAAGAGCTTTTATGCACTTTAGAGGCTTACTTGATGCTTTTCACTTCGACTTGTTTTTTTTTTTTTATTGCAACTTATTCTTTGGTCTTTTTCCTTTGAACTTTGTCATCATTTTTTCTTTGTGCGGCTGTGATCAAGTTTATTCTTAAGTTGCCTACGTACCTTAAGGGAATACAATACCTTAAAGGATCAAGCCGGATGTAGTTTAAAGCTGAAAGGAATGAATTATTTTATTGAATTTTTCGCCGTTCACGGTTTATCCTCTTGCGAGTCGGGAGTAGTACATTTAATTTCAACTTGAAAGAATGAGCAGTTTAGGCTCTTGCTTAGGAGCTTGCAAGTGACAATGTTCAAGGATAATAAAGCTTCAAAAATTTTCCATTTATGGGACCAAGTCATACTCCTTCGAGTGTCGACTATCATGTAGGCACCATTCGTATAGACTTCTCCCACCACATAGGGACCATCCCACTTTGAAGTAAACTTGCGTCAGGTCTTGTGAGACATGATGATCGGCCTTCTTACTGCAAGTACCGATGTCCTACTTGAAATGAGTGCGATCGAACTTTTTGTCGAATGCCGGAGATAAGCTAGCTTGATAATATTCTAACTTCGTTAGGCCTAGAATCACTCGGTTGACCCGTAAGGACCACATTGCGTCTTTTTACTCTAAGCAAGCCATCTTTTTCACATCCAGTATTGAGACGCAATTCATGCGGGAAGGGATAGAACTTTGTACTTTATTTGTATCGCCAAGATGATGGAACACCGAGTTTTTTGCTGAAAATCGATGGCTTAGACACATCTTACTCTTTCTTAATTCTGTTAAAGACTAAAGATCTTGATTGCCCACTTCCTTTTATTCTATAGAACACCGAGGGTTTAGGATATTGGTCTCCCCTATTCTTGTGAACATGGAAGGGCGTCTTTTCGAGATAGACGACTACAACCTATCAAACATCGAGGACTTTGCGGTAGGCTGGACATCTTCATTATCATTGTCCTCCACCTCTTCTTCATCTTCAAGCTCTAAACATGAAGTCTGTTCATCGTGACTTTCTCAAAGAAATTTATTGGGAAGAACTCCTCTAAGGTAATTGGAACAAATGGCTCTTGTTCAAGCAAGTCAATAGGTTGGATTTCCTGTTTCTTGCTAACCTTTGACTTTTTCTTGTTCTTCGTATGCCTAGAATTCTTCCTTCGCTTTGTCTTTTCTGCGATTGACGGTGGTAACTGAATATAACTTTGTCTCCTTGGCCTCCGACGAGTGACAAGGGTCCATCATTCTTGATCTTCATCCGGAATATCTACAATAGGATTGACTTCCATATGCGGTGCTTGTATCGTTAATAAAAAGATAACTGGTTCCATATTTCCAAATTGAACTGTAAACAACTCTATTTTAGGAGACCGAGCCCGATTAAACCTTTCCGCTCGACAAGATTGGAATGGTCGTGAAAGTGGAGGGTTATCTAGTTGGATGTAGGTACAATTGGTCTCATACTGTGTCAACCACATCCAATATGATCTTCCCATCTTCGACCAACTGCAAAATATACTCCTTGAGTATGATACACTTCTCAAGAGGGTGACTAATAACCCTATGGTATCGACAGTATTTTCGATCAAAAGTATTTCCTACTTCTTCTAGCCGCTTCGGTCTAGGAAGTTCAATCACCTCGTTTTCTAACAACCGAGCAAGTCCGAGTCTAGGAATGGATACTTTTTCTCTTGAAGCTCCTTTAGCGTGGGACGTTTATTTTGCTCCGGCTTGGGCTTCCCGAAATTTGCACTGAGCTCTCTGGTTTGACTTTGTTTTTGAAGACTTAGTACTCTTCTTGTACTCACCCCGATCCTTCCTTGATTCATATGAGGAAAAAAACTTACTACGACGGCTTGTTATTGTCATTTCAATGTCATGGGCCTTAGTAGTCAATTCCTGGAAAGTCCTTGGTTTGCTCACCTGCATAACATAAAACAAGTCCTATTCCATGCCTTGTGTACACATCTCCACGACGAGATGCTTCGGACAATCTATCCTTGTGTTCAAGGCTGAGGGCTCTCCAGCAATTGATGTAATCGAGAACTGGTTCCTCTTTTCACTGCCTTACATTAGTCGGCTCGTCATACCGACAACGCGTTGAGTGCTATAGAACCTATTAAGGAATTATTGTTCCATCTGCTGCCAGTTGTTGATGGATTCTAGTTCTAGGTTCGTGTACCGGTTAAAAGCAATTTCCTTCGAGTCCGAACAAATTGCTTCACCAACCTATCGCCTTCCTTGCCGGCATTGTTACGAGGTTTCGATGAAGTGTGCAATGTGGTGCTTAGGATTGCCTTTACCATCGAACTGTTGGAACTTCGGCGGTTGATAACCATGAGGCATTCTTAGGGTGTCGATCTTCTTAGTATGGGGCTTCGTGTACAGGTGAGACTTACGAGACCCTTCTCATAGCTGATTCTTAACCTCCTTTACAATCAAGTTACGCATTTGTTCAACGAGATATTAAAGTCAATGGAGTCTTGTTTTGTTCATCGTTAGATTCTTCATCGTGATTGGACTCCTTATCGGACCCCTCGTTGTCGAGCCTTTATTAGAGGCTTCGATTGAGAAAATAATGAGTCTTTGGGAGATAGAGGTGCAGAGTCCCCACTGTTATAACCATCATTTTCTTCACTAGAAAACATGAAGATAGGATTGGTCCGAGCTTGGAGTTCGTCCATCCCACGAGGAATCGTCCGCTTCAAGTTGAAGATAGGAACAACTCTCTCCTTTAGACTAACATGTGACACAGTTTGATTGACTCCATTGAGCAGTTGGAATCAAGGTTTCGAATTGAACGTAGCTGCAATGGGTACAGCTACACTTAGTTCCTTCACAACAACAACGAGCACGGCGGCTCTTGCCATACTTACGGTTATCATTACGCTAGTTGTATTGGTAGCGTTGGTGGATCCTTGAGAAGTGGATCCAATAATTTAGTTCTTTGAAGATTGAGCAAATGCGTTCTTGGGAGCCACGTTTTCTTCAAAGATGTAGAGTGTTGATTTGTTTGGAGAAAGAGATGAGAGGCAGAGATGTCCCACCAGCTTTGCCAAAATTTGTAAACACAAATTTCGAATCTAAAATAATAAATATAAGAAATTGAGAAATAAATATAATTTGTATTGATTTTTGTTTTAATGGGTACAGTCTTTGTATCAAGTAGAATTGATGTAATCCCCGATTTAATCTCTCTATAACTCGAATGATTCGAGGGCGTTGTAACTTGATCTCGAACGTTCATGTAGGGCCGGATGATGAATGCTTTGGGTGGTTCTTGATCTAGATGGGCTGAAAGTTTTAAATTTGAATTCTTAACTTTGATTTACGAATGGTTGCGAGACTTTGATCCTTGACGCTTGGTAGTTGGATGCTATTTGCGGTCCGAGCTCTGGATTTTACGAGATGCTTTGAATGTGTGTGAAAAATGAGGAGATGACCTCTATTTATAACTTTTTGGAGCTAGGGTTTGAGTTGGATTTTGGGCTTGGGCCCATAATTTAGTAATTATTTATCAAAAGAAATATTTACTATTTATTGCATCATCAGCGACACGTGGCAACTTATGATTGGCTGAAATTTAATTTCTTTTGATTTTAATTTTAAAGGTTTTTGAAGTCAATTTTACACGTGCCAATTTGCAATAGGTCGAAAAAATAATTAATTTTCCACATGGCGGAAAATAGTTCGCTAACGAATTTTTGCCTCCTACAAATGACATTTAACAAGTACTTCTTAATACTTTCAAAAGCCTTATGGCATGATTTTTCCCATTCAAAGAGCGCATCTTTTTCATGAGGTGGCTGAAGGGGTGACAATGGCTAGCCAGATTCAAAATGAACCTCCGAATGTATGCCAACCGACCTTGAAGGCCGGAAGCTCCTTGAGATTATTTGGTTCAGGCATTTCTTGGATTGCTTTGATTTTTCTTGATCAAACTCGATCCCTCCGTGATGAACAATAAAACCCAAGAACTTTCCAGATGTGACACCAAAGGCACACTTAAGCGGATTCATCTTTAGTTGACATTTTTGTAACCGCTCAAAGATTTGACGAAGGTCCTACAAGTGATCCGACCTTTCCTTGGACTTGACAACCAAGTCATCAATGTAACACTCTACTTTTTTATGAAGCATGTCATCAAAGATGTTCCGCATTGCCCTTTGGTATCCGGCCCCGTATTTTTCGGACCGAATGATGGCTTTTGGGGTACGAAAGGTTGTTACTTCTTGATCTTCTAGTGCCATTTGAATTTGATTGTTCCCTGTAGTGCAATCCATGAATGACAAGGCTTTATGTCCGGTGGTAGAGTCAATCATGAGCTCGGTGGCTGGCAGCGAGAAATCATCTTTTGAACACTTATAATTTAGATCCCGAAAGTCTACACAAATGCAAAGTTGACCATTTTTCTTCCTTACAGGAACAATGTTTGCGATCTATGTTGGGTACTTTACCTCACGAATGAATCCTGCCTCTATGAGTTTGTTGCCTTTCCTTTCAATCTTAGGTACTAACTCGGGCGGAAGCGCCACTGAGGCTATTTCTTAGATGAAACTCCTTTTCTTATTGCCGAGCGATGGACTACAACTTTGGGGTCTAGCCTTGGCATTTCTTTGTAACTCCATGCGAATACATCCTTGTACTCCGAGAGAAGGTTGGAGTACTCATTTTCTTCCTCGGGTGTGAGTAAGGAACTTACATAGACAGGGCGCGATTCCTCTTCAATTCCAAGATTCAATTCTTTCAAATCGTCGAATGTAGCTTGCCCCCATCTTCAAGAGTTTAAGGAGTTTCTGCAAGCTTTATCTCTAAGTCTGAATCTTCTCGTTCCCAAACCGTGATATGGTTTGATGAAGCTACTTCTTCTTACTCTATATCCTTTTCAGGATTAGAGTCACCCCGTTGACCAATAAGGACCAAAGTGTGTCTTTTTACTCTCGGCGAGCCATCCGTTTTCACATCCAATGTTGAGATGCGCTTCATATGAGAGGGGATAGAACTTTGTACTTCATTCATATCGCCAAGACGATGGAACACCGAGTCTTTCTCTCGAAGAGGTGACGGTTTAGACACATCTCCCCTTTGTTGATTCTACTGAAGCCGAAGGTCTTTATTTCCCACTTCCTTTTATTCTATAGAGTGCTTGAAGGTTTAGGAGTTTGGCCTCCCCTATTCTTGTAAAAACGGAAGGGCTTTTTCCGAGGTAGACGGCGTGACCTATCGAACATTGAGGACCTGGCGGTAGGCCGGATATCTTCATCATCATTATCCTCCACCTCTTCTATCGCGACGTCTTGAATGATAGATTGCTTGTCTTTCAATCTTAATTGGTTGGGACGGTGTACTGACTGGGCCGATTTTTAGACTTCCACTGAGCCACCCTATTCTTGAATCTTTTTCGGGTCTCGGTAAAGCCATAGGTTTCAGCTTCAACCATTTTCCCAAGTGTAGCGGGGTTAGCAAAGTTGTAACCTGCTTTCTCCATAAGCTTATACGCGTTTGGATCAAATCCCTTTTGGTTCGCGTATTTGGAAAATTATCATCCTTCTCGGTAGGCTTTCATAAGAAGAACAAATCCAGGTAGATGAGGTGTGGTCACCTTCGGCTAATACATCTGTCGCACGAGACATCACAACACTTTGCTTCAGGATACTTAGATCGGGCTTGTCGGTCTTCTTGGAAACTTGAACGTCCGATATTCCACGAAAGGGGAATCATCCTCTTTACTGACGAGACTTTGGAATATTATCTCGAACCGGAGGTGTTAGGTTTGTCGACACAACTTGTTGAGCTTGCTTAGCAAGTTAGCTTGTACTTTCTCGCTTGTTACTCTTTGAGTCATTTTGTTGCTTCTTGTGCACTATCATCATTTGGTACTACTTGAGTATCCTTGAGAACTTTTAGGACTGACTTTTCCTATAGAAGAGATTGCTAATGATATCATTTCCTTAGGTGATGTACCTTCTTCAAAAACCTAGCTTTAGCAAAATGTTACTTTGCTTTAGTAAAAGGCTTGACATTCCCATCGATCTTCTTTTCACTACCAAGGTAGTACTTGAGGAAATGATGAAGAGTCGAAGCAACTATTCCGTGTTCATGAAGCCACGACCGTCGAAGCAACAACTTGTAAGATGTTTTCAAATCAATCACGTGAAAGATTGACGTCATCGATAAATAGCCCATTGCTAGTTCAAAACGAATCATGCTAGTTGCCCTTTCATCTTCAAGATTGAATCCTTGAATCACCATTCCGCTTTTGGAAAGCTCTTCCACAATGATGCTCGGGTCATTCATCTTGGATTTAGGCATGATGTTGACGAGCTAATCCTCCCTCTACCAATATGCGTTTAACTTTCGGTTCTCGATATAGCCGGTCACAAATAGAGGATGATTATGAGGCTTAGAGCCTATCAACAAGTCATCCTCCGTGAAAGTTATAGCGAGTGTTGCAAGTGGCATATTGATTAGGTCCTTTGCCTGTTTTCCGACATCCTTGATCTTATCTCGTATAAAGGTGCTGGGTGGATCAAGGCCTCAACTACATGTTGGCGCATCTCTTACGCCAAATTAAAAATTTGTCTCCAGCCCATGTGTTTCGAGTAAGGCTTACGGTACCATCGAGTCTTATCATCACTTTTTGAAAGACTCTCTTACTCTTCGTCCTCCTTACCTTCTTCATCTTCAAGCTCTAAACACGAAGTCATGTTCTTTATTAAAGAAATTTGATGGGAAGAACTCCTCTAAGGTGATGGGAACAAGTGGCTCTTGCTCAAGTAAGTCAACAGGTTAGATTTCCTATTTTTGCTTGTCTTTGACTTTTTCTTGTTCTTCAAACGCTTAGGGTTCTTCCTTTTGTTTTGTCTTTTCTGCGATGAACAGGTGGTGGATGAACACGACTTTCTTTCCTTGGTCTCCGTCGAGTGACAAAGGTCCATCCTTTTTATCCTTATCCGGAATATGCGAGTGCTTGTATCATTAAGGGTAAGATCACCGGTTCCGGACTTCCGAATTGAAGTATAAATAAATCCATTTTAAAACACGAGCTAAGTCGGACATTTCCTCTCAATAAAGCTGCAATGGTCGTGAAAGTGGAGAGTTCTCTAGTTAGATGAAGGTGCAATTGGTCTCGGCCATGTCGTCAACATCCAATATGATTTTTTCATCCTTTGCCAACTACATAATACGCTCCTTGAGCATGATACATTTCTCTAGAGGGTGACTAATAACCCTATGGTACCGAGCAGTATTTTGGATCGAAGTCTTTCTCGCTTCTTCGGGCCGCTTTGGTTCAGGAAGTTCAATCACCTTGTTCTCCAAGCAAGTCGTCCAACATTCCTAACAAGTCCGAGTGCGGGAATGAGTACTTCTTCTCTTGGAGTTCTTTCGGTGTGGGACATTTCTTTGCAGCATCCCTAGAGTATACGACCTTCTTTTGTTCGGCTTAGGTTTCCCGAGAAATTCGCATCGGCTCTCCAGGTGGCAATAGACATTGACTCTTTAGTCGATGTTTTTGAGGACTTAGTACTCTTCTTGTACTCGCCACGATCCTTCCTTGATTTGTACGAGGAGAAAAACTTACTGTGACGACTTGTTATCGTCATTTCAATGTCGTGGGCCTTGGTAACCAATTCCTAGAAAGTCCTTGGCTTGTTCACTTGCAGAACATAAAGAAAATCCCATTCCATGCCCGGAGTACACATCTCTACAGCAGATGCTTAAGATAATCGATCCTTGCATTCGAGGCTAAGGGCTCTCCAGCGAGTTGATGTAATCGAAAACTGGTTCCTCTTTCCATTGTCTTGCATTAGTTAGCTCGTCATACTAACAACGCATTTAGTGCTATAGAACCTCGTTAAGGAATTCTCGTTCCATCTGCTCCCAGCTGTTGATGGATTCTGGTTCCAAGTCTATGTACCAGTCAAAAGCAATTCCCTTCGAGTTCGAAAAATTACTTCACCAACATATCACCTTCCGTGCCAAAATTGTTACAAGTTTCGACGAAGTGTGCGATGTGCTTGCTTAGGATTGCCTTTACTTGTTGAACTGTTGGAACTTCGGCGGTTGATAACCATGCAGCATTGTTAGGGCGTTGATCTTCTTAGTATATGGCTTCGTGTACAGGTGAGACTTACGAGACCCTTCCCCTAATTGATTCTTTACCACCTTTGCGATTAAGTTACGGATTTGTTCAACCGACACTGAAGTTAGTAGAGTCTCCTTCTGTTCATCATCAGATTCTTCATCGTGATTGGACACCTTATCGGACCCTTCATTGTCAAAGTCTTTGTTAGAGGCTTTAGATGACTTTTTCTCCAACTTCTTTGTTAAGCTAGCGATTTGCTCACTTTGAAGCTTGATCTGCGCGTCCTTTTCTGCGCTCTCTTTAGCAAGTCTCGCTGGTGTTTCCTTCATCTCATTCAGTTGTTTTCCAATGTTAATAGCTCCGAGTCACCATTAATAGCATGATGACGAGCGTTAGAGAATTCGGGTTCGGATTGAGAGAATAACGAGTCTTTGGGAGACGGAGGTGCGGAATCCCGCTGGCATAACCATCATTTTCTTCATTAGAAAACATGAAGATAGGGTTGGTGTGAGCTTAGAGTTCGTCCGTCCCACGAGGAATCGTTTGCTTCAAGTTGAAGACATGAACATTTCTCTCCTTCGGACTAACATGCGACACATTTTGATTAACTCCATTGAGCGGGTTGGAGTCAAGGTTTTGAATTGGACATAGCTGTAATGGTGCAGCCAAGCTTGGTTCCTTCACAATAACGGCGGCCGCAACTCTTGCCATACTTCGGTCATCATTCTGCTATATGTATTGGTAACATTGTTGGGTCCTTGAGAAGTGGATCCAATAATTTTGTTCTTTAAAGATTGAGCGACGATGCTCTAGGAAAACATGTGTTTTTCAAAGATGTAGAGTGTTGATTTGTTTGGAGAAAGAGATGAGAGGCAGAGATGTCCCTCCGAGCGTGACAAAATTTGTAAACACAAATTTTGAGTCTAAGGTAAATAAAGACAGGAAATTAGGAAACAAATATAATTTTTATTGATTTTTGTTGAATGGGTACAATCTCTATATTGAATATAATTGATGTAATCCTCTAATTCAATCTCCTTGTAACTTGAACGATTCGAGGCGTTGTAGCTTAATCTCGAACGTTGATATAGAGCCAGATGATGAACGTTGAGTGGTTCTTGATCCGGATGTGCTAAAAGTCCTTGACTTTGATTTCTTAATGGTTGCGGATTTTGATCCTTGAGGCTTGGTAGCTGGATGTTGTTTGCAGTATGAGCTCTGGATTTTACAGATGCTTGAATGTGTGTGAAAAAGAGGGGATGACCTCTATTTAGAGCTTTTTGGAGCTAAGGTTTGAGTTGGATTTTGGGTCCTATCCATAATTTAGTAATTATTTCTTAAAAGAAATATTTACTGTTTACTATATCATCAACGACACGTGGCAACTTCTAATTGGACGGAATTTAATTTCTTTCGATTTCAATTACAAAAGCCTTCCAAAGATATTTTTACACGTGGCAGTTTGCAATAGGTCGAATTAAAAATAATTGAATTTTTCACGTGGCGGCGTAGAGTTGTTTAACGAATTTTTGCCTCCTACAATCCTATTTTGACAAAATTGGGACTAATTGTGTAATTTGGTCGGAGAAATAGTTGTTAAGGAGCTATTTTGATAGTTTCGAGAGATATTTGACGATTATGGAAATATGCAAAACCATAAACAACTATGTGCGATAATATAGGATCATTAAAGGATAGTTTTACTAAATAGAAATTTCATGTTAAAATATTTCTTATTATGAGTTATAACATGTTTATGCAAATTGTTAGTTGAGAAGTTGTTTACGAAGTTGATCAAGCATAATTGTTTGGATTAATTGCATCTTCGATAGTAAAAGCAAGTAATAAGAAGATAAAATGTCTAAATGGAGATGGAGTAATTATGTTTGGCACAAGAATATCATTCCTAAACACAGATTCATACTGTGGATGATGATACATAAAAGAACTCCCTATTAAACAAAGATTACCGCAGTTCAACCTCCAACAAAGCCAAATCTGCGGCATCCGTGCGAGAATAACTGGAGAAACTTGAGCACTTGTTCTATGAGTGTGAGCATGCAAGAAATATCGGACCGAGGATTTTTAAGCTGGATCCAGAATACTTATGATCTGTATATCACTATTGAACTAGCATAAATGGATGCGAGAATATAAAAAGAAAGGTGTATATAAGAAAACATCCTCAAAACAACAAGTGCTGCTATATTATACCGGATATGGAGGGAAAAAATGAAGTCTATCAAGATAAGTTTCCAAATTTGGAGAAGACTGTCAAAGTTGTTCGGAACATGCTCAAGGATAGATTCAAGTATATTGTAATGCATACGAAAAATATAGAACTTGGGAACAATGGTGTAAAATGATTATTATGAGAACTAAGGAAGGAAGAGAACCCTTCCTAAAAGGTGACTCGTCCTATTAGTTCCTCCTCTATGTATTTACCTTTCATTGGTAATTTGGCATGAACAAAGAGTTTGCTTCTGTCCAAAAAAAAAAAGTATAAACGGCTTAAGAAGGGAAAAAGTATTGTCTTTGTTGATCTAGGACCCCATGAATTAAAGAACCTCTGAAGCTATGGTCGTAGTAGTATCTGTCAAAATGAAGCCACGAATTGTTTTGCTTCCACAAATTCTTGACAGTAGGCATCCTTCGAGTTGAGGCCATGAATTGTTTTGCTTCCAGGAATTTGAGCCCACGAATTGTTTTGGCTCCAAGAATTAAAGACTCGGGTCTCTTGAGAAAGACATGAATCTTCTTTCCATTCAAAACTAATATGAGTTAAGCCAAGAAGTATGATATCAAGAAATAAATGATTATGTATGATGAGCAAGAATAAAACAATAAATGGCTACAACTTGATTGCATACACGAATAAGTTCGAATAGAAGAAGTATAATGAATGTATGACGAATATGCATAGAAAGAACAAACTAAAGTATGTTTTGGTTGATTTCATGAATAAGTAATATTCTATGTCCCTCTTAGTCGAGCAAGTTTGGTAAGCTCATGTATTGTGCATATCTTAAATATGTATACTTTAAATTATATGCTATTAGTGAATGTTTATCTTATTTGTGATTGCTAATGAACTAATGTGCAAAGCGAAAGAAAGGGGTTGGGTTTGGGTTATTCACCGGGCTTAGTAGAGCTCATGACCTCACCAAAAATTTCAGGTACAAAAATTAGGCTCCCTGGAGTGATTTTTGGTTTTCTAGAAGAAGTTGATTAAATGGATTAGAGATCCCCGGAGTTGCTACTAGTTTTATGCTTTCAAATTGTAATACTCTGTTGTATGTTGAACTTGAATTTTGATTGTATACATATATAAAAGACCAATGTGGATACACCGAGCGTGTGGCTCATTGAGTTTGTTATTGTGGATACTCCAAGCGTGTGGTTCGTCGAGTTTATTATTGTATCTTGTGTAGATTTAAGGCTTTAGGCCTAGGGGATAAGCCAAATTACGGACAAAACTTTGCCGAATTTTCCGGAAAATCTTCAAAAATTTAGAAAAATGCTTCCGCCATTCTAAGAAAAATCCAACAAACCTAATAAGTAGCGTTACCTTTCAAGAAATCCTGATGTGTAATATGGCGACCCGACTTGGGTGATATATATATATATATATATATATATATATATATATATATATATATATATATATATATATATATATATATATATATATATATATATATATGATATCTATTGCGAACTAATTGCGCCACATCATCACCCACCCCTCTCTTCTCCATCTACCTCATTTGCTCCACAACGAGAATGATGCTTGGTGCCCACATCGCCAACAAAAAGCCACCATTGACTGCGTTCGTCAAGGTGGAGATCGCTAGAGGTCGGCGAACCTTAATCACAACTTTCCGATGTCGTCGGCGATCGTCATGGACGATTGTTTGTTAAATTTTTATGCTCCCAAAAACCAACCATTCAAATTTGCAAATTTATGGGTTTTACGTCGACAAAGTCGTTGGAATTAAAGAAAACCCTATGAGAAAGCAAGTAAAATTGGGCAACATCAACCTATCTCGTAACGCCCTAGAATTTCTAATTTACTTATTTAATGTTTTAAATAATAATTAATGCAGTGGAAAAACAAAATGGGCGTTACCACTTGCATTTCTGTCAAAATATAAGGCTAAACCTTAAAGAAATACCATATTAAAACTTCCAATATAACAACTTAACATGATAATAAATTAAATCTAAACATAAAAGTTTCAACTTAACCAAAGACATGCAAAGTCCGAAATCCAAAGTGCATATACTAAAACAACTTCATATAGATTGATAACAATAGCCTCACTCTATTGAAAACCACGATCCCCATGCAACCTATCACTCGAAAACAAAATAGTTCATACAATGAGTCAAAACTTAATAATACTTACCTCTAAGAGTCAAACGCATTTTAAATTCATTTCAATCATTTGTCGATATGGAGGAAAATATTCAAACGAGTATATAAACGTTATTAGCCATGATTCAAACAACTTATAAAAAGATTTATACAAGAACTTGATGCTTAACTAGTTCACTAGCTAAATCCAATTCATTAATCCGTTACGCATTATAAATCTTTAATTATCTATTAGCGAGCGACCTAGTTGGGTCTCATGGCTTGCAACCCTAATATCATAGGTTGCAACCGAAACCAACTCATGGCATACCGCTAAACGAGTACTCGAAAACCTTAGCATATGTTCCTTAATTGTGATCCGTATCTCGGAAAGCCTAGCGTATGCCTTTTATGTAGAGCCGTACCTAAAACCTTGCATGCAATTACACGGGGAGACTTACTAGTCTCACTTAATAAATAGCAACATCTCGCTAAACTCACCATGATCTTTCCCTTTCATAATTAATATTTTATGTAGAGTTCTTTCATTCAACTCATACCAACCATCGCAACCCATAATATGAGTCAAACATTTAAAAACATTTAGATCCTTAAGCCAACGATTTTCATAACCATAAGTTCAACAACACTTCCAAAAAAACTTCAAACAACACAATTTGTTTTAAAAAGTTCCCTTTCGGAAGCCAACAACATGAACATACTTTAATAAATACCCAAAAATTTTCAAAGACTAAAAGGGAAGCTAGGACATAAGTATTACCTGGTAATAAACGCAAATTCCTAAGCTTGAGCTCAATTAATCAACGACCTAAATAATAACATTTTCATGTCACCACGCCAATTCCTTCTAAATTCCACTATGGATAACTATAATGCAAGTAAAAGCCTAACTCATGCATACTTCCTCGTTGCAAGCATAACATACCAACTTTTGGTTCTACAACTAAAGTTTCTATTATCAATTATATAATTAATTTCAATTTCTAGCACATGCCCGCTTTCGAGTTCAACTTCCAAAAGCCATAACTCAAGTTTCCGATACTGAATTTTTTCATAAAAATACAATTTGGAAAGATTAGCCTATACTCTAAAATTCTTATTTACAACTTAACAGGATACAAAAACAGAAAATGAGGCAAGATAAACAAAAATGCAATTGTCATAAGTTCGAGTCCGATTTACGCAGTTTTGGGAGAAAATTCATAACTATTTCATTTTAGGTCCAATTGTTTTGATTCAAAAACCTTGAGATAGTCAACTCACCAATATACTACCTAACCAAAATTAGAATTTTTAAACATGATATGATTTTTGGTATATTTTTAAAGACATCCCTGAAAAGTGTTTCGAGTCATACGTAAGGTTACGACTTCCTTAAACCACAAACCACTTTGACCTAGCAACTTTGGCCACCAAAAAATATGCTTTTAAAATTCCTAAATCATAGTAAAATAGATCATATTTTTTATTTTCGACCATGCCAAGAAAAGAAGAAAAACGATATGAATTATTACCTTAACACGATTGAAAAGGGATAACAGAACTTATCAACTTCTTCCCTAACGAGAGTAAATTAAATTGCAAATTTTGGGTAGAAGAAGGAACATCAAATATTTTGTTTTAAGAATTTGAAGTAAAAATATAAGAATTAGAATTTAGGGTTTCAAAACCCTAATCAAAATAAACACGCACTAAAACAATTCGGGTTGCAAGTTATGCTCCCTTGGCTGCCGGCTGAGCTGCTGGTGGCGCCGAAATAGTGGTAGCCAGCCAGTGAGTGATGGAACGTGATGGAAAATAGCAATATCATGAAGAGGGAGAGTGAAGTGAAAATGTGAGAAGAGAGGTGAAAAATAACGTTGATGAGGGAATGAGAAAACATAAAACTCACTCATGGAATAAGTGAAAACTGATTCCAACTCCTTTCTCCCCTTCTCTATTCCATGATCAGTAACCTCCCACTATTTTCTTTTTAATTTTGTTGACTTTTTAATTTTGTTGTTGTTTCTTTTTCTTCTCTTTCTTCTGCTTTTTCTATCACGGCTACAACAACAATTTATTTTCTTTTCTTCTTTTTTTGCTATTAATTAGGATAAAAAGAAAGGTTTTAATTTTATTATTTTCTTTCATTAGGTCCAAAACAATATTAACCATACCCTAACCAAAATACGTTCATATTATTATTATTATTATTATTGTTGTTGTTTCTTTTTTTTTTTTTGTATAATTGTAGTGTTTTATATTATGAATCAAAATTGTGGGGTTTGGCTATGGAGCCAACAGTACAGGAATGGTTCTCATTGTGTTGCCTCTTTTTGAGGATACAACCCCTTCGAAATATCCATCTATCTTTACTCCATTTTTTGATCCTTCAGTTACCGCAAACTAGTTCAGCATATTTAGAAAGTTTCTTGGATTTCCATGCTATTGTTGTGATCCTCAATCTGAGCTGATATTTAAGGTCCTTCAAAATATCCGGATATGGCCTCTGACTATTATTGAACGCCATATTGTTTCTTGTTCTCCAAATGAAGATAATAGCAGTTATCCCTGCCCAGCCTAATTGCTTAAGCCAATATGCAGCCTTCTAGTTCATCAGATTCTCCAAGCATTTCCATGTCTCCCCCTGATTTGGATCCCTAGCCAATTAGCCAATTCTTCTCTGAGGTAAGTATCTAGACTGCAATCATAAAAAGATGTTCAAGGGATTCCGGGGACTTCCTACAAACTCCACACATGGTGTCTATTAAGGGAAACACCTTTGCAAGTCAGCATCTCACAGGAAGTTTTCTTTTCATAAGGAGCCAAGATGTGAAGATGTGTCTAGGAGTGTTTAACCTAGACCATACCAATCTAGGCCATCTCTCCTTGTTCTGCAGACTTAACCTCCAATTATAGCTTGCTTTCACGGTGTATTCATCCTTATCTCCAAATTTCCATCTTCCCAACACGCTACTGCTGCAAACCCATTTGAAGGTCTCTTTTGTTATGCAAAGCTTTCTTCAATCCCAACATACATCCCCCTTTGGTAAGTAATTCCACCAATCATCCCCTTAAATTTCACCCATAAGATGCCCTTCTTATTCGCCACTACCCAAACAATCTTAACTGCACACGCTTCATTCTATGCCCTTATGTTCTTAATCCCCAAGCCTCCATAAGCTTTAAGAATGCAAGTTTCTGTCCAAGATACATAAGGGGGCTTTTTATATTCCTCCATTCCACCCCATAAGAAATTTCTGCATCTTGCTGTCACTTGGTCTATTACTTCTTGCGGCAGAATGAAAATAGAAGCCCAAAAGTTAAATAAACCCAATAGAATTGAGTTTATTAAGGTTGCTCTACCTCTATAAGAAAGGTGTCTTGCTTTCCACACCTGTAGTCTTGCCGTGATTTTTTCCACAAGTAAGCTGCAGTCAGTCTTGCTTAATCTCCCTGCTATGATGGGTACTCCCAAGTATTTGACTGGAAGTTTCCCCTCAGTGAAGCCTGTGCATTGTAGTAGCTGTTGCTTGGTATCTGAATTGAACCCCCCAATAATCATCACTGTTTTGTGCTAATTTACATTGCATGCCTGATGTTACTGTAAAGTCATTCAAAGCTTGAGTGATGAGCTGCACTGATTTCACTCTTGCTGAACAAAAGACCATTAGATCGTCAACAAACATGAGATGGAGTAATTTCAGCTTTGAGCATTTAGGGTGGTACCTAAAATCTCTGTGTTGGGCTGTGTGCAGCAGCAGCCTGAATAAATACTCCATACAGAGCACAAACAGAAGGGGTGACAAAGGGTCCCCTTGTCTAAGCCCCCCCAAAGAAACTATGACTACTACCATTTAGTAGTAATGAGAAGGAGGTAGACGTGATACAAGCCATAACCCATTGTATAAATTCAGTTGGGAATTTGAGGCCCTTCAGTACCTCTTCCACAAAATCCCAGTTTAGGGAAACATATACTTTTTGCATATCTATTTTGAATAGGCAACGTGTGGATGTATTTTTCCTTTCATATCCTCTTGCAATTTCTTGGCTCAGCAGCACATTGTACACCAGCTTTCTATGTTTCACAAACGCTCCTTGACCAGGATGTACAATGCTAGGCACCACCATGTGAATTCTTTTGCATAGAAGCTTAGATACACATTTATAGATCACATTACAGCAGGAGATAGGTCTGAAATCTGCAGCATTATGAAGGCATTCAATTTTTGGGAGGATTACAAGGTTAGTTTCATTCCACCCTTTGTTCATTTTCCCTTCTGAAAGAACTCTTGGACTGCACTTGCTACTAACTTGCCAATGTCCGGCCAGCTATCTTTAAAGAATCCACTGTTAAAGCCATTTGGGCCAGGAGACATTTCATTTGGTATACTAAACATCATCTGTTTTATCTCCTCCTGAGTGAAGGGTTTGCACATCTCTATTTGTTGTTCCAGGGTTAAGCATTGCCCTAGACTGAAAATCTCAGGGTTAGACTTATGTCTAATTGTTGGGTTTTTCCCAAGTAGGCCTTGATAATACTTCACCAAAACCTTTGCAACTTCGACAAAGCCTTCCACTCTCCCTTCTGCGCCATGAATGGAGTAGATGTAGTTGGCCATTTTCGTCTTCTTTACTGTGGCAAAGAAAAGTTTGTTGCATTGATCCCCATAGATAGCCCAGTCCATTTTGCTTTGCTGTCTTTTCAATGCCAAGGCTGACTAAAGTATGTTGATGTACTTGAGTCTCATTTGTTCCTCTTCGTTGCACAAATCTGTATTCTGAGGGCTACCCTGTAGTTTTCTTTGTATGTCTTCTACCTGAGTTCTAGCAATGTCCACCCGAAGGTGAATATCTGCAAATTTTTCCTTATTCAATCGTTTCAGTGGCCTTTTCAAATTCTTTAGTAGTCTCTGTAATGTGGCCATCATTGTCTGTCCAGTAGCTGAACCTATAACTCCCTGTACTATGTCTTTGAAAAGTGGATCTTTCACCCACATGTCACGGTATCTGAAAGTGTGTGTTTCCCTAGGTAAGTCAGGGAATGATAGGATAACAGGGTGTGATCCGAGAGACCTTGCACCAAATATTCTGCTTGAATAAAATCAAAATCCATGTACCATTGATCATTAACAAAAGCCCAGTCAATTCTGGACCACACATGATTATTAGTCCATGTATATCTAGCTCCTCAACTGTGCATTCTGTGCAGCTCATAGGCTGCCATACATTCTGCAAAAGCTGCAGTGTCCTCCTCAGTAACAGCCACCCCTCCAATTCTATCATCATGTAGGATCAAGTTAAAGTCCCCACATACGGTCCACGCCTAGTCAATCTGCTGAGCTAACTCTTTATGTTTTTTCCATAGCGGTATTGTTTGTGGTTCTTTATTGTAGCCATACATAATAGTGCAGTAAAACTCCTT
Source organism: Talinum fruticosum (assembly GCA_021018815.1). Lineage (NCBI taxonomy): Eukaryota > Viridiplantae > Streptophyta > Magnoliopsida > Caryophyllales > Talinaceae > Talinum > Talinum fruticosum. The sequence goes on along the minus strand of JAITYX010000052.1, from coordinate 4,027,677 downwards.
CTGAGTTGGCAGCTGGGTAGCCTTGCAATGAATTAGCTACTCCTCAATGAGAATTACCTTAACCTCATACTGCAATGGATTCCAAGCAACAATAATTCTCCCTTTATTAAGTAGATGCCCATTCGATGCAAATTTCCATCCTCTACATACTCTTTGCATTGCTTCCTCCTCCTTTGCTGAAGCAAGCTTTGTTTCCAAAAGCCCTACAAATCCTATTTTTGTTTTTTCAAGTAGGCTTGTACATCTACTTGTTTATTAGGGTTGTTTAAACCCCTAATGTTCCAACTGAGCAGGTTCTTCATCTGGGGTTTCTCCCCATTTGCTATTCCTGTAACCATTTCCACAACTTCCTCTTCTATGATTGCTTCAAAGTTGTTGTTCAGAGCTAGCTGTGGACTCTTATCTTGGACCACTCCCCTAACACTCCTTTTAGGTATGCTGAACCCCTCATAATCCTTATGTCCATTAATATCATGTCCCTAACCTGGCTGTTTGGTTACTTTCCTCCATTCCATTATGATACTTTGCTTTTTCCTGCAATCATTATCCTCATGGCCATATAGAGAACAATGAGTGCATTTGATAGGTTTCCACTCAAAATGCACTTGCTGTTTGACAAGGACATCATTCTCGTTAACATAGCTGACACTCTCGGCTATGGGTTCATTTAGCTTGACTTCAATTAGTACTCTCGCATACTGCAACATAGTTTTTTCCATTGTGGGCCTATTAGTTTTGATCGGAATGCCAACTAAACTACTGATTTTTCTAAGTTATCAATCCCCTAGTATTTGATATCCAATTCTGGGAATTGTACCCATATAGGCAGCGAGGTAATAGCATTCAAATTCATATTAAGCTCAGCATTCCAAGGTTTAACAATGAATGGTTTCTTATCGAAAAAATACATACACTTACTCAGCACAACCTCTTTGTCTGGTAGGGATGTGAATCTTACTATAAATAGCCCTTTCCTCACCGAAGCAACCTTGTCTATTGAGTAGGCTTTCCAGATTCTTCGGACATATCCATATATCACCTCATATGGTGGGTTTGACCCTAGCACACAACAAAGAACCGCCGTGCTCCAGTATGTTATTTCCCCGGCTACATCTGCTTGTTCTACCTTTGCACATTTCGTCCCATTGACATCTACAGCTGGCACAAATCGCAGGGCATTCCCTTGTTCTGGGTTGAATAAGGATGCATAGAAGCTAATCCGAGGGGCTCCTCGGAGATCTGATTCATTTGCATGCCATTATTTGTCGAATCTGGGTTTCTGGGTGTTCTGCCGTTCTTCTCTTTAGAGGTTACTGTTTCATTATTCGGCGATGAAATTGGTGTCCCTCGACTTGGATTGTGGTTATCACTTGCTTGTGGTTGTTTTTGTAGAACGGATCTAGAAGAAGAAATTGCGATTGGATGTCCTTTAGGTCTATGTCTCTTACCCCCGCCATGGCAGAGCAAGGAGCTCGGGAGCAAGAAAAGCCAACTTATTTGTTGTTTCTTTTTTATTTTATTTTATTTTTCAAAGTTTTAATTCATTTTAATATTAAACTTTCCTTTTAACCCAAAATAAAACATTTTAATCGATCACCTACGAGCTCAAGCTACTAAAAATATACATTAAATTTTTGAGATATTACACATAGAGTTAAAACCATTAAATTTTTGGATAATTTTCAAATTTTTGTGTAATAATTCAACCAACCGTGGCCCAATTTGGTGTATGGAGGTTTGCAAAATTGGCAGACAACGGATACCACCAGCCAGTGAAGACAATCCTTGAACTGGGTTCGTTGTCAGCCAGTCAACCGTTGGCAGCGGTACTAGGCATTTGTCTTGGTAGCTATGGTGGTGAAGGCGGTGACCTTGGGGGCCAGGAGCTTTATGCGTGGGTGGTTAGAGTAGATGATGATGTGACAAACTTTAGACTTTTGATTAGATTTTAATGATTTAGATTAACAATTCTTAATTCTTATTTTAACTGAGAGTTCTCATTTGATACGTTATATACAAACTTGGCTCCGATACCAATGGGAGACAGGATGGATCTAGAGCTCGGGGATGCAGCTCGGGGACTAAGTATGGTGGAGTAGCAAGGTGACAAATTAATTTAACAAATTGATTTTGCAAAACAAAAGATTAAAATAGGAAATTGAAACAATTAAATAAAGTGTAATTGAAACGAAGAAGATGAATCAAAACTTACTTTGATTAATAAAATGAAACTTATACAGGAGATTGATAAAAGGTTATGGGAGAGAGATTGGAGAAAGGTAGTGGGGATGACTACAAGTAATTTGTAAGAGGCAAGTGGGGAATTGGCGATGCCTCTATTATGCTAAAGGAGTACATATTTATAGAATACAATGATAAATTAATGCCGAACACTTGGACGGTTGAAGATCTTGATTGGAATGAGATCTTGAAAATATATTCAGACAATGTTGAATTATTGAAACAGATATTGATTAGACTGAAAGTATGAATAGTAGTTTCTGTTGATTAATGTCCACTTTCTTGAACAGTCTTGAGCAGTCTTGACAGATGGAAAGTTAGTAAGCAGTAGTATCCATGGGTGAATAGTGTTTGAATTATTTGGCCAACACTATAACCATGGAAAGTAGTATTTCATCACATGGGAATGACATCCCATCACCTTGAGTAATGTCATCTCATCACCTTTGAATATCACTTTGAACATAATTTCACGGATGAATAGTAAGTCCATTAATAAGTGCCCTTATGAATATCCTTCATGAATAGTAAGTGAACGAGTAACGTCCACTTCCTTCCAGGGTATTTTGAGAAGTAAAATATGGAATTTTCTTGAGACAAAACCTGCATAAAAACGTTAGAAAATAATAAAATTTTTTTTTGAATACCCTTTACGGGTTAAATGCTATATGGATCCCGGGCGTAAGGCTCATCAAAAGGATCATAATCGATTGAATCGAGGAATCGGATGAATTGGTGCTTGCCTTGAGGAGTAATTGTTGTTCGTTGTTTGTTGAGTAACTTGATCTCCTGCTTGAACAGTTGAATTTCTTCATCTTGAACTTTCTCTTTACCTTTTGAATTTTCTTTGTTTTTGCGAGGTTGGAGGTGCTTATTGAATTGATGATGCTGATTTAATCCCTAAAGCAGTGTGAATATTGAACTTGTCCCACCATTAGGTTTTGTACAAACAGATCGATGAATATGATGCAAGGTTGAGAATGATGTTGGCTAAATTAATTTTGAGAACTAGAAGATCCTTGAAGGAATTCTCTTGTTAAAAAATCAGGTAGGGAATTTTTTCCTGTTTAATAAATTCTATATCAAAATCAAAGCGAGGATAAAATTGCTTGCCAACTAGCAAATATTTGTTTGGAAACGAGATTTTGAACATCTTTAGTAATGATTTCTTTTGCTGATTTGCAATCAATATGAAGAAGGAATTTTTGTTAAATAAATCATCTTGAAATTTCGAAACACACAAAACGATTAATAAAACTTCTTTTTAACAGTTGAATAATTTTGTTGGGTTTTATTCCAAATTCCTGAATGATATCTAACTAATTGGGTCTGTTTTGAGATCATAGTAATCTTTTGTTTTAATATACCACCATAACCTAAATCGGATGCGTCGGTTTCAACTATCATGAGTGCATTTGGATGAGGAATACCTAGACATGGTAAAGTCTTGACCTTTTGTTTAAGAAGGCGGATGACTTGAGTATGTTCTTCGACCATGGTGGTGGGTTTTTACGTAATCTCTATAAAGAGGCTAATAGATTTGTCTTAATTTTGGAAAGAAATCGGACACATAATTAACACATCCTAAAAATCTTTGTAATTGAGTTTTATTTTTTATTTCATCTGGAAATTTATCTCGTAAATTCAATCGCTCTTGTAATTGGTTTAATAGTTCCTTGATAAATGTCATGTCCTAAAAATCTTATTTTTATTTGGAATAGTTTCATTTTAGATGCGAAACAACTAGACCATTTTTCTTGATTACATGCAAAAAGGTTTGTAAGCTGTTTGAAATGTTGTTCAATACTATTCGAATAGACTAAAACATCATCAATATAAACTATTGTAAATTGAGCGTAAGGATTAAAAATATCATTCATAATATGTTGGAATTACGAAGGAGCATTTTTTAAAAGGCATTACATTCCATTCATAATGCCCAAAGGGGACGATAAAAAGCTGTTTCATAACGATCTTGATTAGCAAATTGGACTTGTCAAAAACCACTTTTCATATCAAATTTTGAAAATACTTTTGCTTCATATAGTCTATTGAGTAAATCTCGTTTATAGGAATGGGATATCTAATCCATTGTAAAACTTTATTCAATGGTTTATAATTAATAACAAGATGAGGAACTCCTCATTCTTTTTCCGCTTGATTATTGACATAGAATGCTGCACAGGTCCAAGGAGATTTAGAGGGTCTTATTAACCTTTTTATCTAAAAGTGATTGAATTTCTTTTTGCGGAATTCTAAAAGTTCTTTGTTCATTTGAATAGGTCGAGCTTTAGTAGAGATATTTCTTTCTGAAAAATCCTTTCATTAAGGGAGTGTGACAACATGTTTTTTTCTTTCCCAGAAAGCATTGGGAAGATCAAAACAAACTTCGTTGTGGAATAAATTTTGTAATTCTTTAATCTTGTTTTGAATAGAAGATTGTTGTAGTTTTTCTTCAATTCTTTTATAAGTAATTTCTTTTTGTAAAAAACTAATTTGCTGTTTTTCCTATCAATAAAATTTATTTGTTTAATTATAGTAGATTCTTGGAGTGAGGATATATCTTTAGCATGAATAGGAGAAATAAATTTAAAAGAAATAGTTTTTCCTAAAATTTCTGTATGTAATCCAATTTGGTCGACTTTGAAAGGATAAATTTGAGTGATAAAAGGGGTACCTAAAATAACTTCTTGACCTATATCTTTAACAAGGATAAAAGTATTTTTGAAATAATAACCTTGATTACAAATATAAGCATTAGATAGATAATTTGTATTTGATTTGTAGTGCCATTCCATTAGCACTATGGAGACGTTCTTTAGTTTTTTCATAATATATAGATGGAATTAATCCTTCTTTAATACAATTTTGATCTGCGCCACTTGTCGTGTAAAGCAATAGTATTGAATTCAAAGTCATCATTAATCTTTAAAGTAATGTAAATATACCATTTTTGATAATTAATGTGATTAATTGTGGAAATAAATTGTTGATTAGAAGAACTTGGAGTGTCTTCATCAACATTTGGAGAACTTGATTTATTTTCAATTAATGATAATCTTGTTTCTAATTCTAAGTCTTTAGTTTGAAGGAAACATAAATTTTGATTAATCTCTTTAATTTGTTCTTTGAGGTTATTGACTTCCATTTTTAAGTCTTGAATATTAACTACTTTTAAAATATTTGGAGTATCATATTTTTCAAATATTTTATTAATACTGATAGCTACGAGGAGTAACTTTTAATAAATCTTCTTTTATTAAAATACTTTTGAGTTTTTCTAAATATTCTTTTCTTAGTTCTGGATCTTGAATTTGTTCAATTAAATCTAATAAAAATTCTTTTTCATTTTTAGTAGTATTAATCATATTGATACATTTGTAACAGATTCTGGATGATTCATTTCCGATGAATAATCACTTGAATTACTTTCTAATTCATAAAGACCATTGTCTTATTAACAAAGAAATAATCTTTTCTTGAATTTCATGGTTAGCACCACAAATTTCATTTAATTTTTCTTTAACTTTGCAATTTTTTGCATAATGACCTGGTTTTCCGTATTTGAAACAAGTAGTTTTATTAGTAGTTTTCTTTTTTGGAATATTTTTCTTCGGAGTTATGTTAGGAGTATTTGCTTTATTATTAGTAGTACGATTGAATTGTTTCTTTTTATTAATTTGATTTGTTCTTCTTTTTTGAACAGAAGGAGCCTCAATTTGAGTAGAATCTGTATTAGCTTGTTGAGAAACTGTATGTAAAACTTGATTAGTGTAATTATTTTGATGATAAACTTTTTTAATATCTTCTAATTCTACTTGAGAATTATCTGGATCTTTTCTTCCTATTTTGAATGGAGCAGCAGGAATATTACGTTGATGCGTAGGAATCAAAATCTCTTGTAAAGGAGGAGTTATAGAGTGAAATATATTTCCATCTAATAACGTCCATTTTTTGCTAAGATTTTGATTAGTATTAATTTCTTTAATATCATGAGGATCCGGTAAATTATTTTCTTGAGCAAACATGGTCCACCATGTAAAGAATAGAATATTGCATTCAATTCTTTCCATTAATGAATACCATTCTTGCGTTATGAATGCTTGAGCTTTTAAATCGAAATGAGATAAAAACCATTCTTTTTTATCTCTATTCTCAATTGAATCGAAATCTTTTCTTAAATAATCTTTATTAATTTCAAAGGGCTTTGAAATAACATTAATAGAAGAATATGAAGGAGGTTGCATAACTGAATGAGTAGGAGAACCTATTGATGAATTATCTTCTTCAATTGGTTACTGCTATTGGTGATTTGTAATAAATTTTTGAGGATGAGGAATCTTCTTCTTGATTATCTTTTAAATAATCATAATTAGTAGACCTTGAAGGCATTGAAAGGGAGTACCTTCCTCGGACCTCTTTTTCCGAAAGTCTTGAAGAAGGAGTTCTTTCATTAATAGAATTAAATCTTATTAAACTACTAGAAAACAACATATTAGCGACGGAAATAGCGACGGAATGTTAGTTATTAGCGACGTAATTTCGCAATTAGCGACGGAAATAGCGACGAACAGTTCCGTCGTTGAAAAGCGAGTCGCTAAATATCAGCGACGGAAGTTTTCAAGTCCGTCGCCAATTAGCGACGGATTAGCGGCAGATTCTCGTTCGATAGCCGATAGAAATCAGCGACGGAAAACCTTTCCGTCGTTGATTTAGCGACGAAATTTGGGGATTCAGTCGCCGATTTCCGTCGCTGATACCCGTCGCTAATTAGCGATGGAATTTCCCAGATTCCGTCGCTAAGTTCCGTCGCTAATTGGAACCGACCGTCGCTAATCCGTCGCCGATCCGTCGTCGTTACGTGAAAAATTTTAAATATTATTAGCTAATTATTCGTTATCCTAGTACGGAACATTGTGAATGGATATACAAATCCACCATTCACATAAGTGATACTTACATTTGGCATTTACATATGTCGGCCACAAATAATTCATCAAAGTTGGATATACAAATCCAACTTACATATTTAACATCATCAACAACCATAACATAGTTAAAACAAATTTGTAAATAGTTCGCAAAGTGATGATCACCAATATATACAAAAGTTCACATTTGAATTCACTCATCCTCTTCCTCATCCTCTTCCTCTTCCTCTTCCTCTTCTTCTTGTGGTTGTGGTGGTCGACGGTGAGATCCGGATGCTTGCTGAGATTGCAGAAATTCATTCATACGTGCTATTGGCTCAGTGAGCTGTTGACTTGTGCCTTCGGATGCCGATTTTGTAACTCAAGCATCCGGCGATGCTCAATCCATTGATGTACCTCAGAATTTAAATTATGCACGGTTGCTCTCCATTACGAGTCATCTGTAGTAGAAGGTTTCGGTGATTTGAAGGGCATTGTTGGTTTCAAGTTTCTAGCCTCGAGATCCAAATCCATAAATGCGACCTTTCTTGTTCGCATTTGCTTTGACCCACAACTCTTGTAGTGAAGGGGTGGATACATGATCCTCGGAAGAGTTGGGGTCATCATTGGAAGTTTAAGTGGGTTGAGTGTTTTGCAACTCTTCCCACTCTTTTTGAAACTTCTCCTGAATATAATATAAATATTTTAGGCATGTAAATATCACGAGGTTGTTAACGAAAACAATAGATAGAAAAATATGCGGAATTCATATATACGGTTACTCATGTAAATGGCCTTGGATTTTTGTCCACCCATTCGTCCTTTTTTGTTTTGTGCGTGCGTGCAAATAGTTGGGTCGGTAGAGGCTGAACTCCTTTAAGCTCCTTCATCTAAAATTGAAAACAAGTTAGTAGAGAATCAATTTACCAATATGAACATGTTAACGGTTGCATGCATAATCAATAAGAAAGGGGTACATACAAATCGGGGCTTATGCTCCGTCATAGGGATTGAGCCACACGTATGGAGTGATGAACCAAGTCCCCACGATCGGCATGACGGTTTTTCGAGCTTGCTCGTAGAACTTCTTGTACTCAGCGGTTTCCCAATATTCGAGCAACTCGCGCCAATAGTTGTCACCCAACCATTTCGACTTCTTCTTAGTTTTCCTTGCCTTGAGCATGAAGTCCTTCAAGCGATCACTGCCTTTCTTTTCAAAATTTCTTCGATTTGGACTTCATCGGTTAGCAACCAAGTGAAAAATTTCTATATAAATAAAAATGTGGTTTATACGTTATGAAATTAAAATATAATGTTCGAACATGCATAATAAGTAATTATGTTATACTGAGCTGGAGAAAACTAATGATGTGTCATTACCTTAAACTCATAAAACCATTGATCACGTTGTGATCGAGGGACTTTACCCCATGTAGGCCAAGCTCCATCGTATTTGCTTTGGAAGATGTGGGAAATTGTACCTACAACTTTGTCAATGGGGTAGAACCTAAACAATTAAACATATAAAATAGTTAGTTCAACTAATAACTAATATGCTTATTTTATTTTATTATTTATTATCACACTCACCCTTCACCATCCGGCTCAATTCGGATTTTTCTCGGTTGCTAGCGCTACTTAATTGAAGACAAGGATCCTCGTTCCCTGTATCGGTTGGTCCTTCATTTGTAGGCATTTGTGGTGGCCGTTGTTCGGAACCAACGTGGATGCGTGGTACATTATTTGTACCATATTGGTGATATGTATATGTACTCGATGGATTTGAGTACATATGGGGTTGCTTGAGAATATGGAGGGTTTAGAAAGAAAGGCCCACCCAGTGGGTTTTGCATGTGTGGGAAATTTAAGAGTTGGAAAAAGGGAGGGTTGGGAATAAATAACCCCCAATGGAGTTTGGTTGTGAGGGGAGTGTGGAGATAGTGCTCCACCGGCGGGAGTTTGAAGGTTCCGAGGGTTTTGAGAGGGGTAGAAGTGCGACATCATACCTTCCCCATCGGTAGAGGTGTTTCTAGCCCTTCCCAGAGTAGGCGATCTTTTGGTTCCGCCTCTACCTCTCTCCATTTTTCTGTACATAAACAAGTAATTCACACTATTAGTAAACATCCAACGGTTCAAGTGATTTCATATAGAACAACATATAAACAATAGTAAACATATGCACATGTAAGCGTTAGATATAAATCGAAGCATGTGAATAAAGTACGCTTCAATGGTTTCACCTTCATTACATTAATAAGAATTCATTCGATGACAACATAAATGAAAGTTGTACAATAAAAAACAAACCCAACAAAAGCACATTATCAACTACTCATCATCCTCATCATCAGTCTTATCATCATCTTCTTCACTATCCTCTTCGGCGTCATTGAATAGGGTATGTTCTTCTTCATCATCGGTGATATTGTCATCATCCCATTCCCCTTCTTCATCTTCTTCACCTTCCTCTTCTTCACTAACATCCTCAATCTCATCTTCTCGGTTTAAAATAAAATCATCAACTAATTCTTCTGCTGAGCTTGAGTTATCAACCAAAGTTTACGGCAAAGTTTCTATTATTGGATCGATTGTACCCATACTATCCTCTTGGAATGCACGGGGAATAGTATATTGGTCATCAACTACGGCCCTTGGTTTTGATGCCACAACGACGAACCAATTCGGTTTTCTCTAGGGACCCCTTGTGGATATGACATATAATACACCTGAGTTGCGGTGCTAGCAAATATGAAAGGATCGTACTTACGATACCGCCTTGTACGATGCACTTCGACATACGAACTAAATTTATGGCACCGAGTTCCCGAGGACGACTAGGGTCAAACCAATCGCATTTAAACAGCACACACCTTTTTATTGGTTCACCAACATATTCAACTTCAACAACCTCTTGCAAGATGCCGTAGTAATTATTTTGAACATGTCCTCCATCAGTTCCTTTCACACGAGACACCACAATTGAAGGTCATTCTCCCTTCATTTCAAGCCTTAGTATGAAATAACATTCCATTCACCGTGTACGCTGTCCATGTTTTCACTCTCCTTAAAGGACCTTGAGCTAGTTGCATCAAGTAAACATGCTTTTCATCATGATATACTTGATAACAATGAATGCGTGTCAATAACATAGTGTTTGTTTAGTTTATTACAATGGAACAACCGATACTAATAAAGTTGTGGCACGAGCAATAAGTAACAACATATGATACTCACAGCTCAGTTGAACCACTCTTCGAACTCACTTTCCACCATTGCATCAATTGCGGCATCACTAACATCACCATACATAGCTCGTTTTTGGTGTTCGAATAGAGTTGAGTTCAAAGATTTTATTAAGATGACATCATCGTTACTGAATTAAACTATAAAATTATTCAAACGAGTGTTCATTAGACAAGAGAAACTCACTCAAGGTAAGGTTTAACTTCGGCACGAGTTCGGTAAAACATGCGGATGTGCGGCCGTCTTTTCCTTATCATCAAGGAAACGCGGATTGCACTTCCCAATTGGAGCACCTTACGGTATGAATACCGAAAGAGTAGGATTGTGGTTTGGAACTTCGCAGTCCTCATTTCGTCGACTTCTAGTGCGCATACAAGGCACGTTAGAGCCGAAATAGTAAGAGGCAAAATGTGTTTCTTCAAATCGGGCGTACTTTTCGGCGATACTCCCTTCGAGGCTTCGATTTGTTTCCTATGGATCTCTTCGATCGGCCAAAGAACCTCTCAAATGGATACATCCACCGATACTGTACCGGACCACCCAATTTTGCTTCCTCCGCCAAATGAACCGGCAGGTGTTCCATCACATTGAAGAACCCGGGAGGAAATATTGTTTCCAATTTACAAAGGGTTATTGAAATATTTCGATGCATTTGCTCTAACTCCGCATCCAGTAAAACGGATGAGCAAAGGTTCTTGAAGAACTCACTAATTTCAATTAGAGGCGCTAAAACCTCGTCCGGGAGTGCACTAAATGCTATTGGAAGAAGGCTCTCCATGAAAACATGACAATCATGACTTTTCATGCTATGGAACTTAGTGGAGTTTGGGTCGACAAGGTATGAAATGTTAGAGCGGTAATCATCGGCATTTTCAACTCCCTTGCCCATTCACATATTGCCCTCTTACTGCTCCAACATTAACACATATTTTGCCTTCGGTTTGAGAAGTTTACCAGTGACTCCATGCTTTAAATTCAACTCTACACGATCACACAACTCTTCCAAATCCATTCTTGCCTTGATGTCATCCTTTGTTTTACCGGGAATATCCATAACGGTGTTAATTATATTCTCAAAAAGTTCTTCTCAATGTGCATCACATCTAAGTTATGGCGAAGCAATTGATCTTTCCAATATGGCAGCTCCCAAAATATGCTTTGTTTTGTCCAATTATGATCCTTTTTAAACCCAGAAATGTTAATTTCCTACGCTTACGTTACTTTGGGAAAGTTTTCAACCCATTGTTTTATTTCTTCCCCTGTATAACGACGAGGAGGACCCGAATGTACGGTTTTGCCTTTTGTAAACGATGTGCTTGTTCCTTCGAAACGCGTGACTTCGGGGCAAAAACCGCCGATGAAAATCAAACCATGAAAATTTTCGGCCATTTCTAAGTTTAAATGCTTTTTTTATTCATACATACCGGGCATGACATGGCACCATGCGTACTCCATCCGGACAACATACCATAGACCGGGAAATCATTAATGGTCCACATCAACGCAGCCTTCATGAGAAAGTTCTCACCTTTAGAAATATCATATGTTTCAACACCATCTTCCCATAGTGTTTTCAACTCATCAATAAGAGGCTGCAAGTACACATCAATTTTATTTTTCGGATTCGTCGGCTCTGGTATGATACATGTCAAGAACATATAAGGCGTCGTCATGCATAACTCTGGTGGTAGATTATATGGCGTAACAACGGTCGGCCAGATTGAATAAGACCTTGCGGGTTGGCTGAATGGATTAAACCCATCCGCACACAAACCAAGTCTTATGTTTCTAGGTTCGATAGCAAATTCGGGGTGAACTCTATCAAAATGTTTCCATGCTTCACCATCTAAAGGATGACGAGAGGACACCATCTTCTCTTACATTCTCATAATGCCATCTCATGTGTTTAGCCGTGGTTTTGAAGCAAATAAGCGTTGAAGTCTTGGTATTAACGGCAAGTAATGCATCCTTGCAAATGGAGTTCTTTGACTTTTGCCATGTCTTTCCCTTTGACGCTTCCATCTCGCATGACCACAAAACTTGCATGAATCAAGGTCATTGTCCTCTTTATAGAACAACATGCAACCTTGTCGACAACAATCAATTTTTGAACATCCATCCCAAGATTTTTAATGACCTTCTTTGCATGGTGAATGTCACGAGGAACTCGGTTATCGAGGCGGACAAATCTCTATCATAAGTTGAGCAATTTCATTAAAGCAATTTTGAGGCATGTTGTAGTCGGACTTAATGCTCAACATTCTAACAGTGGCGAGACAACTCGGTGTGAGTTTCATTTCACGCCCACAAAGGTCGTTGCGCGGCCTCAACCATATTAAAGAAACTTTGGGCATGGGTATTTGGAGGCTCACTTGTGGAGTTTTGATTTGAGATCATGGCATACTGTGATCATATCATTCATACGGTCGATATTTGTTTCAACATCACCGTAGTTCATATGATTGGCGCCACTTGTTGTCGTTGAATACGTTAGAAACCATTGTTTGCTCCTCATGTAAATGAGTATCTATTTCTCCATGACTAGTCCAATACCAATATTTTGGATGAAAACCATATTGATAGAGGTGCAACTTAACTTCATCGGGATCCTTATACTTCCGATTTCGCATTTGCGACATGGACACCTACATTGTTGATTATGCACAAATTCGATTGGCTTCTAGCATGTGCATCAAACTCCTCAACCCCGTCTAAAAACTCTTGTCTATACCCAACTCTACCGGGTAATAACCTACGATACATCCATCTACGATGCGTAGGGCCGTCCATATATATTCCGATTGAAATTTAACAATTTATTACATTATTAGTTAAAAATACCAACACATGGAGATGGTATATGATTACATATTTTCTATAACGAACATAATCTATATATAACCATTATGCATCTATAAATTTTTTTAATATACATAGATTTCTATAATTTTTATATTTTACTCTTAAATATTTATTTCATAATTAAAGTAATCATACCTAATTAGCATAAATAAACTCATATACATATAATTAAACTAATCATACGAGTAAAGCAATCATACCTATAAGCATAACTAATTAGCGTCAACAACCTCACACAAATAAACAACAAACAATTACACATATATAAATCAAAAACACCATTTCCCTCAACTTCAATAATAATGTCCCACAAATCCTACACAATTGCACATTTGTCTATTCAAATTCATCCACAATCAACATTAATTTCCACCAAAATACATATATTCGTCAATTTCAGACTTACATTTTTTAAACCCTAAATTTAACTTCAATAACATTTACTCCATAAAGAACACAATTGCACATTTTTCTATTCAAATTCATCCACAAACAACATTAATTTCCACTAAATTACATATATACGTTACTTTCAAGTTACAATGTTGAAAACCCTAAATTTAACTTCCATAACATTTACTCCACAAACAACACAATTGCACATTTTTCTTCTCAAATTCATTCACAAACAACATTAATTCCCACCAAAGTACATATATTCGTAAATTTCAAGTTATATTTTTTAAAACCCTAAATTTAACTTCAATAACATTTACTCCTTAAACAACACAATTTCACATTTTTCTTCTCAAATTCATTCACAAACAACATTAATTTCCCACAAATTACATATATTCATCAATTTCAATATCAATTTTGTAAAACCATAAATCTACACAAAATCAACACAAACATACCTGAAATTTATGGGCGGCACCGGCGGCGGCACGAGGCGGCGACCGCGAAGCTCGGGCGTGAAGCGGTAGCGGCGGCGGTTCGTCGGCGCCGTCCTCCACCCGAGCGGCAGCGGCGCAGTGCAGGGGTCGGGCGAAGCGAAGCTAAGACCGGTGGTTATTCGGCCTTGGGGGTCCTGAGCCAGGGGCGGAAGGGAGGCGGCGGCAACAGGCGACGGCCGAGCAAGGCGGCGTGCGTAGTCGCCGGCGGTAGCGGCCGATGGCGGTGGTCAAGCTGCGGTGGTGTCGCTCTCGCTCTCGCTCTCTCGTTGCTCTGCGAAATCCGAAGCGGCCGACGCCGGTTCTGGATTTAGTCGTAATTAGCGACGGAACAGTCCGTCGCTGTTCCGTCGCTAATTACGAAATTGTCGATAGCGACGGATTGGCGACGGAATATTCCGTCGCTAATGACTACTGATTTTTTAATTTTTCCTTTCAGGGATTTTTTGATGTACGAATTATCGCCGACCGGATTAGCGACGGAAGTTATTTTCCGTCGCTAATTCCGTCGTTAGTATGATCCGATTGTCATTTTTTGTCGGTGTCCGTCGCTGATTCCGTCGCTACACGGCGACAGATTGGTTTCCGTCGCTATTTTTTGTCGCTATTTTACAGTTTTGTAGTAGTGTTACTACTTTACCATTAGGTTCTTCAATTACTTGTTGAATATTCTTTTGAGCAATATTCCTAGGAGGCTTAATATTTTGAATAATAAATTCTTGAGGAATAGTTATTTCATTCCATTTTAATAACTTAGGAGTAAACGTTGAAATATTTTCAGAATCAATTTTTAATAATATTGTTTCATCTAGAGAAGGTTTTAATGAACACTTTGGATTAAGTTGAGAAGATAATAGCTTGAAATAAATTCTATAAATAATAGCGAAATTTCTTGAAAGTTCTCTAAATTGTACATTTGAATCATTTTGTAAATGAACATCTAAAATTAATGTATCCATTATCTAAGGATCATTTAGATCTACTTGAATAATTTGGACAACAATTGAAATAAATAGGATCATTGCATATACTAGTTTGAATCATACCTAATGATGAATCTTTGTATCTAATTAATCTATTGTCTCTAAGAGCCATGAATATAGGACAATCTAATCCTAATCTTGTTAATGGCTTGAGAGCTATTTGAATCATACCAAAATGAATATATCTGTATTTTTCTTCATATTTTTTAATAGAGATGTTTGATAGTAATTTGATAGTTTGGAATTCTTCATCTAAACAAAAAGTTTCTTCATGATCTTTTATTGAAAAAGCGATATTGAAATCAAACTTGCCTATTTGATAGATTGTTTTTATCTTTTGTTTGGAATAGACCAATTTGAGAAATCAACTTGACAACTAACTTCTCTGCTATTGACCACATTAGTACTCTTACTACTACCTAAACTTAGATGATCTCGAAGCCAAGAGGCCATCTGAGTTACGCTTGAATATCTAGTTGGAAATTATGCACACACTACCGGGACCACCTCACACGGCTGACCAACGGATGACATGGGGCTGACCAACGGCTGACCAACACTAGCTATGGCGTAACAACCGACTAAATAGACAAACTTAGCTCCGATACCAATGGGAGATAGGATCGATCTAGAGCTCGGGGATGCGGCTCGGGGACTAAGTATGGTTGAGTAACAGGGAAGTAGGGTGACAAATTAATTTAATAAATTGATTTTGCAAAACAAAAGATTAAAACAGGAAATTGAAACAATTAAATAAAGTGTAATTGAAACGAAGAAAATGAATCAAAGCTTACTTTGATTAATAAAATGAAACTTATACGGGAGATTGATAAAAGGTTCGGGAGAGAGATTGGAGAAAAGTAGTGGGGATGATTACAAGTAATTTGTAAGAGGCAAGTGGGGAATTGGCGATGCCTCTATTATGCTAAAGGAGTACATATTTATAGAATACAATGATAAATTAATGCCGAACACTTGGACGGTTGAGGATCTTGATTGGAATGAGATCTTGAAAATATATTCCGACAATGTTGAATTATTGAAACAGTGTTGATTGGACTGAAAGTATGAATAGTAGTTTCTGCTGATTAATGTCCACTTTCTTGAACAGTCTTGAACGAGTGCTTGACAGATGGAAAGTTAGTAAACGAGTACTATCCATGGGTGAATAGTGTTTCAATTATTTGGCCGACACTATAACCATGGAAAGTAGTATTTCATCACATGGGAATGGCATCCCATCACCTTGAGTAATGTCATCTCATCACCTTTGAATATCACTTTGAACATCATTTCACGGATGAATAGTAAGTCCATTAATAAGTGCCCTTATGAATATCCTCCATGAATAGTTAAGTGGATATATATATATATATATATATATATATATATATATATATATATATATATATATATATATATATATATATATATATTGATGAAATTATATATTTTTAAGTATATTATATTTTTATCTAGCTTATATTCAAAATTAATAAAATATATAGATTAGTCAAATATGAGTGATTGATTCTAAAATTGTCAAAGAAACACAAGCGCAACATTTTGACCATATACAAATTAAGGATATAATTTTAATGGTTGTAGTCATATGATGACTACCATAATTTTAGGTTTATATGTATTATAGATCTTGACCCTCAACAATTTTTGTATTAAAAAATATTTACAAATATTATGAAAATATTTCTTTATGATTAGTTTGCTGAGTTTAGATTCACCACTAGAGGAAAAAGGTCTAAGAGCATCACAATAAGGTCTTATTTTGGTCTCATTCAATTGTGGAAAAGTATGCGACATTTTTTTTATTGTAAAAAATTAAAGTGGGACACGAAAACCCAAACTTGAGACTAAAAACGAGACTTTTCAAACTGAGTGAGGAGGGAGAAGGTGGTACTACCACGTGAACAAGTGGTATAAGTGAAACTAAAGTGAGTTACTCCTTATAAAACAAGCCAACTTGTCAGTGACCATGAAAGTCGGTAGGTAGCACGCTCATCCGGCAAATCCTCGACTGTTCTACAACCACGACTGACATTTTCCGGCGAGGTCATTTCGAGCTTTCAGTTCGTTTATGCGAGCGAATGTTTGTATGTCTTCCCCTATCTTTCTTTCCTCCTCCAACGACAGTTTGGCGGCCTTAATGGCGATGATCGCGTTGCCTTTCATGATTGTTCAAGTCCATTCACCGAGTCCGTAGCAAGATGGCTTCTAAGGTCAGGGTCATGGTTGCAAGATTTTATTTTTTTTTTTTTTTGGTTTTGGATTCAGTGATATTGGTTAAATATTATAAAACTCTTGAAGTATTTAATAGATGTTGATTAGCGTTGTGGTTACAAAACTATATATTGGATAATTGCGTTACGACCTCTAGTCCTTGCTATGCTATTTTTCCTTGTATTTCAGATTTTGTTCTATTTATGGAAACAACATTTGCCATTTTTTTATGTTATATCAGATTAAAAATATTGAACTTATGTAATAATGCATTTACTAATGAAAAATATAAAAAATCATATCAATACTGCCTCATCACCATCGTGCCGTCTTAACCTCAGGGTAGCGAAGTTAATTAATCTCCTTATTTGCCCCCAAAATGTTGTAGGAGACAGGGGCGGAACTAGGGGGCCAGGGGCATCCCCCCCCACATATGAAAATAGAAAATAATAATACGTTGCAATTATAATTAGAGAAGTTCTACTGATTTTTCTCCTAGTTATTCAATTGGTCTCGTGTTCGAATCCTAACCCTGGCAAGTTTTGAGTTATCCAAGTTTTTGTTTTTCACCAGCTGTTTAAGGCAAGCTACAGTTTTGTTGCTTGCTTGCTCTAACCCCATTTCAATCATTTTAGCCTTTTTGATCAGTAGCTTTGATGATTCTTTATTTACATGGCATTTTTGCTACCTTTTTCTTGAATATTGTCAATAAATAATACCATGCTAAATCCTTTGGCTCTCTACTAGCTTTTCCTAGATAAATTATGTTTGACTTTTTTTCCCATTATTTACTATTTTGATTATTAGAGAATTTTTTTAACAAATGAGGAATTTTCAATCAATTTAATAATATTTGAGACTAATCTAATATATATATAAACTAACTCTTTAGTGAGATAACCACATAAATTATTCATTGAGAATAATTTATTTTAGGTTGGAATCGTATCATTCTTTTTACATTTCATTGCAACTATTTATGATAAGACATCATCCAAAATAATATTTGAAAAATAAATAAAAGGTCATAAACTGTGAATATCTTAATAAATAAATTAATTCTCATGAATTATTCATTGAGAATAACTTTGTTTTAGGTTGGAACTGTATCATTTTTTGCATTTCGTGACAACTCTTTATGATAAGATGACACCATGCAAAATAAATTTGAGTGGTCCCCCTATAATATTTTTCCGGTTCCGCCCTGGTAGGAGAATCTCCTATTTTCCAACATATTTTTCCGGCTAGTGTCACCGGAACCGGCAACTATTAGTTTCACAAGATTTCATGGTGGCTAGTGTTTAAGGGTGAAACATATTTTATGAGATTGTTTTTTTCTTTGGGTGTCTTGGCAAGCTTTTTTTTTTTTTTTTTTCTAGTAAGTGAGTAATTTAAAACCAAAAATAAATTCAATAAATTATTTAGTAAAATTTTTAATAAATTGGTTTGAATTTTTAAATTTATTTGTCACCTAAATTACAAGTAGAAAAAAATAAATGGGTATAAATTATTCAATATATATGTACAATAAATATTTAGTATAGTGATAGTGGTTGTTACAATTGTACTATAATAACAATCACTGCTATAATTTTTTAAAAAATTAAATCAATTTAATTTGTTTTGGAGACAAGTTTTATTAATGACTAAGCTTAACCATATCGAGTAATTTCTTTTGGTGCTCACCATTAGAATAGTAATTATTAGGACAAATATGCCCCTTCACAGGAGTTTTACGCGCTTTAGTTTACTGTTTACAGCTGGCAAGCGTATATATACCCCCAGCACAGGCAGTTTCTTACTGCTCAAGTTCTCAATTTCACTCTCTCCCACTCTGTTCCCCTCCCAGATTGATCAATCTCTAGGGTTCCATTCCCGATTCATCGATTTCCAGGGTTCCGTTCCCAATTCATTAGTTTCTAGGGTTTTGAAGAAGGATTTAGGGCTACTTATCAATTCAAAGTCTCTCCCATCGTTGCGTGGTATCAACTCTGGGATTCAGGTTTGCCGTTACGTTACTTACACATCCAACTTACTTGGTCGTATTCTTGTGCTATTGTTGTAAATATTCATGGATTCTCTTTCACCGATGGAGACATTCATGGTGGACTTTGATTGTGGTTTCCGAACTGTGGTTGTATTCCTATCGTTAGGGTTTTGGTCCATCCTCCATGGCTTCTTCTGTGGCTAGGGTTTTAATTTTACTGTTCGTAACATGTTTTAGGCTTCTACTATTTAAATATGAATAAGGCATGCTCCGAATCTAGGGTTTGAGAATGGTTTGGGCTTTCTAGTTTAGATTGGATCATGGATTCGATTACGATTCTTTACTAGAAGGTTCATGAAATTTCCATGTGCACTCAATTACACGGATTTGTGTAGTTAGGGTTTTAATTTCACTGTTAGTATGTCGGTTTTCTATTTTGGCTTCAGATCACGGATTGGAACTACTCTGGTTTCTTTAGATGGTGGCTCTACCGTAAGATTATGAATTTAACGTTAGCACTCAATTGATAGGATTTATGCCTTAGTTTTTGAGTGGAGGGTTGTACTTTGCATAGATTGTTTGCTATAAGGTTCGAGATAGTGGCTTGCAATGAAAGTAGAGATTCGATTTACACTAATGCTTACTTAGGATAGTAGTTCTAACTAGTTTGTGGGACTACTTTTTCTACGTAAGAAAATAGGCACTCAAATGGCAAGAAAAGATGCAAAGAGACCAGGAATAACTTCATTTAGTTGGCATCATCAACCACCGATTCCTTCCTGTGGTAAAGTCTCGCTCATTTTGTCTGGCTGACAATTGCACAAGAAACCCATGTCGTGTCTTGCATTCAGAAAATGTTCCGCCTCTCGGTTATACTACCCAAATGAGCCACTCGGCCCCGACACGGTCCCACAATTCATGAGGGCAATATAAGGATGTCACTCAAAGTAAAAGGGCGGATGACGAGCCGAGTCACCCACATATTAAGCAACATGGGTCAATCATTAAGAAAGCGGTTGAAGGATACAATCGGTCCCAGCGGGAAACCAATGCTCGCCCTTGTAGTTCATTCTGCTTCCATCAGCAATGAAGGCACTTGGATAGCTCATTGCAAGATATGTAAATATTGGGTGATAGGAAATTGTGTTCATGGTGAGAAATGCATGTACCTGCATTCTTGGAGCTATGGAAGTGGATTGTCTACGCTTACACGGCTTCGGGGTCACGAAAAGGTAAGCCCAAACACAAAACTTTGTTATTGATTTTGCCTTGTCCGTCCTTATCTCGCTGTCTTTATTCGTCAATTGTCCGTTGAGATGCTGATCACCACATTATGTTCCATAGGTTGTCACTGGGATTACACTTCCATCGGGATCGACAAACTTTTTAGTGGTATCAAAGATGGGACTTGTTTGTGTTTGGAACTGCCATACTCGATGAGGTAGGTTTTGACAAACCTTGCATCATGCTTCTAATTGTTTAGAGGTTAGGGAAGTCCGGATGACATACCGACATAGTTTTGTTTGGTGCGAGTGTATTCGCACATTTGAATTAGGTTCACCAGTTAGGTCTCCGATAAGTGAAGGAGCATGGGTGTTTGTGCCAATAGAAAATGTTATCAAGGTAATTTAATGTAATATATATATATATATATAGGGGAGGATTCATATGCACACCCCTGTTAGGTGAGCACCCCTTTTATATGAGCTCTCGTTGGGTTTCGCCCTCTCTACTCCCAAGCTCCATCCGAAGCCTCTCCCTCTCTCTCCTTGCTTTATCTTGCAACCATGGCTTCCCCTTACCAGCCCGACCACTCTCTCTCTCTCTATCCTCCTTACTCTCTGCAACCATGGCTAACAACCGGCCTCTACTGCTGCAGCCAGCCCATCATAGTCCAACCGCTGCCCCGCCCAGCAGCTGGCAAGTGACAACGATTACCTCTGCCCAGCCACTAGGGGATTGCGACTTCCTCGACTCGGCCACCTGCCACTTCCCGTGCCCAGGCTCCTCGCTATCAAGGGATCCAATTTCATTACGGAAACCCTAATTGGTAAGATATGAACATTTATCAATTTGGCTTAAAATAGATATTGAATTATTTATTCATATATTGAATTCTTGTTTGTTTCATGTTTGATGTTTTGTGAAATCATGAAAATATTTATCGCTTAGAAGTTTAATAATGAAGAAACAAAAACAAAGTATTTGTGGAATCAAAATAAGACTTTTTTTATTTAATTTTTAATATAGATTAATTAATATTAAATTTTTTTGTACTAGATTGTACTGAGGAAACTACTCATGGAGAGGGTATACAACATCAAACACCCGACAAATGTAAAAGTCCTACACACATTGTAAATGAGTGGATACCTGTATGTGACGACGACATAAAACCGAAAGAAGGTTTGGAGTTTGCCAACATGGAAGAATGTGAGAAGTTCTATAAATCTTATGCTCATCATATTGGTTCTAGCGTGCGTAAATCAATATTCAAGAAGACCAAAGAAGGTAACGACAAGTATAAGTACTATGTTTGTTCCAAATAAGGGTATAGGGAAACGTCAACCAGTGTGAACAAGAAATGAAAAGGTGAAGTTGACTAGGGAAGGTTGTAATGCTATGATTGGTTTTAGAAGAACAAATAATGGAAGTTATGTGCTTTTCAAATTTTGTGAAGGTCATACACATTTATTTGTTATTCCTAGGAAACAACATATGTTAAATTCTAATGGGGGTATGAACAATGTGCATAGAACTTTATTCAAATCAATCACTCGTGCTAATATTGGTTCTTCTAAAGCTCATCGCATTATAAAGGACTAAGTTGGTAGTTTTGAAAACGTTGGATGTAGTAAGCAAGACTTGAAAATTTTTCAAAGGGATTTGAAATTTATCAAGGATTCAAATGCTCAAATGTTTATTGACAATTTTAAGAGGAAGTAAAAGGTTCATCTATCATTTTATTTTGCTTACGAGCTACATTGTGATGGTACACTTAAACACGTGTTCTGGGCGGATGGTATTGCAAGATTAAATTATTCGCTATATGGTGATGTAGTCTCATTTGATACAACATATGATACTAATAGATAAAAAATGGTATTTGCAAGCATTCACTGAGTTAAATAATCATAGATTGTGTATTACGTTTAGGGTTGCATTCTTGGGGGATGAAAAGGCAAAATCTTTTATGTAGTTGTTTGATAAGTTTTTAGATGCAATGGGTGGTCATATGCTTGTTTGTATTATAACCGATCAAGATCCTGCAATGAAAGTAGCAATACAAGCAAAATTTCTCTCGACTACTTATAGGTTTTGCATTTGGCATATCATGAGAAAACAATCTGAAAAAGTGGAGTCATCTTTGAATAGTGATCATGACTTTCTTGCTCAATTCAAATCTTGTGTCTACAACTCGGAAACCCCAATAGAATTTGAACAAGAGTGGAAAACTATTATCCAAGACTTTGGGTTGCAAAATAATGCATGGTTATCAAGTTTATATGGAATCCGGAATATGTGGATACCTGCCTATTTTAAGGATTTATTTCTTGGAGAAGTTTTGAGAACCACATATAGATCTGAAAGTGAGAATCAATTCTTTAGTAATTTCACAAATCTGCATTTGAGTTTGGTTGAGTTCTGGATGGGATTTGAGAGTGTAGTGGAGATGTGAAGGCATGGTCAATTGCAGGCCGATAATGAAACTTCTTCTTTGGTTCCTATGTTGAAGACCTCCAAAGATTTAGAAAGACATGTATGTGAAATATATCATTATATCTAATTTTGTGTTTTTTAATTTCACAATCATATCTTGATACGAAAACCTATATGCTAGTTTTATAATTTTACAGGTGAGATTTATGCATATGCTAATTTTTATAAGTTTCAAGATGAGTTGTGGAATGCATGTATGGAATGTGAAGTTGAAGATAGGCAAGCGATAGATAAGGGGCTAGTTATTACTATGGCGAGATAATAGCCGGAAGAGGACTACGAAAAGAGAAGTTATATATAACTCCTCCAATCATGTTGCACATTATTCATGCAAGATGTTCGAATGTGAAGGTATTCCTTATTGCCATATACTGTGTATTTTGAAGGGAAAAGCATTACGTGAGTTGCCAAACTATTTTATATTGAATCGATGGACTAAAATGGCATAAGCAAGCTAATTTTTGATGTGAATGGTGTGATTTTAGAGGGGTGCTCTCAAATGGATCATTAGGAAAAGTTAATTTCTAAAAATTGGTTGGACTTTTTGGATTGTATGCAAGTAGCCGAAAGAGATATAGAAAAGTAAATTCTTATTAGTAAAAGACTTTCAAACGTTTTGAAAGAAGTGAAGGAGTTGAATGGCAATACAAGTGAAAGTAAAATGAGTGAGCTTGAGTCATTTATTGGGTCAAGTGCCCCGAGCAAGTTGACATTCTTCCACCTCGACCATGTAACACCAAAGAAAGTGGTAAACGAATTAAAGGTGGAAAGGAGAAAGCATTAGAGCAACAAGAAAAGAGGTTGAGGCTTTGCAAAGCTTGTGGAGAACAAGCCTACCATGATAGTCATAATTGTCCTTCAAAAATGTCTTCATAATATAAGGTGATAATTATTACATATTTTTTAATTGCAATCTATATTTTATTTTTATCGTGCTCTAATTATATAATCCTTTTGCTTTAGGTTGAATCGAAGATGCATAAGTGTTTATGTTGGAGTACACGTGTAACTAGCAATTTTAGAGACTTTGTTGATATATTTTAATCATTAGTTGATGTTGGAGACTTTTTAGCGATTTTGTTGGAGACTTTGTTGGAGACTCAGTAGGGTTGTACTCTTAAACAATATATATTAGTTTATGTAAAGCTTCAAGTCTTCGTATTTTTATTCTCATTAGTGGTTAGCAGGTTGTATGTCAAGTTTCAAGCTCTAATTGTTGTGTATTCTTCATATTTTTTTCAATGGGTATGAGGACTTTGGATTGTATTCTTCATATGACTATGGGTGTGTACTTTGTTGATATATTGTGTTTTGGAGGAATATTTGTGTTTGTTTGTGCCATAAATATATTAGTGTGTGTTCTAATAGGTGTGCATGAGTTTTGGAGGAATATTTGTGATTGTATCTCGCCATAGTTATATTCATGTGTGTTCTAATATTTGTACATAAGTTTTGGAGGAATGAGTTTTGGAGGAATATTTTGTGGTTCTATGTGCAATAGTTATATTCGTGTGCGTTCTAATATTTGTGCATAAGTTTTGAAGGAATAAGTTTTGGAGGAATATTTGTGGTTGTATGTGCCATAGTTATATTCGTGTGTGTTCTAACAGGTTGTACCATAGTTGGCTTTGTGGAGGAATTATGAGTTTTGGAGGAACCAATCATTTGTGCTTAAGTTAGCAGCGAATCTAATGAGTGTTAGGTTTGTTTGCATGAGTTTTGCGCATTGATCTCTACGTACATCAAGTTATAAAGCCTAGGTGGGATTCGAACCCACATCTCTATGCACTGTGGCATATTGCTTTACCTTTGAGCTAATAGGCTTAAACGTTCCAACTTGATTCCCCAACATTTATGCTACAATTGAACCAAGTGATACATCAAAAAACATTTTTAGTTTATGTTGCAGCCACACCAAAGCACATCCATATGAGCAAACTACTTCAGTACCATGCAGCTAGTTCTTCACCATAGAGTAATGGCAACAAACTACTTCACTACCAGACATAATTGAGCAAAATCTCACATACATAGAGAAAGAATTGAGCAAATTACCTGGTTCGATATTGTTACAACAGCTTCAAGAATTTGAATCCTTTGCCCACATGGTCAATCCTCACAATTTGTGACCACGAACCCAACTTGGCCATGTTCAAAATTGCCCAACATTAACCCATATCGGAATCAATTGAAAAATAAAAAGAGATAAAAAAGAAGTGGATACCTGCAATTTTCTCGAACCTTAATCGATTTTTATAGCAAAAATGCCGAGAGAGAAAGAGAGGGAGGGAAGGGGGTTTGGGTGTCGGTGATGAGATAGGGAGAGGGAGAGGGCAGCGACGAGAGTGAGAGAGAGAGAAGGCTCGGCGGTGGCGAGGCTACTGGGGGCAGCTGGTTGTGCGGATCGACGAGGGAGAGCGAAGAGAGTGAGAAAGAGAGTGGGCTCGGTGGTGGCAGGTGACTGGGGACAGGTGATTGTGCGGATCGACGATGGAGACCGACGAGAGTGACCCGCCTCGGCGGTGGCAGGCGACCGGCCGGATCGACGATAGTGAGAGACAGAAGGAAGGGATGGGTAGAGTGAGAGCAAGAGGAGAGCTCGGGGAGAGGGAGAAGCAAGAATGATGAACTTAAGTCTAAAACACCCCCTTCCCCCAAAAAATGTTTTTTTAATTAATTAAAAGCGTTTTTAATTTGAGTCATCGATTTAAATTGGATGGCCAAAATTAGTTGTGCTCATATAAAGAGGGGTGCTCACCTAAAAGGGAGTGCTCATATGAGTATTGATTGGACTTCATTTTCGGTGCGTTTCAGGCATGGATCATTCAAACTAATGTTGAACTCACTCTTAGTGCTCCGGGTGGACAAGTTTATGCCATGTCTACAGACTAATGAAATGCTACTTACTCGGAGTTCATGTAAGTTACTCCACCATGTTTGAATTTGCATAATTTTAATGATTGCTTGCCCTTTCATCCGTGTAAAAGCTATTGTTTTGATCTCTAAGTTAGGATTCTAGCTACTTTGTCTAATTTCTTTCCTAGACCCGGCAAAACCGACCCGAACCGAACGGATCAACCCGAACGACCCGAAACCCAAACCGAACCGACATCTGAAATAGTTGAACCGATTTTGACTCGAAAACCGAAATGAACCGACCTGAAATATAATTGAACCGGTTACAACCCGAACCAAATTAGACCTGAACCCGATTTTGACCCAAAATCGAATAAAAGTGACCCAAACCCAAACCGACCCAAATCCGAATTTGACCCAACCCATATTTTTTTAGTGGGTCTCTCATAATGGACTTTTGTGCTTGTAATGGTACAACTTTGATTGACCTCAAATCCTATTTAAGTGGGTCCATACCAAGGGATGGTGGTGCACCTTATAATATTGATCCAAGTCGAACCGAAACCGACCCGAATTTGAATCGATCCGAAATTAACCCGAACTCGACCCGAACGAGATTGACCCAAAATTAACCCGAACCGAAATCAAATCGAACCCGAATAAGATCGACCCGAAGTTAACCCGATTGCCACAACTATTCTTTCGTATTGTTTTCTACTTTTGCAGGATGGTTCAATATTGGCTTGGAATTTCAACTCGGCACCAACTCATTTGAGGCCATTGCATCACTCGAAGAGTCATGTCGGTGCAGTAGTTTCTTTAGTTTTTGGAGCTGGCCAACTTTATTCAGGCTCAATGGATAACACAATAAGAGTATGGGGCTTGGAAAATAGGCGGTGCATCGACACCCTCAATCAACATTCCGAGGTTGCGATGTCCATGGTTTGTTACCATCAATATCTAATATCCTATTCCTAGGATCGGACCTTAAGGCTCTATGTGATTCTAAGAAAATTAGAAGGAAAGAAAAAAATGTGGAAAATGAATTTCTTTCCCATGTTTGAATTGAAGAAAAAAGGAGAGAAAAAGTTTGATGGAAAAACTCATGGAAAATTTTATCAATTTGGTCAATGATATTTTCCTTCCAAAATTGAGAGGAAAATGGAAGAAAAATTCACAAAGAGAGAGAATTCTATTAAGAAAGGTCATTAATAATTTTCTCTCTCCTCTCAATTAATCAATGTTATTGAGTATTTTCTCTTTCCTTTCCATGACAATGTAATGATAGGTAAACAGTTGGAAAATGATTATACTTTTTTCCCTCTATTTTTCCTTGAACCAAATACAAGAAAAAAATTAATTTTCCCTAAACTTTTTTCCATTAAAATTTTCTTTCCAATCTATTTTCTTCAAATCAAATAGAGCCTAAAGGTACCTGCTTTTCCCTGTTTTAGCAAAAGTTGTCCTCAATCAATGCATCTAACTTCTCTTCATTCTTCTTACAATTTTCCTTACTTGTCTAGATCCGGGTTGCAAATGAAGCAGGAGATATGGAAGTTGTTTATTCTTATAACGAGGAGAATGTGTGTAATCTCAGCAAATTTCTTAAGTTATCTTGCTTGTTTCCCTTGATTTCCTCGATTTTGTGATCCCTTATATATCTAAGACTACTTTGCTATTCGTAATTGATTATTGAAAAAGATAATTGATGATGCTTCCCTTTATAATTTAACCATGCTAATTAGACCTGTCAATTCGGGTGGGCAGCTTAAATATGGTGATGTGTAGCGGGAGCGGAAGCAAAAGGAAGTCAAAACCGCAAGTAAAGCACCCGGACAGAATGCAGGTCTGCGGTAGTGATCTTGGGAGAATAGGTGAAAGGAGGGGCAAACGGATGAGTTTGGAGCTGAGTTTTGGTATGGAGCTTCTCAATTGATTGATGAAGCTCCAGCATTTTTTTGGGAATTTTCTGTCGCCGGGAACACCTTGATCCGAGGGCTGAAAGTCAGGATTTCAGGCTGACTATCCAGGGTGATATCCTCTGTAACAATCAAAGGTGGGGGTCAGAGGGTTTCTTGGATGGAGGCGATTTTGGTGGAGATGGAGTAGACTTACTGGGCTGGGGATGGGTGAAGTTTGGAGTGAAATGGATGAGCGGTTTGGGAGATATGGATTGGTGAAGTGAGGGGATAAAGCGAGGCTCTATCTCGGATACGAAACACCACCGAGAGTGAACCAAGGGGCACCAATAATCCAGCCGGATACGTGAAACACCACCGGGCAGATTATAGGACTCAATGAACACCACCAAGTAGCCAACTTGGATACAGCAATTGAGATTTAAAAGGGTGAGCAATCCAGCTCGAGTACAAACTCATATATATCATCAAAAAGGTGTCCTTTTACAATGTATGCATGCTGGATTTATAGTGCCTAAAAATGGCACTTTACAAAGGTGAAAATTAAAACAAAAATTGCAAAGATTCTTTCCTCTCCTCCAAGTTATGCTAGGATGAATTCGGACCAAGTATTTGAGGTTTTGGGAACATGTGGCCGCGATTTCATTTCCCCTTTGGCAAGCTTCCTCCTCTCTTGTCTAACAAACCATCTTCCTCTCCACTTTTGGTAGTGCTTCTAGAATGCCCTTCAATAAGGCTTCATTGGATGCTTCCTTTAGGCGCTCAACATAGGCTTTTTGGACCCTTGGACCGACCCTTAATTATTTATGTTCAATGGACATAAAATGGTAGCACTTGAAATATTTCATGGCCGGTCTCATCTTGGCTTTAACATGGAGGGATTTAGGTGATGAGCTTCGGCTCTTCTTGACTTACCTTAGTGACATGTTTATTTATAAACATATGGTCATAAAGAGGACAATCTCTCGGCCCTCTACCCTCCGGGGTCAAGTTGTACCATGAGAATGGTCTTAGGAAATTCAAGTATTTTTGTTGTCTCCCGGTCATGCTTGCACGTTCAAGATGGATATCCCTCGCCTCATAATCCGAGGCTGTCCACTTTCCATTATATGGGTCGGGTGTATTCGGGTTCGGGTAAAATACGGGTCATATGTATTTCGGGTTTGGGTAAAGTACGGACGGTCGTATATCGGGTTATATGGGTTTCGGGTTAACCCAACCGGCCACGAGCACCTTTTTATCGGTTATTTTTTTTTAATTATAACAATCCAATATATTTTTGCTTAAAATTGCCTATAATTCAACGAAAAAGTATAGTATTTGTATTTTCTGAAAAATATCAAAAAATATTCAAAACTTTCATTATAATATTTGTGTGAACACCTCTATTAAGTCGAGCGGTTTACTCGCTAAACCTGTTTAAATAAGGTCAATGATAGGTTGAATAATAATCACTTGTTATGTTAATGATTCGTTTAAGGTTCCGATGTTTATTTCACCTCTTCTATTATAACAAAGAGGTTTATATGTATATTTATTACATTTTAAAACAGATCGAGAAAGGGTTGACCTAGATAGGCTCGAGCGTCCCATTTTATTCAGTAGGAAAATTTTGACTTTGTTTGAACCCGACCCATTGTCCATCCTACGCATTATGGTTCAAGTATAGTTAAAACTGTTTCAAAAAATAAGAATTAAAGATTTATAATAAATTAAATTTTATTTTAATTAAAACATTAAAATTTTACATCATTATGTTAATATTATTTCTAAAAAATAAAAATATATTATTTAAGATATGGTTGGTATATTTATTTCACCAAAAATACAATAGTATAACTTGTGCATTTTTAGTATTTTAATATATCACAACATTTGAATCCATACATATTTTATTGAAATTAATTATGTATAATTTTGTATATAATATTTTTTATGAGAAAGAAGTTGAGATATATATGCAATAGTATTAGTGTTCGTTTGTAAAAATGATTGCGATAAATATGTAACGTCTCTCCAACCGATATGATATAATAAATAACTAATACTAAAATAGTGATAAAATAAAGGAAAATTCATATAATGGTATAAAACATTCAATCAACAAGTCACAAGGCTAAAATTTGTTGTTTTTATAGCCTTGACCCAACGGGTCAAACGGGTTCAGTCGGATTTGACCCAATAATTTACAGGTTTTTCGGGTTCGGTTATTTTCGGGTTCGGGTTGAGAAAATCATGTCCAAAACCCAAAAAATTCGAGCGGATTCGGGTCGGATTTTTAGATCGGGTCAATTTTTGCCAGGTCTAATGCTAATAGTGAGGTATCTATTGAGAAATCTAACGCTTTGAAATAAATATTGTCTCTTGTTTACTGGGGCATTCTTTCTCTGCGTGGTATGCCCGACTCGGAGGGTAAACCAATCCGGTTGTGCTCTAGCAAGTGACAATAGTGTGCACCTCTACGAGCTTCCATCGTGAGTATCCGAACAATTCTCATCCCTCGCTCTCTCATGTCTCCTTGAATATTGTTGGACGAGATTCATAAAACGGCCACTTAGGCCCATTAACTCCCACTTAATCGGTCTCCCTCCTTATCAAGGAAAGGTTCCTAGATAAGTGGGATAGCAAATGAAGTTGAGATTGACTCAACTTCTCAACAAAAGGATAGGAGCGGATGCTCCTACTTAATCGGTAATGGGATATACAGAGGGAGATACGCGAATACGAGAAAGACGAACATAGCATTGGTTGCTTCTCTCGGATTCGGACCGACCATCTTAGGGTCTTCGGGTTTGAGACGTGGCTGTTTTCGGCGACTCTAGTAACCGTCGGATATACTGTTCGGGTAACACCGATAGAACCAGACTTCGGATACAACCGGACTTAAAGTGTTCGTGACGCGGAATTCATTTGTGGGCTATCGAACGGCAATCGATCCATTCGCTTCCGCAACTACTAAGGTTAGTCCTTATTTACACATATATACCTACGAGTGGTATCGAGCTTTGGATTGCTAGTTCCTAGCCCCGATTAGTTATTAGCCCGATTAGTTTTGGCCGCATAATTTGTTAAGTACAAATTTAAATCCCGTTTAACTAAGCATAATTTGTTAAGTACAAATTTGAATCCCATTAAACCCCCGACTCGGACTCTCTGTCAAAATCGCACTACCGTGGACATGTGGCGGATGAAATCCGTCCACCCCTCCGGCCTCGGTGGCGCAAATAAAATAAAAAAATTAAAAAAAAGGTAGAAGAAGAGTAGTTATCGGACTAACCCATCGGACCGCCGGAAGAGAGGTGGCGCGTACCAACACGCCCGCCGCAAAGATTAGTTCTCCTTCTCTTTCGACTTCTCCAACGCCGATAAACGCCCACCATTTTTCTTTGCGAAAACAGCCCGGCGGTGGCGCGTGTGGGTCACGCACCACCACGCCGTCACTACCACCGCTCGAGATTGGTGTTAATCGGTTGCTTGGCGGCCGATCTACATCATGGCGGTAGTATTTTGTCGAAAAAGGTGGGACGAGGCTTGTGGGTCTCGGTTTTTGGCTCGGCGGAGAAGGGCGGAATTACATCATTTGGGTTTTTTTTTGGGACGCCGGAAAACGAAATCGTGGCCTTTGCTTGGTGTCGCTGGACATAGTGGAAGACAGGCCGAGGCCTTCCTCTCGTGGCCATGGCTACTACGGAGGTAAAGCGAGAGAGGGAGGGAGGACAGAGAGACCGAGAGCGAGAGAGAGAGAGGAAAGTGAGAAGCTCTCCGGAAAGGGAACATGTGAATAAGTGACAGGGGTGGCGTGAGCAATTAAGGGCAAGCGTGCCCTTCTTCAATTTTTTTTTTCTGTTTGCGAGTCCCAGTAACTTGATTTGTTCCCGAGGCCCCTTTTTCCCCAGCCCTTGTTTTTCCGTTTCAAGAGACATGCGTCTTGGGGTCACGAATTAGTCCACTTTATTAAATTAATTAGCATGCTGATAATTTAATATGTTTAGTACATAATTTTAATTTTATTTTGTGTAAATTTAAATTAACATTAATCTGATTTTGTAATTTTGTGTAAGTTATTTTAATCAGTTAATTTTATGAATCTGTTTCATATTATGTAAATTACATAATTGTGTTTTGTGTAATTTTTTTGTTTTTTTGGCATGTTATTTGTTTAATATGTGTAATTTCGTATTACATGTTTTTAAGTGGACAATTAGCATGAACATTATATAAATATGTTTAATATAGTGTTATATAAATTAGTTTTATAAAAAGCAATATCTTTGCTCTACATGCTATGCATATATATGAATTTGTTTCATGAAATCATATTAATTATAAAATTAGTTTTTATATAATATGAGTTAAGTGATATTATCTATAAATTAGTTTTTAGAATCAATGTGAATATGTTTCATGTGAATTAATAATATCATGTACAAATTTTTTATGTAAATTAGTTTTACATCTTAACTACCTTTGTGGTATGTAAAATTCAATGTTAATTCGTTTAATGTTAAAATTCATATGAATATGTTTTCTACGGAATTAAAAGTGTCAATTATTTTTCTAAAATTTCTAGTTCATTCCATATGTGATGATTATGAGCTTAGCAAAATTTTCGATCATATGACTTGAATAATGAATTTTGTGAAAACTTAATTGTTTTAAGATGTGCCTAAATGTCCAATTTTACTTGTAGATATGGCAACGAAACCTATGACTCGATATGGCCTCTACCGAAAAGTTGGTGGAGTCCAACTATGACATTTGGCATCGGAGGGTTCAGTTCCTTCCGAATGAGCGAGAACTACTAGAGTTCTTGACCCCCAAAATGTATCCCCTACTACTAAGGATAAAGATGACAAGGATGTTGACACTAGTTCCGCACAGTATCGGAAGGATTTGAAAGCATATCGAGAGTAGTTCAAAAGGACCGCTCGACGCGGTATGCCCTACTCGAACCTTATGCATGATGACTTAATCGGTGAGTTCGAGAACTGTCCCACAGCCTAAAGATATGTGGGATCAACTTAAGATCAAGTTCGGGCAAACTTCGATACTAAGCTCCGCAAATTGCATCTTACGTGGATGCAATACACTTTTGGCCCGGAGCATAGTATAATCGAACATATACGAACATTGAGTGCAATGGTTCGCGATCTTAAGGCTGGAGGGATCGAGATCTCTGAGCGTGATCAAGTCACGAATGTGATTCGTGCTATCCCATCCGAGGATCCTTGGAAAACGTTCAAGACCCCGATGGTGCATAGTGATCACCTCCGGACTCGTGGACGATATTGTTCGTCATATTGAGCTTGAAGAAGACCGCATGAAGTCACATGCTCCTGCTCCCGTTCTCGCTGCATTAGTTGCTAAAGGAAACAAACCTAAGGGCAACAAGTTTAAATGAGGGAAGAAGAAAAGTTCTCATCCCTCTAAGAAACCCGGGTCCGCAAGTGGAAATGCCAAGAAACCGCATAAGGCTAAGGGCAATAAAGAGAAAGTTATGGCACGTGTGAAGTGTTATAATTGTGGAAAGAAGGGTCACTATGCTAGGGATTGTCCCGAGCCTCAAAAGGTGACCCCATCCATTAAAATCTCTGAATTATTTGTTTGTTCCCATGCATTAGTTGCTAACTCTCTTCCTAATTGGATTGTAGACTCGGGAGCAAGCAAGCACATAGTTTAAGACCGAGCTGGGTTTGTAGAGTTTCACCCTTATCCGATGGCCATACAAACCGTGACATTAGGGAATGGCACAATTGAAGACGTTCTCGGTGTGGGAACGTATCAGCTCAAGCTACGTGGAGGAAATAAGTTACTCCTACTAAATGCTCTCTACGCGCACTGGGTGCAATGTTCCCTTATTTCCTTTGTCTCCTTAGTTAAAGTAGGTTTTCAGTTTGTTTCAAAAGAAGATGGTTTAGAGATTTATTATGGTGGCAATTTGTTTGGCCATGCAAGTTTTCAAAACAATTTCCCTGTTTTGGATTTAGACGTTTGCTATGATAATTCCGCATTAGTTTCATTTGTTAATTCCAATTCGAATCTGTTAAATGGCATGCAAGACTTGGTCATATTGGCCAAGATAGAATGACTAGACTAGCAAAAGAAAGTCTTCTAGACCGACTCACTAAGGTTAGGTTGCTTAGATGTGAGCCATGTTTAGTTGGTAAAGCGACCAAGAAGCATTTTGGTGAGACTTCTAGGGCATCACATCCCTTAGAACTTATTCACTCCGACATATGTGGACCTATGAATGTCAAAGCACGTCATGGTGCTAGTTATTTTCTCACTTTGATAGACAACTATTCACGATATGGGTATGTGTACCTTTTATCACACCGTTATAAAGCTTTAGATGTGTTCAAATGCTTCGTAGCGGAAGTAGAAAACATATTAGAGCGTAGAGTTAAGTCTCTTCGCACCGATCGTGGTTGCGAATACCTTTCTGATATGTTCAAAGAGTTTTGTAAGGAAAAGGGCATACGCAGGCAACTTACGATTCCGGGCACTCCTCAACAAAATGGAGTTGCCGAGCGACTGAATCGAACATTACTTGACATGGTCAGGACAATGATGGCCCAAGCTAATTTGCCAATTAGTTTTTGGGGGACGCATTGCTTACGGCAACTTACATCCTAAACCGAGTGCCTAGTAAGAGTGTTTCGATCACTCCATATGAGTTATGGAATGGTAGAAAGCCCATCTTGGACCATTTACGCCCGTGGGGTTCGGCTGGCTATGTGCACAACCCAACTCATCAACATGGGAAAATTGGTCTTAGAGCTACAAAAATGGTGTTCATCGTGTATCCAGACAAATTCAAAAGGATATATCATGTATAGAAAACATCCAACTGGCGGCATGAAAGAAATAGAATCCCAAAATGTCGATTTTATTAAGGATGAGTTCCCAAGTATTGGTGAACTTAAGAAGGACTTAGAGTTGTATGAGTTACAACAATTATCTCTCGGTAAGGGGAGGATTTGTATACTCATTGTGTCACCGAGGATAATAGTTTTCCACCGGACAATAGAGATAGTGGGAGAGGTCCTACCATCTCTAATGATGGAAATGTGTCTACACAGGAGATCCAACAAGAGAATGAGGAACGTCCTCAATCTCCAGCTTGTAATCACGAGGTCAGTCCTCTTTCTCAGGAACCCTTATCTACATCCCAAGGGATTAGTGGGAGAGATTCTCCTATTACTCGCAGTCCCACACCTCAAAGAAAAAGGGGAGGGATCCTGAGCCTAGTCGAACAAAAGAACCAAGTCCTAAAATTATTCGAAGAAGCGAACGAGGAAAAGTTCCCCGATGATTTTTTCAAATCAAAGAGGACATCTTCTTTTGCATGCCTTTGGAAATAGAAGAGCCAACCTCTTATGTAGAGGCTATAAACTCACCAAACCATACAGAATGGATGAAAGCCATGAGAGATAAGTTGGACTCAATGGCAAAGAATGAAGTTTGGGAACTGGTTGATCTTCTTCCCGGACGTAAAGCCATTGGAAACAAGTGGGTTTTCAAGGTTAAACGTTGAGCAGATGGATCAATTGATAAGTTCAAGGCCCGATTAGTGGCGAAAGGATTTACACAAGTTGAAGGTGTAGATTATGAAGAGACTTTTTCTCCTGTGGTGAGAATGACCTCTATTCGCCTACTTCTAGCCCCGGTTGCTCATTTGGACTTGGAGTTAGTCTAGATGGATGTAAAGACTGCCTTCCTCAATGGTAATCTGGAGGAGGAGATTTATATGGATCAACCTATTGGTTTCGTATCAAAAGGACAAGAGGACAAAGTTTGTCGTCTTAAAAGATCTATATATGGTCTTAAATAGTCTTCTAGATCATGATACTTTAGATTCCATGAAGCTATCACTTCGTATAACTTAACCATGGTTTCAAAAGACCATTGTGTATATGTCAAGAGAACGACAGTAGGGATTATGTTCCTTACATTGTACGTTGATGACATACTACCGGCTGGAAACAACCTCGGAAATGATCAACGCTACTAAGAAGTGGTTGTCTTCCGTTTTCGAGATGAAAGACATGGGTGAAACCAAGTATGTCCTTGGTGTGGAAATAATCAGGAACCGTTCTAAAAAGCTTCTTGGATTATGTCGAAGGCATATATCGAGAAAGTCCTGGAACGTTTTCGGATGAAAAATTCCAAACCCGTTGACACTCCAAGTAGATAAGGGTGTTACTTTAAGTCATGAGCAATGTCCTAAAACAGATAAAGAAAAGCAGAATATGAGTAGTGTTCCCTACGCTAGTGCGATAGGAAGCTTAATGTATGCCATGTTATGTATACGGCTCGACATTTGCTTCGCAGCTTGGATTGGTGAGTCGTTACCAAAACAACCCGGGACCTCGCTCACCGGCAAGT
The DNA here is from genome assembly GCA_021018815.1 of Talinum fruticosum. NCBI lineage: Eukaryota > Viridiplantae > Streptophyta > Magnoliopsida > Caryophyllales > Talinaceae > Talinum > Talinum fruticosum. The sequence goes on along the minus strand of JAITYX010000052.1, from coordinate 3,991,437 downwards.
CGTCAAAAGAATAATACGCTATCTTCGTGGAACTACCGACTTGGTACTTTGTTATCAAGGAGGGGACCTAAAACCGAGGGGATACTCAGATGCAGATTGGGGGTGACCTGGATGAGTCCAAGTCAACCTCGGGATACGTTTTCACCTTTGGTGGGGAGCCATATCTTGGTGCAGTAAGAAGCAAGACTGCATAGTCCTCGTCAACTATGGAAGCGGAATATGTCGCTAGTTGCCTTGCCGCTCAGGAGGCAATATGGCTAAGGAGTTTTCTCCAGGATGTCAACCTTTCTCCAAGAGTTGATGATCCTGCCGAGATGTGGTGCGATAACACTGCTGCCATTCAATATGCTAAGGATCCTAAGTTTCATAGGAAGGCTAAGCATATTAAAAGGCGTTATCACTTTGTAAGGAACGTTATAAAGTTGAAAGAGATTGTTGTCAAATACTTATCTACTAACAAGATGATCGTTGATCCCTTGACTAAACCTACTCCTAGAGATGTGTTCAAAACTCATATGATGAGTTTAGGTCTTCGTAGAGTTTAGTCATTTGAAACATCTTGTATTTTTTGTTTTTGGACATACATTTTAGATGAACTCTTTCATTGAAATAAAGATTGGTGTTTCTTTTTCTTTGAATGTTCATAAATTTTTTTGGTTGTATGATTTGGCACATCTGAATGTCACTAGGCTTCGATTATCTTATCACACATATCATCAACACTAACGCTTGAGTAGTGGTTAGGATGAGACTAAAATCATATTGGCACTAGGTGTGCAATATTGATTAATTTTTCGTACTCGGATAAAGTATGAAAAATATACATGAATAGTCACCGTAGTAAGTCTAAGATGAGATTTAAGAAAAATCGAATATAACACAACCTTATATTGAAGCCTTTTAGCCAAATTTAAGTGTCGGGATTACGTTGAGTACGCTAATCCAGTGACTCAAGTCAGCTTTTAGGAAAAACTTGGACTTGTAATTCGTATGATATAAAAGTGACAGGCTCACCTTAGTGGGAGTTATATCATAACACACACTTCATACTGTGTATGCTAAAAGATGACCTTGTGGAGTGACAATAGTTTCCCTTCCTTGTCATCTGTGTGATCCCGAAACATTATTGTTTCAAAACACAATTCCCTTTGACTTAGGACTATGATGTGAAATTTAAGTTAGATGTTGCTACTTTAATGTACACTCCAAGAGTTATAGAAATATACAGCTCAGCGGAATACATTTAGGAAAGCAATCTTACCGAGATGTAACATCATGAGTGGCTAAGGAAAACCATTTCATATTCACCATATCAGCCCGGACGATTATATTCGGAATATAATCATATGATATATCAGTAGGCATAAAGGGATTATATATGCCACAGGTGATGACTTGAATGGTTTGGGGCGTTGTCCTTATGAAAGTGTCATGTTAGTTAGATGGTGACTTAATATGACACTACTGGTTACTTTTGGTAGCACGCTTCATTCCCGGTATGAAACGTGTGGAGATATAAAGGATTAGAGATTTTGTTGTACGGCCTATGTGGCCGAGTGGGAGCTGTTGGACGAGATTCATAAAACGGCCACTTAGGCCCGTTAACTCCCACTTAATCAGTCTCCCTCCTTATCCAGGAAAGGTTCCTGGATAAGTGGGATAGCAAATGAAGTTGAGATTGACTCAACTTCTCAACAATAAGGATAGGAGCGGATGCTCCTATTTAATCGGTAATGGGATATACGAGAGGGACATACGCGAATACGAGAAAGACGAACATAGCATTGGCTGCTTCTCTCGGATTCCCCCGTAAATCCTCTGCTCTCCTTCACACTTAGACCGACCATCTTAGGGTCTTCGGGTTTGAGACATGGCTGTTTCCGGTGACTCTAGTAGCTGTCGGATATACTGTTCAGGTGACACCGATAGAACCGGACTTCGGATATAACCGGACTTAAACTGTTCGTGACGCGGGAATTCATTTGTGGGCTATCGAACGGCAATCGATTCATTCGCTTCCGCAACTACTAAGGTTAGTCCTTATTTACACATATATACCTACAAATATTATGTTCCACTCATTATGCTTGAATGTATCTTTTTTTAATGTCAAATGTATCTTGGTATAATTATGGTTTTTGGTTTCATTATGTAGCTTCACCGAGAGAGGCAGGGTATTTGCAAGGCAAGAAGTCAGAACAATTGAGATTGGACCTGGAGGCCTTTTCTTCACTGGTGATGCAACCGGGAGGGTGTCTGTATTGAGACTATCTGGTGACTACATGTACTGCTTGACTTGGATATACCTGTTCAGGGAATTGAGTTCTTCCCACTGTATTTTTATGCACTATTGGTATACAACCTTCAAGATGTATATGATTCTTTTGTTGTTTCTCAATTTTCAAACTTTAACATTTCTTTAATGGTGATTTAGCCTCAGTCAGACAAATTTTGGTTTCTCGAAGTTGAGAAATTGGGAAGAGTAGCAATCCACATCCATGACAATTGTCTTGCAAAGGTTTCTTTTTTCTTTTTCTTTTTTTTTAAAAAATAAGAAAGAGCTTCATTAATTACCATAACTTCCAGATTTACTTGATGTATTTAACCCAATTACTAATATGGCTTCTCTTATGTGCATTTCGTTTTTCACTTGCTTTATTAATGTGAAAAAGTGTAGTCCATGTACAGAAAAACTTAATTCTTGTTGCACTTGCTTTATTAATGTGTAATGATTGTAAAAACAGAGGGCTTCTATTTACATATCCTTCCAGCAGGCGTAGATGACTCAAAACTCATTCTTATTGACACAAAAACATAATAAAAGCACACATAATCCATTTTATTTATACCCACAGAGGAAGTTCACAGGAACAAGAACAACATAAGACAGTTTTCTTTTTTCTTTTTTTAATTCTTACACCAGAATAGTTGAGCACACTACATGGATTTGGACACAAAATGACATACAGCCCATTCTATGCCCTTATTTTGTACCAAACTTGATAGTTATCCGATGAAGCTAGTTATTTACCAAAGGCACGTAGGGGCTCGGACTTTCCAAACAAATCGCACTGAGAGGACCCCAAGAACGGTATAGGCCTGCACAACAGGGTATATGCACGCAATTTCCATATACGATTACACATGATTGAAGGACTGGTGCTTCTTTTGTCGTTGCCACCGCCACTGCCGGCTCTACCACCACCACCACCACCACTTCTTCCTTTAGGACGACAGGAAAATTTGCTTGTTTATAGGGATATAACCCTTGTTCAACCAAGGTATTAAATTAATTCCTCCCTCCTCTTCTCTCAAGAAACCCTAATCTCTCCATGAATAACCCTAGCCTCAATCTACTCCAATAATGAATTGTCATCAGCCATTATTGTTGGTAGTAATTCCCAATTCTCGCTTTGTTAAAGTTTCACTTAATTTTAAGGTATTTATTAGTTTTCTTCTCTCTCTTTTTAATAAATTCTCTCTCTGTGTTTTGTAAGAGTTCAGTTGTTTACTTTCTCATAATTAGCGTGAGTGTTGGGTTCTCACCTTAAGTGTGAGTTAAATTGTTTCACCTCTAGTGTAAGTTCAAGTCATCATCTTCTTACCATTTATCGTAGATTTGAGGATTTGGAAGTGATTTTCTTGTTGAGTATGATTTGACAATTATCGTATTAGATTTACATATTTTGATTAATGAATGAGTCAACAATGAAATTTTGTGTGATTTTACTTTGTCGATCTTCCTTTCAAGTGTAATCTAACATGTCAAATAGACACATTGTCCATGAAGTTATATTGTAGCTCACCGACATTCAAGAAAAAGATGCGTTGAAGTTGAAGAATGTGCTTGCTGGCAAACATAATGCTACAAGTTTAAAGTCGATCAACATAATATCCACAATTAACTTTTTAGAGATACAAATTCTTTTGAGGTTTTAGATTTATTTTTGTTTGAAGATGTATTCACTGTAAATACCAAATAACTTTTTATGAATGAATTTTTTTTTCTTGCAAACAAATAAAAATTTAATAAAAACCTTGATTAAAGTTAAAACATTGGCTTTCATATAACTGCCTCTCTTTCCTCCTCCTCATCATCATCATCAAAGGCTCAAACACACCCCTAACTCACCGTTTGTTGTCTAATTAAAAATTAAGTTTCTTACTTTTTTTTTGGTAAGCATGTGACCTTCTGGGCCCCCAATTTCAGGGGCAAGTACAAAAAGCGCTTACTTAAGTCTACAGATGAAGATAGCTTCATAAACGGGGGAGGAAGGAGAGCGAGAGAGAAAGAATTAATGAAGGGATGACGAGAGAGGAGAGAGAAAAGCCTACAAAAGCAACCTTTACACTGAAATGAAAAAAATATTTAACTTTTTTTTTAGAATAACGGATTAATTTCATTAATTAAAAGTCATACGGCACCTACAATGAAAATCAAACTCAAACAAATTCATAACTGAAATAACAAAATAATCTTTTGATTGAAAGAAGTAATTGAAACTCTTATGAATCGTCGCTTCTTCCATTCGATCGTTGAAAATCGGCGACGGAATTTTTCCGTCGCTAAATTACTTTTTCTCGTCATCTGTTTCCGTCGCTATATGGCGATTTTCTAGTAGTGCCTACCTCCTCCTTTTCTTAGGGGTTGCCATCAACTTTTGTCAATGGTAAGCCCCAATCTCTCTTTCTTTTATGTTTTATCTATTATTTTCTCTCCAAATAATTATTCTCTCTCCACTTGTAGGAGTCTCTCCATACTCTCTTCGATTGAGTGGTATTATCTCTCGCTTTTGAAGCGATTCTATCGGTTTGTTTCATAGGTTTATGGTTGTATGTGGTTGAATTATTGATTGATTATCGGATCGGTCTGCGATGAGCATTAATTCTTCAAATTCGAACTACTGCAACAAATAAATTTATTTGACAGGAAGGCTATACAAAATTTATGGATTTCCTCGTTAATCCGTCGCTGATTCATCGCCAATTTTTTTAAAAAAATTAACAATTTTCTATATTTTCAAGTGTTTGATACAAAAATCTTGAACAAAATACAAATTCAAATAATCCATCAAGCATAACAACCTCAAATTTAACTTCAATTCAAACACAAAAATCATATACAAACACAAAAATCATAAATAATCCAACTTCAATTCACTAACATACATAAAAACTAATTGAAAAAAAAAAAACAAGAGTATTACTTTATTTACAAACACAAGTTATGTTCTTCATCTTCCCTTTCCTCTTCTTCCTCTTTCTCATTATCTTCATCTTCAACCTCATTTTCATTCCAACCATGCCTATTAAAATAAATTATATCAAATCCTCTAAAATCTGAAATTTTATGGTAAACAAAATAAATTATAAACACAACCAACAAAGAGGGAGGATGGAGAAAGCATACATACAGGATGTTAAAGGTGGTTAGTTGGCGGTGGTGGAGGTGGCGGTGGCGGTGGCGGCGGTGGCGGCGGTGGCCTCTTCCTTCTCTCACGGTCTCACTTCTCTCTAATACTCAATCCATCTCTCGCTAATATTTTGCCGAGTCCCGTTGAAATCGGGCTTTTATTTGCAAAATACCGACGGATCGATGACGGACACGATCCATCGCTACTTAAAAAATTTAGTTAGCGACGGAATAGTCCGTCGCTAATTAAAAAATTTTAAAATTTCAAAACTGGAAAAAAATTAATAGCCCGCCAACCTAAAATTTTTCAAATTTCGAGTTAGCAACGGAATTTTCCGTCGCTAACTGAAAATTTGAAATATTTTATATATTTGAAAAATGATAATAGGCGGCACATTTAAATTTGAAAATTTTTATTATTTTTTGAAATTAAAATAGGCGGTGAAATTTAAAATTTTTAAAATTTTGAATTAGCGACGGAATAATTCCGTAGCTAATTAAAAAAATTTAAAAATGAGATTTAGCGACGGACTAATTCCGTCGCTAAGTAAAAAATAATAAAAAATTAGATTTAGCGACGGAATCGGAGACGGATTTATTCCGTCGCTAAATTAAAAAATTAAAAAATTAAAAAATTAATTTTTCAAAAATCTGTCGCTATTTATTCCGTTTCCGTCGTTAGGTCCGTCACTAAAAAGTAAAATAGCGACGAAATTTTTTCCGTCGCTAATTTCCGCCGCTATATAACGTTTTTGTAATAATGAGGGTTTTCTAGAGAAAAAGTCACCTAATTTAAAAAATATATATTTAACTTAGAATTACTTAAAAACATAATAATTAAATTGCTGACACATTTTAAGTTTTGCTTCAATCAGATTCAAATATTTACCAAAATATTTTGTGAAATAATTGCCTCGAAAATTCCACCACATAATAGCCGCAACTCAATTTAATAAAATTATAAGGTAGTAAATTATTAAGCACATAATATTTGACGATATCAAATTTATTATTTACTCTGAGGATTGTTTTTTTGTTATTTATCAATATCATAGGGTATTAAATTGGTTAAAATGTCTAAATAATGAGAATAATACTACTTTCAACTTCATTAAAGCCTTGTTTTATCTCGAACATAACAAGATATTTATGCTCAATAGGATAACTATGCCAACAGTTTACAACAGAATACATGGATATATATGGTATCAAAGCACAGCCACAAAATGGGGGCATTAGTAAAACTAGACATCACCTATGCCTTCATACCACCCCTGAATTTAGAAAAAACGATGATAATTAAGATAACAAAGCATGCAAATTCCATACACAGACGATAATAATCACACTTAAAACGATTAATTAGCTTCTTCAGGATTTCTGAAGGGCAAGGGGTTGCTTAATTCTTTGAGGGTACGGCGATCCGGGGAATCCAGGAGGGAAAGGGAAAGGAGGGCGAGGCAACCCCGGAGGCATAGGGAAAGGGAAAGGAGGGCCAGGCAGCCCTGGAGGCATGGGGAAAGGTTGTGCATAACCACACATTCCATAGTTGCACGGCCTCCCGGGCGGCACCGGTTCCAACATCGTCCACAATGAAAAGGACTGGTATTGACATTGACACATACTCCTCCACAGCATCTCCATGTGAATGGACATCTAACCCCACAAAAACCGCAATTCAAAGGGTCTGTCATGATGTCCACACAACGGTTCATGCAGCATATCCTCCGAGGGGGTACCTGTCCACCTGCACAGACCCACGGCCTGTTCCAGCACCCACGTGCTTGGGCTCGCGGGTTCGTGACACTCCTAAGCCATGGAGAAGATGTCGAGTTGGTGGTCACATTTAGTGGCACCTCTTTAGGGTCTACAATTTTGCCTTCGACTAGTAGAGGCACTATCACTAAGAGGTGGTACAAAGTATAGGGGGCTAACCACCTCATGGACATGGTTTTGAGGTGCATTATTTTCGTTGTTCATCACTAGCTTAAGGAAGTACCATGTCGTGACTTATATAGAGAACTTAAGCTAATAGAAAAGTGACTAATTAGAGGAGGATTCATGCTTTTCTTACATGGGCAAGTGCTTGTTTCTCGTGGATTGGTGAGAGAAATTGATTAAGTATATGTCATATAACTAAATTTCGTGTAATAATTGAGAATTCCCACCTTGCTTTTTATGTGCTTATGAGTAATGAGGGCTTAAATGGGAAAAAAGAGGGTTTTGGTTGGGTTTCACAATATCATATGAAGAGACCAATTTAGTGTAACGGCTTCAAGAAAACTCTTTCCTTGCTTCTTATACACAAGTTTGTTAAGGTGTCAACGCGTTTGGTCGGTGCCAAGTAAATGCCACATAAATGTGCAACAAAATTTCCCATTAGCTTTTGGTTTTTGCTAATGGAGTTCGTACACATCCTCTGTTCAACTTAAATTTTAGGGTGTGATTTCTGTTAGAAAAAAATTAGGTATTTACATAATATCTTATGTCAACCGAGACTGAAAAGTTATAAAATGTGAGATACCACGTTATTTATAAATCATAACAAATTATATAGTTACTCTTTTTGCGCAGAATTAAAACTTATAAGCAGATGCATATGAGTCATGCACTAATAAAAGGGGCAAGGAAAACTCGGACAAAAAGGAAAAGAAACACCTGGATTAAACTAAGCGCCATGAAAGATACTTGCCTTTCAATTTCAACCATTAAAAAATATTAAATTGTATATACACCGCGAGAATTTTGACAAATCGGGAGATAATTAAGGTATGTTGAATAAATCTATATTGGTCGATTATGAAATCTAATTTAAGTTTGAAAAAATATGCAGTATGAAATTAAGTATTCTTATATAGTCGGTAAAATTAAAAAATGGTAAACTAAACACCACCTAAAGTGAATGACATTGAATTGAACGTAAATCATACATGAAAACCTTTGAAAATAATCAAGTGAAACTCGAATTCAAAAGATTTCCTAGGGACTAGAAATGTGAGCAATACATATATATTATAAGATATCAAGTGAGTGTTAGCCTAGTAACAAATACTCCATACTTTTACCCTCTTCGTCAAGGTTTGAACTTTGGAGCGTACAATTTCCTTACAAGTTGTACAAAGGAGTTGGGATGAGTTATGGGTTTGTGTTTTAAAGCCTGAGTTTGACATCCATATATGCCATGAATCTTCAACCCCAACTGGGATTACTCTTACCCTTGAAATAGGCGCTCAATTGAATAGTTCACACATGATTGATATATAATGGTGTTGAAAGCCCTAACTTCTTCTACCCGGCATTTTGATCATTGAAGCCTTCTTAAAAAATTGATGGAAGGAGTTCTAGCAAATGCTATATGAATTCAGAGATTTCTTATTATAAAGGGTAAAAAAATGGCTTGGGGTGTTCATTTATACGGTACGCATGCACAACCCCACAAAGAATTCATTTTTATGTTCTCCATTTAAACAATTAAGAAGATGTCAAAGACACAAACTTGTCTAGTTACTGTTCCGCCTTCCGGCCTTTCCTCCCGGGTTCAATCCTGAGGGAGCACATGTTTCCTCACTGTGTATGATTGTGTGCGGAGTCGTGTGTGTGTGTGTATGGATGGGGTCTGAAGTCTTCCAAGCTTTGACATGTTCTTCATGACTTGTTATGGCTTATTGGGTGGCCCTACGACAAGGTCCAGTGGACTAAGCCTACTTAACACCCACTCCAAAGAGCGAGAGAGAGTAATCAAGAGGCATTTCTTTGTCATGTTCACTACCCCTAATCCCCAGCATTTTTATCTGTACTTGCAGGTCAAGTAGAAATTCATCCCAAGGCCTTATTTTATCGGGATGATGCGGTTCTTTGTGCAGTAAAGGATCTTGGAAATTTTGGGTTGAGTTCCCATCCAACATGAATTAGAAATTCTCAATAAATTGTTTTCCTAATTAGTTGGTTTCGATATCGGTTATTGTTTAATTTACTTTTTTCTGATCTATGTACTTCAGAATATGTCGTTTTCTTAGCATGCTGTTAAATTTCATTGTTTTGAGACTTAACTAAGTTTAACAGTGAATCCCAATGGAGTCTCACAGAGATAGTGCTTAAAACTCCAAGTTCCATGGACAAAAAAAAATTAATTAATTAATGATACTAGTTCGCTCAGCTAAACTTGTCAAAAGTCAAAATCAGATAAGATTAGGATGCATTTTAACTATTAATTTTAGCGTTTATAACAACGTTAATAATAGTTAACGACTCGTAACAACTAAATTTATCATAACAGTTCGTAAATATCATAACAACTCCTAATAACTCGTAACAAGTGGTTTCAGCTAATTTTAATCACTCATAACAACTCATAACAAATAGTAACAACTCATAACTAATGATAACAGTTCATAACATTTGGTAACAACTAGTTTTTAATCATTAAAACAAATAGTCCCTTGGGAAACCTAACGAATTAAAAGTTTCAAAAATAGCAAGAAATTTAATAGTTTTTGGTTGTAATTTTGTATAAATCTATAATTCAATGAACTTTATCAAAAAACAAAGATCAAAGCACAGCTTCTTTGATCAATTCTGACAATTTTGAGGAGATAGATTATGACATTGCTTCTATAATCAAAGGAATTATCAAAGCCTTAAATGTGTACATATATAAGTAAACGCAAAAAGAACAAAAAATAAGTACATAAATACCATAAATAACATTTGCGCCAAAAAAGAATAAAAAATAAGTACATGTGCACCATGAATAAATACATATCAAGCGAGTGTTGGCTTAGGGAGTGTTCGGTAAAAAGTCTGTTTTAGTAGTGGTTAGATTGTTTTAATAGATGTTAGCTATTTTATTAGCGATTAGTCATTACTCGACTAGTGGTTAGTGGTTAGATGTTCAACTAGTGATTTGAGATCAAGTGTGTTTGGTAATAGTAGCTGTTTAAGTAGCGATTTGTATAAAATGACTTAAAAGGACATAATTGATAAAAAATTTTAGAAAATAAAAAGGAGAATTTTGGAAATTATGTGCAAACACTAGGTAGTGTTTTTGAAAACGTTACTTTGAGTAGCTTTTCGAAAACACTACCTAAAACTCTACTCACTATGTCAAACACTACTTTGCCGAACACTTATATTTTTAGATAAGTAGTGTGTTACATCCTCCAAAACACTAATCACTACCTCAAACGCTACTCGCCGAACACACCCTTAGTAGCAAGTAATTTATATTTCTATCCTCTCCATCGGAATTAAAACCTTGGTGAAGACAATTGTGGATTACTTATAGGTCTAATTCCAGGGCTTGACCTTTATTAAACTTAGTCCAGTAATTGCACACCCTTTTCCCTGCCTCGTGAGCCACTTACTTTGAAAAAATGCGCTATTACTTAATGATCCAAATATAAAATATCAACGTTTTATTCTTACAAGTGCCTAGCCAACCTCTCATGACGGTTACTAATACCACACTGGCCCTTAGAACTGGTTGCCAAGAATTGCTATTACGGGATGCTTCACCGTAGCGCTCTCATTAAGAGGTGGGTCTGACTCGTTTTCAGCAATGGAGCAAGTGATGGCTTTAAAGATCATGGTTTTGACCTCATCAAACCTTGCTTCAAAAGGAGACACCTCAGGCAAGGAGGCTCTGGACATTCTGTTGGAAAATAAATGAAGTAAACAGTAAAGAACTTTTAAGGAAGAAATCTACTAACTCAGAAAGGAAACAACAAACATGAAGGATAACTCAACAAAGATAATAACAGATAAGGTCAGAAAGGTCTATGGGTCAAATCACACCATAGCGCTCTCTTTTAAGAAAGAATGTCCCCACTACACTGGTTGATTGTTGATGATGTAGCCATCCCCCATTATTTCCGTTGATTTTTCATGAATAAAGTGATCCAAACCTCGAAACAAGTAAAACTCAATACTTAATAAAATAAAATTTTTGGAGAAAATATAATTTAGAGATCAAACAAAGAGTTTTCTCAACAAAAACAAAAAAACCAATAATCAACTACTGACTTGTGCTAGCTGTTTAAGAAGAGGAAACAGAAAAAGAGAGTTTTTAATAACAGATGGAAATAAAGGGAGGAATAGTAAGTAGCTGCGTTTTTGTATGTCATAACTAGTGGGTACTTATGGCTATTTATAGGCAAAACACTCAGGAAGTCGTTGCCTCATAATGGAAAAGAAACCAGAGGATCACTCAAAAGCATTATCTTACCACTAGCTCACAATACCAGAAAATTACTCCACAAAATTCTCACAGCAGATATTATAAAACTAATAAATGTTCATCAAAGTAACAACTCCATTGACTTGCACAACAAGAAAGCTCATGTTTTGAGACCGAAAAAAGGGTCTCAAAAACCAAGAACCGGTCTTAAACTCATATTAGAGACCGAACAGAGACTGAATTGGGTCGATCTCAATAACCTTGGTCGCAATTCAAATTTAGAGATCGATTTTGAAATTCAGTCTCAACTTAAGTAGAGACTAATTTATATTGGACTCTACTAGAGTATGGCCCAATAGGTCTCCGATTGAGACCAATTTGAGTCTGTTACTTTCGGTCTCAACTTTGGTCTTAACTAGAGACCGAAAAATTTTGGTTTCACTTGGTGACTGATTAGAGTCCAATAATTTCGGTCTCAATTAAAGACCATTCGAGTATATTCGGTCTCAAATAGAGATCGAATATTTCGGTCTCAGAATTGTTGTGCATGAGTAGCCTTTAAGACCGAATGTGTATTCGGTCTCAAAATTAGCAGCTTTTTTAAAAACATTTCTTTCCCATTTTATTGACCCAAAACCTGTCATACAAATTGGCAAACTGCCACAATTACAATGTGGTACGGGTTCGGCACAAACCAATGTCATGCACATCCATAATAATAATAATCCAAATACAATTATCATATCCAACAAGCACAAACAACATTCAATGTTGTTTACAAAACACTATTACATTCTTCCAACAACCGCAAACGACATCCAAAATTGAAGTTCCAACAACCACAAACAAGGTCCACAATTGAAGATCCAACAACCACAAAGAAATCCAAAAGCTATCAAATCGAGCAGCAAGCTCTCAAAAATCAAACCTTTGCTTATCAATCTCCCTTCTAACAACAAACAATGCTTCTTGAGTCGTCCTATGCTCTTCTAGAGTCGAGTCGAGTTTGCCCTGAATCTTAGTGACCAAAGGTGATGTGACTGATGAACTTCCCGAAGTAGAGCCCTTAGACTTGGAGGGCCTCTTGAACATGGCGCCGACCTCACTACCAAGTCCGTATACGGTATCCTTTTTACTCCAACCTCCGGAAGCCTTCAAGAACAATATTTTAACTACTTCTATCCCTTCTTCCACAGCAGCAACCGTCTTCAATTCCTTATAAGATTCCTACACCATAATGAATTCAATAAATATGTTAATAAAGATAAAGTAAAAAACCACCATTTATGTTAAGAGATGATGATTGAATAAGAAGTCAATTGTTGAATAAAGTATCTTATATAAATCTTCTATGCATATAAAAGAATTAATGCTTACATATTCTTTGAACCACTCTTAAAACCTATCCCCACACTTCTTCCAAACGTCTTCCACCCTTATCCTGGGGTTTTGCGTCACCACTTCATTTTCAAAAATCATGTTGTTAGCAAGTCAACAATCCATTAGTTCCTAATTATGTTTAAACTCATGTGTTTTATAAGATAATGCACCTACATACTGTTCATATTCTCCTAAAAGACCACAATTTGAGAGCAAGTATGCATACGCCACTTGATGGTCCATAAAGCGTACTTTCGCCTTATTAGGCGCATATCCAACATTCCGCAAGAAAATGTCGGGAAGACTTGAGTCACAAGGGTCTTAGTCAATTTGTTTCACATTGCGAGGCAAAATCTCTATTCTTGGTATCCACACTATCACCAAAGTAGTTTGCAATGAAGTTTGTTATCTCCTCCATCAAGTATGCATTGCAAATTGAAGATTCTACTTGTACTTTATTGCCCACTTTTTCTTCAAGTGATGTAGAAACCTAACATTCATTTGTCAAACCTCAATGTTATGAAATTTAATTCATATTAAAACATCTTCAAATTACAAGAATTTAATGTCTTACCTTTCAAAATCATACATCCACCTATATGGAACAGGACCTCCAACTTTTAGTTCGTACAGCAAGTGGATAGGTAAATGTTCCATCGCATTGAAGAATGACAAGTAGAAAAACTCTTTCCAACTTGCATAGTATTTCAGGAATATTTTTCTCCAACTAGGCAATGTCATCAACATACAACTTAGAGAAACACAAATCTCGAAAGAATTGACTCAACTCAGTGAGAAGTTTCCATACGTTGGTAGGTAAGAGTACCCTGAAAGTTATAGATGACAACCATTGCATGAAAACATGACAATCATGGTTTTTCATGCTATGCAACAAAGCATTCTTCATATCCACGCACCTACTCAAGTTAGATGCATAACCATATGAGAATTTCAAATTACGCACCCATTCACATAACACTTTACTTTGTTCTTTCCTAAACACATATAGAGCATTCGACATTACCTCTCTTTGACTTCCTCCATCAACCTCTACCACTCGGACATCCAATTTCTTACGCTTACAATGAGTAAACATGTCCTTTCCGGCATTCAAGTTGTCTTTTGTTTTGTTCTTCACATTCATCATTGTGTTTAGAACTTGCTCGAACACATTCTTCTCAATGTGCATGACATCGAGGTTATGTCGAATTAATAAGTTCCTCCAGTACAGAAGTTCCCAAAATATGCTACATCTTGACCAACCGTGACGTTCTCCATACCATCCACTTTGACTTTGTGATCTAAGGCCTTCGACACCGATGAAATACGATTCCAAATATCCTTTTCCGTTAATAATGGGGGTGATTCATTATGTTCCTCCGTATTTTTGTAAAATGAACTTCGTTACTCCAGAACTTGTGATTCATTCGTAGAAATTGTCGATGACAATCAAACCACGATTGCTTGTTTCCATGGGTTAGACTGAATGATTTTGTTTTCTCCATACGAGTAAAGACATGCTAATTTACTAGCTGTCATTCAACCCGATAGTATGTCATATGCTTGGGAGTTCATGCACGATCCAAATAAGGGAAACCTTCATTAGGAAATTTTGCCTCAATGCCACATCATACGTCATTATTCCATCATCCCATAATTAGACTAGTTCCTCTATAAGAGGTTGCTCGTATATATCTATATTTTGGACCAAGAATAAGAAGTGCAATGAACATGAACTATTTTTCATGCACATCTATGGTGGCAAATTGTATGGCGTCACAATAATCGGCTAACGGGAGTAGGTTTGTCCAAAATGGCCAAATGGTGAAAAGCCATCAATACATAAACCCAATCTTACATTACGGGGATCGAAGCAAATTCAGGAAATATGGCATTTAGATGTTTCCATGTCTCATTGACCGATAGATGTAGACGAACCCAAGTGGCACGTTTGTGTTCATGATGCCATCTCATATTCTCAGCAATCTTTTTGTTACATAAAGGCGTTGTAGTCTAGGTGCAATTGGGAAATATATAAGTTGTTTTCGCCGGATTTGCTTTCCTTCTTTGATCATCCTCAAATATCTTCCTTCCTCACAGATTGAACACCTACCCAACCCTTCATCTTGCTTCCAAAACAACATGCAACCATTAGGGCAAATATCGATTTTACAATGTGGAAGTTCAAGATCTCCAAGCAACTTCTTTATCTCATAATAATTGTCTGCCATATAATTATTGTTCGAGAAAATAGCTTTCATGAATGATGTAATACCATCAACTGCACGAGTGTGGCAAGTTGAAATCACATTTTAGATTTATAAGCCACACAACAGCTTTTGATGATATAACCCTTTCCCCAAACCCTGTTTAAGGCACTTTTGCCTTCCTACCTTGGGGAACCCCTTCTTTGTTACTTCCTTCCTACCTCTGCTTAGGGTACTTTCACCAAATACATCAATAAATAAATAAATTATAACCCAAAAAATAGAGGGATTTATTTGTAATTTAGTTTTACCCTCTTGGGATTGTATGATTATGAACCCTTAAATCAATAATAGTTACATTTACAAATTGTGTTGGGTAATTAATATGGTCTCGTTTGAGTTAATGGTGATATCGAAGTCAACTATCATTTGTATGGTAACAAAGATATAATAAGAGCAAATATTCGCATGAGAATGTTATAGAGAACTTTTACTAAAACTACATGTGTAAGTCTACTCAGTGGTGTGTAAATCATCTGGTATATACTTTATATTTGAATAGATGGTCTCATTAAATATCTAAATCTAAAATGTGACTTCAACTTGCCAAGATTTGATAACCCGTTGGTTCTTCGCGAATGCAGTGATCAAAAACTCGAACCAAGGAACAACTCAATACTCAATGAAGTAAAATTTTTAAAGGAAATATAATTTAAAGATCAAACAAAGAGTTTCCTCGACAAAAACAACAAAACCAGTAGTTAACTAGTGAGTTGTGCTAGTTTAAGAAGAGGAAACAAAAAGAGAAAGTTTTTAATAACATATGGTATAAAGGGAATAATAGTGAGTAGTTATGTTTTTGTGTGTCATAGTTAGTGGGTACTCATAGATATTTATAGGCAGAACAATCAAGAAGTCGTTGCCTTATATAGCTGGAAAATAGAAACTAGAGGATCAATCAAAAGCATTATCTTCCCACTAGCTCACAACCCCAGAAAAATACTCCACAAAATCCGCACAACAAATATTGTAAACTAATAAATGTTCATCAAAGTAACAAACTCCATTGACTCGGTAAAACCCACTTTTAAAGTGGTTAAACTCTTTGGAAATAAATAAAATATAGTAAATAGAAAAAATTATTCATTATTTTAGTTGATAAGACTCCACTTAGCCAGAAACTAAAAAATTGTCAAAGAGGCAAAAGCTGCTCCAAAGCAAAAAGTTATTTAGCTAACAAAAAATGAAAATTAGTAGAATACATTTAACAAATCTCTTGAAAGAGTTAGTTAGTTAAGATAATATATAAAAGGTTTTTAATTTTGGATAAAAATTTCCAACATTCCCAAATTCAAAACAAGAAACACAATTTTTCTTTAATTGAGCATATAATACCATGTAATAGGTGTATGGTACCTTCCGAGTTTGAACCAACACTTAGTAGCAGCGACTTTCCATCCAAAGGAACAATAGAGGTATATTACCTTGAGCTAAGTCTTTTTAATTAAATTTTCAATCACTTCACACACGGTATGAGTCTTTACCATGACTCTATCAATGGTGCGCTTTTCGCTCATGCGCATGAATCTCGTATCAGGAGTATCTTTAAGAATTAGCTAAGTTCTATAGGGGCGACCCCACCACCACACTCGCTTAGGTGAACCTCCAAGAGTAATTTGTGACTAAATCATCCCACAAATTCATGCTTTTGGACTCATTAAGAGGAATGTAACCTCACCCTTAAACGTCACATGAAAAGCACCATCATAATAGGAAAAGGACTTAGGAAACCCTGCTAATTTAATGTTGTATTTTGTGCTCTTCCAAGACAACTTTTAAACAATTTCGTTTCTACCTGTTGAACTTCATTCGTGGGATCTCCAAGCCTCTAAAGACGGATTTCCACTGCGTTGACTTAATGTATAGGTTTCAGTCCCATTCCCATCGATGATTCAACAACTTTCTGGTGCGACAGTCCCTTAGTGAGCGAATCCATAATATTATTTTCTGACCTGATAAAGTCAACAGAAATCACACCATAAGAAAGTGCATGTCTTATAGATTTATGTCTTACTATTAGATGTCTCTTCTTTTCATTGTAAATTTTACTTTTAACTCTAGCAATAGCCATTTTGCCTCTGTACATGCGGCATCTGAAGCAATTAACTCTGCCTCCATGGTGATTCATTAGATAATTGTCTGTTTTGCATATTTCCAACAAATTGCACCATCTGCTAGCGTGAAAACGTAACCACTGGTCAATTTAGTTTCCTCTAAATCAGTAATCCAATTAGTATCAATATATCCTTCTAATAAAACAGGAGTACTAGTATAACGAATAGCATAATCAATAGTCCCTTTCAAATATTTTAGAACTCTTTCCAAAGCGGTCCAGCGAGACAAATTAGGATTATGTGTATATCTACCCAATTTACAATTACATAGGCAATATTTGGTCTAGTATGGTTCATCAAATGCAACAAAAATCCAATAATTTGGGTATATTTATATTAAGATACGTTAACCCCTTTATTCTTTTTCAAACTAATAGTAGGATCAAAAGAAGTGGACAAAGGGCTCACATCATAATAATGAAAGTTTTTCAATAGTTTGTCAATATAATGTGATTGAGTCAAGGCAATAGTATCGTGACCCCCAAAATAACATCAACTTGACCAATATCTTTCATATCGAAATTATTCTTCAAGAATTTTTTTGTGTCATTTATCACATGCATATCACTACCAAGTATAAAAATATCATCAACATAAAGACAAAGCATAACATAAGATAATTCTCCACAACTTCACATAAACACATTTATCGCCTTTATTAATATAGAAGCCATTAGATAACATAACTTTATCAAACATTTCATGCCATTGTATGGGAGCCTGTTTTAGACCATAAAGAGATTCAACAAATTTACATACTTTATTTTCTTGTCCAGACACAAAAAAACTTTCAAATTGCTTCATATAAATTTCTTCCTCTATTTGCCATTTAAAAATGCAGTTTTTATATCCATTTGCTGAATTTGTAATTTATAGTTAGAGATAATAACAATCAAAACTTTAACGATAGTGATTTCAGAAACAGGCGAATATGTATAAAAAAAGTTAACTCATTTTCTTTATTATATCCATGAGCTACTAATCTTGCCTTGAATTTTTCAATCGGCCAATCAATTCTTAGTTTCTTTCTAAAAATCCATTTACAACTAAGTGTTTTGTACCCAAGAGGAAGATCTGTTAGCACTTATGTTTTATTAATCATAAAATAAAATCAATTTCATCAATTACAACTTGTTTCCAAAGAGGAGCATCAATAGACATCATAATAGAACCCATGTTTTATTAATCATAATAGAATACAAAGGTTCACCACAGCAATTATTAGGCAAACCAGAACTAAGAAGCATAGAATTTACCATATCAAGCAAAGTTCTGCTTTTTCTTTCAACTACTCCATTAGATTGACATGCATAAGGCCATGTTCCCTACAAAAGTCTAATCTAATCTACCGCAAGTGCATAAGGCCATGTTCCCTACAATAGAACCCATGTTGAGAGAAATATTTACCGCAAGTGCACGATGTAGCTGTAGCTAGGAACCGGCAAGTACGGGTCATATCCACAAGGAACTCGTTTTCAAATACTAAATTCACCTAAAAACTCTAATCTAGGTAAAAACTCAGTTCAATAGTGATTTGGTTTTTAGATTCAACTAAAAACAAAATAACTATAAGAGATCAATTAATAACAAGCCTTAGATTGGGATTAATCACACTACTATGCCTGGAATCAACATTGAATACCGCTTGAGATTTGCCTATGCTAGCAGTTTAGAAGGGAGAGACACCAAATTAAACCTATTTTCGCCTATTTTAGAAGGTCAAAGACTAATCTTGCACAATCTAATCACCAATTTTCATAGGATTAACATAGAGCAAAATCATAAAGAATGAATCTCACAACCCCGATTAAAACCTTAATTATTTTCATAATGAAGTTCTAATCGCTCACAACGTCATTCTAGGTAAGTTTTCATCTTTCAATGTTTGCAAAACCCTAATAAAAACATATGAGTCCTCTTTCAAGGAAATCAATGAAAAAGTGATGAGCGAAGTGAATTCTAACCTAACAAGCATAGAACAATTCAATTGGCATTCAATTCATGATTATCAAGGCATAATAGGGATCAATCCCAATCTAAGTAGAGAAATTAGCCCCTAAACATGATACTAAACAATTGACAGAATTTAGGGAACATAGCCATGGAGAAACGAAGAGAAATTGTGAAGAAAAGATAAAGAGAAGAAATTACGATTACCGAATAAAAACTTGAAGCGATTCAATCATACATAAACTTGAAGTAGAAAATTAGAATTGAGTGTTCTTGAGTCTCCTTTGGGGCTGCCTCTCGAAAACCCTAGCTAAAACTTAGAATTCTGGAAAACGATCCCTAAAAATTACAATTTGGAAACTTAAATATCCGCGGAAACAGTAGTAGCACGGCCGTGCAAGTTCGCACGGGGTACCGTGTAAGTTTCTACCGCGGTTTCGTACATGCACGTGCAGTGTCTGCACGTGCGAAAACTCCGAGCTCTCTGCCTATTTCGCACGGTCGTGCAGCTTCGCACGGGGTACCGTGCACGACTTCAACTTCCCTAGCTTCTCGCACGGCCGTGCAATATGTGCACAGGGGGCCGTGCGGCCTTCCTTGACTTCGGGCCCTTTGCCCGATGATCCGCATGGCTGTCCGGTTTCACACGGTAGGTCGTGCGACTTCTCTTGATGCGTTTTAGGCTTTTTCTTGCCTCCTCTTGGGCCCGGAATCTTCTCTTCATCAATTTTACCTCGAATCTCTCAAATTTAGGCCTAAAAACCCGTAATAAAGAGATTTATGAGCTTAGGTGACGATAAAGAGAAAATGAGCAAAATCTAACCCAAAACTAAATAAATATCATTGAAATCATCACGGAATTGGTTTAAATAATGCCTTAAAAACCGATAAAAATGAGGTTTAACAACTCCCCCATGCTTAGCTCTTGCTTGTCCCTAAGCAAGGCCGTCAATTAACAATCCCGGGGTTAAAACCTCGCATTCACCCTCCTCGAGTAACGAGTTAACAGTTCAATCAATATGGATGACCATGCACAAAGACAACCTATTCAAAGTATCAAACTTCCATGAAAACTAGCCTAAAAACTTCAATGACTACAATGCTTGGTCACAATGCACGACTGTCTCATATTGAATCACATTAGCATTCATGACGCCCTCAAACAAATGGCGAGCTAGCTTGACCAGGTGAACCCTCACTTTAGGAATTGTGGATCACTCATCTCATTTGAAATTTTTTTAAGGTTCTCTCAATATCTCTTTCCAAAAACACAACCTACCATAGGCTTGGTCATATTCTCATTCCCCACCACTATAGAGGCAAACATGCAAGTGCAATCAAGAGGTCTTTCAAAGCTTGTAACGTGGCCAAGGTTCATTGGTAGAAAGGGGAGCCAATTTGGGATATGTGGAGCTAAAAGCCGAGGCCTAACAGCTAAGGAGCAAAAACATTTCCAAACATGACTGAAAACTTTCTCCCAATTCACCTCTTTAAGCACAACATGCTTTAAGACAACTTTTGGAATGAGCATACAACTTTTTGAACTTTCCACATGCCAACCACTTATTTCTTCACTTTTTTTCTTTTTCTTTTTTTTTGTGAAAGAGAAGACAAAAATTCAAAACTTTCCAGGATAGATAAAATTGGCATAGGGATTATAAACACTACTCAATTCCAAATACGGGTCCCCAAATAAAACTACAAACTGAATGCAACACTCAATCATTTAACCCAAAACTACCCAAGAAGTATTACTCCACTAGACCCGGCTTTGGCATAGGAAATGTATATAGGCCAAAGGTAAAGCAGATGCAGGTGTACCAAGAAATAGGTTAAGGCTCAAAGTGGTAGCAAAAGGGTATAAATAAATGGGATGGCTCTTTGGCTCATGTAGCTTGAAAACAAACGAATGCCTCTATCATATTACACAATGCACATGCCAAGTGTGATCTCAAAGAGAACCAAAGCAAATTCTAGAGGTATGCATCAAGGAAAAGTCACACAAAGAATGAAACATGAGACTAAAATTGATGAATTAGTCTATAAGGCTCAAAGTCTCATAGGCTTATCCACCACAGATCAACAACTAGCTCAAAAGTTTACCACATGCTGAAGTTTGACCAATCATGTAAAGTAATTCTCGAAAACACCAGCAAGCAACTCAAGACATCACAATCAAATTCATTCACAAGTTTATTTCCACACAAAGATTCCACCAAGAATGGGCTATCAAATCATACATAATCATGCCCATTAATCAACTATCACACTTCACATCATCATCATAAGAGGGGTTTTGAAAAACAGTTTTTTTTCAATTTAAAGAAAACTAACTAAAAGAAACTCACAACAAAAAAAAGAAAACGAAGAGAGGGTGGAATGTGGTTACCTCAATTGCTTACGGATGCCCATCGCCTCGCGTCGCTTTTTGTGAGTAAATTAGGAGGAAGAAAAATGATATACAATGCAAAATCCTAACTAATATGCTCATGCTTAATCCTATATGCAAGAAACAGGAAGGAAATAAAGAAAACAAAAACTAATGCAACTATATGATTGCATTGCTAACTATATGCATCTAAACTACCCTCAAATCATCCAAGCAATCAATAAATGTCTCCCAACTCATTCGATCAATCAAAACAAATGACAATGAGGAACCCCCCAATGCTTGAGCTATTCATTGTCCCCAATGAAAGAAATATGCGAGAAAGAGAGGGAAAGGGGGCAAAACTCACAGTGCATCAATAAGGGCCAGGTGGCCCACGAGGTTGCCATCCGGGGAGGGTAAGGGCAGCGGAGCTGCTCATATGCATGCAAGACAAGATGCTCCATCTCGGCAATACGGTTATTAAGATGTTCAAAACCTTGTTGCGTTTCAGTCCGATGCTTGATGCATAGAATCTCGCAGACCATCCCGACCAACTTGAAGACGGTTGACATGATCAAGGATGGACTAAAACATCGTCTCGGTTGTGGGAGGGGCGGTAAGAAAAGGAATGTCGACCCCAGCATGTGGTTGAGCTGGTTGTTCTTCGGGATACCCGGATAGCCCAAGCATGAGATGTGGAGGTTCCGGTCTAGTCCCCTGTGCAGCGAACCGACCATATGACCGATTGCGCTCATCGGTAATGGTGGTCCGAGCGAGGCTTAGGAAGTCGAAAGAGGACTACCTCATGATGGTTGACAAAAAAGCATTATCCTGAAGCACGAACAGTTTCATGTACGTGCAGGCATCGTAGTTCGAGTAGACCACCAGGGTGTAGCAACGTCAATGAGGATAAATCAATCCCTACCCCGAGACGTACAGCTAGAGCAGTAGCAATACCACCGGTAGCTAAACAGATGGATTTGGTCACTAATTGGTCCCTAATGTACTCTAACAGCAAAGCACCGCCGTTAACAGGGACCTCATTAAGGGCTGCCCACATTAGAAAAAGTTCGAGCTCCCGATGGTATTCGGCTATCATGACGAGCAAAAATAGAGTTGGCCGAGTACGCTGAAGGTAACGAAGGATGGGGTTGCAAATGAAGGTGGCTTTGCTCTTTTGGGGGTTAAAATAACGGAATCGCCCATCTCGTAAAGGAAATGTCGGCCTTGCCTCACAACTAATAGATTCCCAAAAGGCTTCCGAAGAATAGTTATTGTGGCGATAGGTAAGAAGGTCGTGGTGAGGGAGGCCAAGGGCATCATTGAATTAACTCAAACTCAACACAAAAGTCCAATTTCCTAAACGGAAATGCACTCGTAAAGTAATCCTCCTCACTTGGATGAGTTGGCGTCAAGTCTAAAGGAACCGTAAAATTCATAGACTAACCTAGCTTATACCCCAAAACGACGGGTCACCAACTCAAGCAAACCCAAATTCGACAATAAAGTTCGAAGATCATCCTATAATCCTAAGTTTGTCATCCATTCCACATCGACAAATTTGGGTGCACTAAGCTCTCTAGACACGATTTCATCGAATTTAGAATGTTGTGCAAGCATTCACAAACTCAACATTGTTAGGGCAAGGGGTTGAGAGCTTTGACCTCGGGCCACGGGGCCCGGCCGGAAAAGGAAGCACCAGTGGTGTTGGTGGTGCCCAATTTCTTCCTTGGAGACATTGTGAAATAGCAATTTAGTAGGAGTCACACCCAATTCGAGTAGAGTACAGACAAAATTCAGAACACCAAACCTCAAAAACCCAAAATTCAAGCACCAAAACTCCGGAATCGAATACCAAAACCCAAAATCAGCGTGGAGTACAAGAATTCCGGTGGAAAGTAGTGGCTAGGAGAGAAAAAACAAAAATTTTTGGTTCTTCAAAGGTGGGGCTTCGAGGATCGCACGGACGTGCGAATAGGAGGGGCGAGAGTTCGGTTACGGGAGCGGTGAGAAGAGAGAGCGGCAGCGGGGGTTTGTAGCGAGGGCAGGCGAAGTGGTGGTCGCCGGTGGCTGAGTTGGTGGAAGGAGGGCGATTTGTAGGGTTGAGAGGAGAGAGGCGCTTGTTGCAAGCGACCGGAGAGAGAAAACGGATGGCGGCGGCGTTGGCGAATGACGGTTGTGGTGGCGGCAGCGGTAGTGCTAAATTTGCACAAGATACCGTGCGGGTCTGCTCTCCTCTTTTTTTCCTTTTTTTTTTGAAAGCGATTAAAAAACTTGGGTTGCCTCCCAAGAATCGCTTGTTTTAGGTCCCGAGCTTGACCACGACCTGATTTTTTCATGCGATTAGTGCATTGGGGAGGTTGTAAGAGACCTTCCCCTCTATAGACTCTCTAGATAGGTAGTGCTTGAGTCTCGAACCATTCACCTTGAAAGTATTATCGGCTTCAGTACCGATCTCCACGACCCCATATGGAAACACCTTAAAAACCCTAAATGGCCCCGACCATCGTAAGCGAAGTTTTCCGGAAATAATTTCAGCCTTGAGTTAAACAAAAGAACTAAATCTCCTTCCCGGAATTCTCTTCTATTGATAAACTTGTCGTGCCACTTTTTCATTTTCTCCTTGTAGATCTTAGAGTTCTTATAGGCATCCATCCTAATCTCATCTAGCTCATTCAATTGCAGCAGCCTTCTTTCCCCAGCGAGCCTTGAGATCGAAGTTTAGATGCTTGACAGCCCAAAACGCCTTATGCTCCAATTCCACAGGGAGGTGACATGGTTTCCCAAAAATCAACCTAAATGGTGTAGTCCCAATAAGTGTTTTAAAAGCTGTTCAATAGGCCCATAAGGCATCATCTAACTTATCCGCCCAATCTCTTCTCAACCTCGAAACTGTTTTCTCCAGGATTGACTTGATTTCCGGTTTGAAATCTCTACTTGCCCACTAGTTTGGGGATGATAGCCTAAACCGACCTTATGATGCACCCCATACTTCTTAAGCATTGCCTCAAACTTCTTTTCAATAAAATGAGTTCCTCCATCACTAATTAAAACTCTAGAAACTCCGAACCTTGGGAAGATCACCTTTTGAAAGAACTTAGCCACCACTCTGGCATCATTAGTAGGGCTAGCAATTGCTTCTACCCATTTTGAGATATAATCCACAGCAACAAGGATGTATTGGTTACCTTTTGAAGGTGGGAACGGTCCCATAAAGTCAATGCCCCAAACATCAAAAATTTCCAGCTCTAGAATGTAATTGAGGGGCATCTCATTCTTCCTTGAGATATTTCCGGTCTGTTGGCATCGATCACATGCATGAACGTACTTGTGCACATCCTTGAACAATGTAGGCCAAAAGAAGCCAGCTTGTAGAACTTTTGCTGCAGTTTTCGAAGTGCTAACATGTCCACCACAAGGAGAGTCGTGACGAGTGGGAAATTACCCTTTGAATCTCCTCTTCGGGGATACATCTCCTATAAATCCCATCCTTGCACAGCTTGTAAAGGAAAGGTTCTTCCCAACAGTAGAACTTGATATCGTGGAAGAACTTCTTTCTCCGATGGGAACTCAAATCGAGATGGGATGACTTTGCTAGCTAGGAAATTGGCAATGTCGAGCAAACCATGGAACTCCACCCTTGTGGACGAGTAAACAGGTGCTCATCGGGAAAAGTGTCACCAATGGGAACATCTTGACTCTCAACAATAAGCCTAGACAAGTGATTTGCAACTACATTTTCCGCTCCTGTTTTATCCCGAATCTCTATGTAAAACTCTTGGAGAAGTAGTATCCACCGAATGAGGCGGGGCTTGGCATCTTGCTTGGCGAGTAGATGCTTGAGAGCAGAGTGGTCGGTGTACACAATAACCTTGGAGCACAAAAGATACTTGTTTGAATTTTTCAATTGCATACACTAACGCAAGCAATTCCTTCTCGGTAGTGGTGTAGTTCAGCTGGGCCTCATCAAGTGTCTTACTAGCATAGTAAATCACATGAGGCTTCTTGTCTATCTTTTGCCGCAAAACTGCACCAACTGCGTGGTCACTGGCATCACACATTATCTCAAATGGCATGCTCCAATCTGGTGGCTGAATGATCGGAGCTGAAATCAAAGCCTTTTTAATCCTACAAAAGGCCTCATGACACTCATCGGTGAAAACAAAGGGTACATCTTTGGCGAGGAGCTTAGTTAGAGGTTTAGCAATTTTAGAAAAGTCCTTGATAAAGCGGCGATAGAACCCCGCATGACTAAGAAAGCTTCTAACACCCTTCATAGAAGTGGGAGGTGGTAATCGCTCTATAACCTCAATCTTAGCCCTATCAACCTCGGTGCCCCTATTAGAAATTACATGCCCTAAAACAACACCTTCTTGCACCATAAAGTGGCATTTTTTCCAGCTTTAAAACCAAATTAACTTCCTCATATCTATGGAGCACTTTAGCCAAATTCTCCAAACACAAATCAAAAGTGCCTCCATAGATGGAGAAGTCATCCATAAAAACCCCCATAATGTTTTCAATGAATTCGAAAAGATAGCGAGTCATGCATCGTTGGAAGGTAGCCGATGCATTACATAACCCAAAAGGCATCCTTTGATAAGCAAAGGTACCATAAAGGCATGTGAATGTTGTTTTCTCTTGATCACTCGGGTGGATAGGAATTTGGAAAAATCCCGAAAAACCATCCAAGTAACAAAAGAATGAATACTTTGCCAACCTTTGCAACATTTGATCAATGAAAGGGAGGGGAAATGATCTTTCCGGGTGGCTTTATTCAATTTTACGTAGTCAATGCACATGCGCCACCCGGTGACGAGTCCTAGTAGAAATCAACTCATTCTTTTCATTCTTAATGATGGTCATACCCCCTTTGTTGGAACTACTTGGACTGGACTAACCCAATCACTATCCGAGATAGGATAGATAATTCCGACTTCAAGCAATTTCACAACCTCTTTTTCACAACCTCTTGCATATTTGGATTTAAACGTCTTTAAGGTTGTCTAGAGGGCTTATGACCATCATCAAGAAGAATTCTATGCATGCACAATGAAGGACTAATTCCCTTAATATCATCAATGCTATACCCAATGGGCCCACGGTGTTTTCTAAGGACATCAAGCAATTTTTCAAGTTGTGGGCCTTCAAGTTTAGCATTGACAATAACTGGAAAAGTGGAGCTAGGGCCTAAGAATTCATACATGAGGTGTGGAGGTAGAGGTTTTAACTCTACCTGTGGGGCCCTTTTCTCACCTTCCTTTGCGGTCCGAACTTCCACATTAAGGACCAGCGGCGAATGTGGTCTACGCTCATAGATTGGAGCATCATCAAGGAGCCTAACATACTCCTTTGCCTCATCTTTCTGTCCTTCGATTGCCTCTTCACCGGTCAAAAGTGCTTCAAGAGGATCATCTTGCAATTTGTGGTTCACCCCGTCTCCATTAACGATCCCATCCAAGATGTCAACTTGGCAACATGAATCTTCAAATGTGGGAGCAGATCGTGGCTTTGGAGAGATTAAACTCCATCTTCTCATCTCCTACATAAAGGGAAAGCTTTCCATTCTTGACATCGATCATGGCACCAGCTGTGGCTAAGAAATGTCTCCCTAAAATGATTGGAATCCGGGCATCCTCCTCCATTTCCATCACCACAAAATCACATGGGATGAAAATCTTGCCCACTTGGAGAGGCACATCTTCTAGGAGTCCCACCGAATATTTCACGGAACAATCCATGCAAGCTTAATGGATATGGAAGTAGGTTTTAAATCACCCATTTAAAGCCTCTTGTAGATGGAGAAAGGCATAACACTCACACTAGCTCCCAAATCACACAACGCTTTGCTAATTGGTACATCTCGAATAGAGCATGGTATAGAGAAACTACCTAGATCCGAAAGCTCGGGGGCAACTTGTTTTGCAAGACAGACACTACACTCAGTCTGTGAGAGACACGGTCCCACTCTCAATTAACTTCCCTTTGTTAGACAAGTATGTCTTTCAAAAATTTTGCATAAGATGGTATCTCTGCAAGTGCCTCTATGAATGGGATGTTGATATGGAATTTCTGCAACATCTCTATGAACTTGATGTACTTCTTCCGATCCTTAGTCTTTACTAACCTCCGAGGATATGGAGCTCGGAGGTTTGTAGGAATCGACAGGCTTCACTACGGTTTCGGTTTCAGCTTTACCCTTTGAACTTCCGAGTGTCATCCTTAGCACCCTGAATCTCGGCTTAAACATCTCCCTATTTTTCTTCTTCTTCAACAACAAAATCCTCCTCATTAGCAACCATCTTGGGACCCTCTAACTCTTTCCCACTTCAAAGAAATAGCATTGACATGCCCGTTTGGATTGATCTCGGGTTGACCCGGCAAATGCCCTTGAGGTCTAGAAAGATGGCTCACTTGTTGGGCTATTTGGGAGATTTGGGTCTCAAGGATCTTGTGATGAGTAGACATGCCATCAAACTTGGAAGCCAACTGCTTGATCGATTCACCAAGGCCTCATTTGTTCTAGATTGTGTTTGAATGAAGCTTTCCATGAGGCTCTCTAAGTTTGACTTCCGAGGTGGGGGTTGAGGTGCTTGGATTAAAGGGGGCCCTAGGTTGAAAACCAGGTAGCAAAGGATTATTGTTTCTATAGGAGAAATTAGGATGATTCCTTCAGGTAGGGTTGTAGGTTTAGGACTATGGGTTGTCTTGTGGTTTGGAATTGAAGTTTTGCAAGGCATTGGCTTGCTCAACGGTTTAGAAATCAACTTGGCATTCAGCGGCCACATGCCCTTGCACTCCACATATCTCACAAAATACATATCCCTCATTTGCAGCACTTGAGGAACCACCGGAAGTAGACACTGCACTCACTCGTTCTAACTTCGACCGAGAGCCTCCACTTTGCTGGCTAGGAGGGCTATATAATCAATCTCATGCATCCCTCCTTTCTTCGGAATTGACTTCTCACTACCCCAATAATAGCTGTTGGAAGCCATGTTCTCAATGAGGGCTTTGGCTTCACCTTCACCCTTAGCCATTAGGGCACCTCCTGCTCGCTGCATCTATAGAAATCCGAATGCGGGAGGTAGCCCATTGTAAAAGTCCGTAGGAGCATCCATTCGGGAATGCCGTGATGAGGACACTTCTTTTGGAGATCCTTGTAACGCTCCTAAGCCTCGTAGAGTGATTCTGCGTCCTCCAAGCAAAAGGTGGAAATGGCGTTCCTCAATTTTATGGTCTTGCTTGCGGGAAAGAACTTTGCCAT